>CM025625.2:4055346-4084511 GCA_014621495.2 Entosphenus tridentatus
AAGGGGTAAGGTAAAGGGTAGGGTAAAGGTAGCTCGGAATAATTACCCGGTAGGGTAAAAATAGCGCGAAGTATTACCCGGTAAATACGGTACCTTGTTTACCGCTAGAAGCTCCGTTGCGCAGTCCGTGGCCTCCATTTAATAAGTAATATTAAAACAAACTTTTTTAAAAAACACGCTTTTATGAAATGTACGAGTAATGGCAGAACTCCACGACTCCAGGAAGTGGCCCCGAAGCTTGCCACAATGTAAGGGACCGTGGTGATTTACAGCCAACGTCAGTTGAGCGTGGACAATTAGACCCAAGCCGAAACATAACAAATAAAAAAGATTGTTTAAAAATATGTAGATTTTTTATGATAGAATATAGTATTGTCATCAGTATGACCTAAGTATACCAAGTTTGCAGTCGATACCACATTAGGAAGTGGGTAAAAATTGAGTTTCAAGATTTGAGGATACAACAACAATAACAACAACGACAACAGAGTGAGTTAAAAGAAAGCGTGTAACATTGGAATAATCGAGAGTATTCTATATGATTAAAGTGCTCTACCGAGCATTTACCGTTATAAACCTTGTTCATGTGTAGTTGTTTCCTAGTAATTACCCTGTAATCGGGTAATTTGTATGGGGTAAGGGTAAAAGGTAGGGTAAAGGTAAGCTCGTTGCTTTTTACCTTTTACCTTGTACCTTACCTGCTAAAGGGTAAAAGGTAAGGGTAGAGTGATTGTATTGTGGTAAGGTAAAAGGTAGGGTAAAGGTAGGCTCGTTGTTTTTACCTTTCAACTTTTACCTTACCTTGCCGAGGCCTACTCCCCTCCCCACCCAGCCCCTCCCTTCCCACCCAGCCCCTCCCTGCACTACGGAAGGACACAATAACCCCCTGTGGGCTGGTGTAACCAGGAGGTTCCTACCAGTATAAATGCTATGTGTCGGTGCTCAGTGGGGAGAGGGAGTGTAGCGGTTAGCGTGCTGCGCTACGAAGCCAGCCACCCGAGTTCGATTCCCGCTCACGGCCACCACCAGTGACGATTATCTGAACCGGGTCCTGAGCCTCCCCTAGGTCGACTCAGCCTCAAACGAGTACCTGGTGTGGTGTGTAAACATCGCCACTGGGGGAGACAAAGGCGGTCGTGCGTGGTGTCGGCCACCCACCCCCTCGTGTGCCTTGCCGGCCTTCAGCATTTGCTCCAACAGTCTGTTACTTGTTATACAGGGGGGGGGTCTTTGTTTTGTGTATTACCTCTCATCATCGTGAGAGGTGACGGCAGCTTGGAGAGGGAGGCCTTAATCCAGCAGTGGATTGACCACGGCCGATGACGACGACCGTGCGTGCGGTGTTTATCATGCCCCTTCATTCACAATACGAATGGATGCGTGACCAAGGTTAAAATGTGCCGATGAAATGATCGCGACGGCGACATCATCTCTTCGCCGCCTCGTGCCTCTGACTGCCGAGAAAAGCCTCGCGTGCCTTATCCCACGGAGCCGGTTTTCGGTGGAAAGGCTACTCGTGAGACCAAGGCCCTCAGAGACCCACAGGCCTTGCCCCCTATTTAAAAAGGCACATCAGCCAGGTCAGGAAGAAGACACTCACCGCATCCGCGTAGCACATTCCCCAGGACCCAAAACTATGTTAATGACCCCCTTCCTGATTATGGCTCTGCCCCCAAAAACTGTAATCAAATCCGCTTTGTTTGCTCGGGCGAAACGCAAACCTCGCAGCTACGATTCCCACGAATGACAAGCACAGGCAGGCCCATCTATCGCCACATGTTGGTCGCTGTTCATAAGCCACTTTTAATAGTTTTGAAGATTTTTTTGGTCTTTTTTTAAGGGCTCAATGTCATCATTCCTGGCTCATCTGAACACGAGAAGAGTGCCATGAATGGGAGCAAAAGAGATTCTCAGCAGTGCGAGCTTTGTGAAAAATAGCTTCACAACTCATCGGATTCCTCCAGTATAAATGCAGATTCTGATTCTGTGTGCGGGACAAAATTAATGAGAAGCAATGTTTATTTTTCCCTCTGTTTTGTTTACTTTGGAAGACAACCAGGTACAAAGAGGAGTGGATATGCTAAAGGCTGTGTTAATAATGAGCCTCCAAGGTCATAAAAATTATGTATTTATGATTCCCTTCGGAGTGAAAAAAAAACTAACTTATTTTGGCTACATTTTAATAGGAGGAAAGGCAGCCAGATTTATTTTGCTGCCTCATTTACATAATTACAGCACAATTATACAAAATCGTTTGGAATAAAGGTAGCATATGTGCGGATGTGTCTTTCAAACTTTTATAGTTAAAAATGTACATGTTCCTGAATGCTAATAACTACCATATCCCTAGGTAATTGCAGAATCATAAAATCAATATTAAATACTCATAGTACAGTTCATGAATCACTACTGCGCATAGTTTTACTGATCCTAGCCTCACGCATATCAGGAGAGAGCACGCGGCTCTGCACAGTCTGCCCGGAATATACATCACTTGCTGTACTCCCTTCCGCTTGCTATTTTTACATCAAGACCAAAAGATACCGCATTCTACGCATTTCAATGCACTCCGTAAAAATAGTGAGTAGAACTTTGCATGCGGCCAATGTACTGAACATATGTAGTAACATGATGAATTCATTAAGGGTCTATTTTATCAAGCAAGAGCCATTGAGATAAAAGAACATTTCCTTTGCACGGTAGGCCTGGCTCTAATGGCATAACAACATCAACACTGGCTTCAACAGAATAAACAGGAGAGTCGAATCAATCTCACTCACGCGACATCACAGCATAACACGTGGACAGCCCGGTGCAGAAGGTGCGTACTACACCAGTTTAATATTTGAAATAAAATTGTATTCATGAAGCCATCACTTTAATCAAATCAGTGCCAAAAAAGTAAGTGACGAATCAAATAAAAAACAATGTTTAGCCCATGACTGAAAGCGCGCACGGTACACTTTTATAACAGTCACTTGTATCGGGAAGACTTGGAACGCTGTGCAGAAAGCAACTTAGAGAGTTCCTAAAGCCAGAAAAAAAACTAGACGATCAAACTTTGAGTTATTTTACCAGGTAAGACCCACTGAGCTACATCGTTATTGTTCAGAAGCGACCTGTCCACAAATGAAAGTTCAACGAAGTGGCTTATCGTGTGGAAAATTAGAGCAACCAAACACTCAGAACGCATGTTTCTAAATGTGGAGGGAAAACCGGAAGACTGGGAAAAAAAGTCCACGCGACCCCGGGGAGAGAGAAAATGCAAACTGCAAATGTACAGACGTCAGGCTCGTGATCGAACCCACGACCTCCTGTATAACATGAGAGGTAGTTAACACCTAGCCACCACGGCGCACCATTTTGTACCGCTCAAATGTGTACTACTTGCACTGAAATCTCTTGGCAACATCTCACTCAGCACGGTGGGTTTGGTCATTGACAGGTGTCAGTTTAACACGTAGGCTTTCGCGACCAATATTATTCATAATAGACGTTTTTGGGTTAGATCGCGTTATTTATAAATGTGTCGTAACCCTCCACCACCCGACACGGCCAATAAGCAAAAAAGTGTGACGTTGACAAAAGACAAAATAGTTCACTACTTTAGCCCACCGGTGTGTTGAAGAGTGAATCCACAACATTTACAGTTTTTGAGTACGACGTTTCGCTGGTAATTACATCCAGCATCATCGGGCAATTCGCCATTCTGGCTTTTGTCAACGTGACACTTTTTTGCTGATTGGCCGTGTCGGGTGGTGGAGGGTTACGACACATTTATAAACTAACGCGATCTAACCCAAAAACGTTGATTATGAATTGACAAGTGTGTGTGTGTGTGATCCCCTAACCCTTGCTCCCCTAAAGTGCTGGATGGCAGTCGTGTGCCATAGCGCCTGACTAATTTACTACGAAAAGGAATGTTTTTAACCACTCTCGTGCAATAGCCGTAGCTTGTGAGTGGCATTGCAGGTGTTAATCATGCTCCGCTTCGAGTGGGAGGCGCTGCCTTAATAAAGCCCCGTGGTTTTACTAAGTAGCACTGATATTTACACCATTGACGTCTTTCATTGGCTCGGTTGGCAGAATCCTAACACGGGAAGGAGTCTTCCGAGCTGCCCGTTTTAACAAATTA
This sequence comes from Entosphenus tridentatus, assembly GCA_014621495.2. Classification (NCBI taxonomy): domain Eukaryota; kingdom Metazoa; phylum Chordata; class Hyperoartia; order Petromyzontiformes; family Petromyzontidae; genus Entosphenus; species Entosphenus tridentatus. The sequence goes on from CM025625.2 coordinate 4,059,482, forward strand.
TTAATTTTCTATTTAAAGCTTTCGTGACTGCAGGGATTCATCTTCTTGGTTCTTTCGGTAAAGTCACGTAGAAGGGAAGTAATAAAATAATAAAAATAAAACATACTAAAATAATATAATAATATAATATAATAAAATATTTTATTATGTTTTATTTTTATTATTTTATTACTTCCCTTCTACGTGACTTTACCGAAAGAACCAAGAAGATGAAATTATTAATTCTTTAAATTACCCCCCCCCCCATCCACATTGTAAGAATCGTTAATGATTTTCACGTTAAAACTTACTCTACCAGATTTTCCTTGCCAAAGAGGTACTCTATTCTTATAATTATAAGACGGGCTCGCTTTCGCCCCTGTCTATGACGGCAAAAATTGAGATTGGTCTTATAATCTCGTAGTTATGCATGTGACCAATTTTGGACAGCTTTATTGAGTTTTTTGGGGGGGGGGCGTCTTACGTTCCATAGCATCGTATAAGCAGGTAATATGTATAAAGAGGCCCTTGCTGAGTGAAATGGTGGGAACGTAAACTGCATTTTATATTGCTCCAGCAACAATTCATGCACATTATTGTACACGATCGGAGATACGCAAGCTGAAGAAATTCACTGCAAGCAAATGTTGAGTTGTGTTACCAGTGCATTTTGCGGATGATAACCATAACTTAACGGTTAGTAGAAGCCACCAAACGTGACCTTAAACAGTGACCTGCAGACCCATTCAGAGTATGGGGGTCACTCTGAGTGATCCCTAAACCCTAAAATGTCCCTGTGTATATACATAAATCTACATTTAAAGATTTAGTGGCTACTGCTGAACGTTTGTTATGCTAAACATTTGCTTGGATGTTCTTAACGTGATGTTAAGCATATAGACTGCTTGTCGGGCATTACATTGCATGTTAACAACGCATGCTTTACATCTTAACAAATGTTTTAAAAGGGACAGGCGATGTAAACCGCTTGCTAGAATTTTAAACCGGAGAAATACATCTATAGTGGTCTTTACTTTCCCCCTGTATGGAATGTGGTCTGAGCCGACGTGAAAACATCTCTTGGCTATTCCTAGAAAAGAAAAATGTATTCACCAAAGATGGAGTCGTCAAACATACCCTGGGCCTAAACTGACATCCAGATAATTGCGTGCCAGTTATTATTTCAAGTGATACGCCTTTGGTGGGTCTTGTATGAGACCAGCCAAAGTCCATATGTTACTCAATTTTACTCTGCATAGCATCATTCTAATTCTACTGAAGTTTGAACAAAAGTGCTTTTAAAGATAGGCAGAGCAAATTGGCAAGCATGAACGAGATATATTACTCACAGAATAAGAATGTTATTGAAACTGCCATTGTGTCAACATTTGGCTACAGAGCACGGATTAAAAAAAAAACTTGCATTTCACTTTGGGCAAGCTAAACTTCTTGCATGTCACCGTGTACACAGAGACCAATGTTGTCCTATGCACGCTGTCTTTTTTTTTTAAAAAGGACCTCTGGTCATGACTCTAATGTTCTGGGTTTGTTTATTTTGGGTATTTCCGCCGAGGAAGTGGGTTTGAGTGTCTGTCTTTTTTTAAGTGGGGGCCCTTTCCCTGGGATCTGGCTTCACAGAGATAAAAGACATCTCGGGTTTAGCTGAGCGGATATGTCATTGTGAGGCCACTCAAAATGGCATGATTAATACGGCTTGTTCTCAGGGTCAGATCTTTCTCGTTTTAATTCTCCCCGCTGTTTTGAAACAAGAGCCTTATTAAGAAGAAGTTTATAAAATCCCCCCCCCAACTCCCCCACCTCCCCAGTTGCCAGTAAGCACATTTACATTTAAAAGCAATCGCCTAGACCGCCCGAGGGTACTACAACCACTTGGCTGTGGGCTGGGTACACATACCTCAAAATTACGCTTGGAGGAGGCATTCGAAGCCGTTCGTACAATCCCCAAAACAATCGTCCACATTGACTCCACGAAAGCATGGCTCTCTGTAGCTTCTATGTCGAAAAGCTGGAGTATTTATCTGCTGTACGTAAAATGATCAAAATGAGCGCCGCTGGTGTAGAAAGGAAGTGAGCAGGGTTGGGTGTCGAGTGGGGAAAACAAAAAAAAACCGTGGCCCCTGCCCAAAAAAAGAACGTGTGGTACCCTCCACTGGAACAGGACCGCGAATGCAGACGATTGATCACTACCGCAATAGCCATTTAAACGGCAAGGAACACGCCGAGTGTGTCTACACAAAGACACTTGGAGAAATATTTGGAATTTGTTTTATTCGAAGTGTAACAATTAATCCAATACTCGATTTAAATCAATCATTACGCTCAGGATACGGACAATCGAATTATGTACGCGCAAAAAAACACGTAGGATTGCCAACTGTCTGGGTTTGACCTGGACTGTTTTTGGAAATGTGTGGCAGAGATTGCTTTGTACTGAGATCTGGCATGGGTTTTACATTGAACTGTATGACCGGAGTGTACTGTACAGTTTTGATAGACTCAGGCTTACTGACAAATATTTTCCGGGTGCGATGGTGGCACCGCTAGGTTCAAACAATGGGTCAAAGAAGGAGGCCGGCTACCAAAATAACAAGAAGAGACATTTTTTGTTTTTAATTCGCTAAAAATAACTTCATATTTAAACGGCCGCAATGCATTGTGGTGAATACGAGAAGGTGGTCCTTCATAAATAATGTCAAGAAGAAGTCGTTAAAGAGCCGCATGCTGCTCCGGAGCCGCGGGTTGCCGACCCCTGGGTTAATCTGACCTTTGCTGCCACTAGAGGCTTGCTCTACATTCACCACGATAGAAACGCGATCGATTCTCTAATCAGATTTGGACCCCGAATCGTGACGACTCATCGGTTCGTGAGGGGAAGGGAAATCATTACAGGCTTCACCTTAAACTCAAAAACAATGTCTACAGAATGTCCCAACCATTAACCTTTGACCTCCGACAAGTAAAAAAAAGGCTGATTGATCTCATGTTAATCTACAACGGAATAACACAACATTCTCTAACTTCGCATCACAAAACGTATTCAATACATATTCTCAACCACTGGCAGGAGGCTAGAATGACTGGGAATTAATCCCCCCCATTCCCCCATTTCGCCCAAGAAGGGCACACGACTGATGCCATCACATCGATCCCTTTATTTAAGGAACGAAACAGGAGGATTTCTCCATAAATCTGGCTGTCGCCTGATGAAGCTTGTTGTAATTACTGGCGAAACGTCGTACTCAGATTGTAAATGTTATGGCTTGGCTCTCCCCAACACACCGGTGGTGCTGTACTAGTAACGAATTGGCACGTTCTGTTTACGCGACAAACCTTACTAATTGGCTGTGTCGGGTGGTGGCGGGTTTAACGACACACTTATATATTTACGCGATCTAACCCAAACAAAACCTCTATTATGAATCCGACGTACTTATATGTATGTTGAAAGAAGTTGAAAAAAGTTCAACATATATACAATACATGAACAAGGAAATAGGTAAAATAGTTTCGCAACAAAAAAATAACCTGTATTATGGAGAGAATGTAGTTGTTTGGCTCCTCGGTGTACGCAAGGTGGCATCACATTCCTGTAAGGGGGTTTAAACTGGACACTTTTGCCTGCCGTCGGAGGCATCATGCAAAAAACCTTCTTGATGGGATTTCACAGAGAGTCGAACGCCCCGGTGGTATTCAAATCAATCAACAGGATGTTTACACGTGTGCACTGTCCGCTTAATATTGTACAAAAAATAAAAACTCGACACATGCGTCGTCAACACTGTGGCCTCGAAAGGAAAAAAGTGTCTAAAAGGCGACGTTTTGGGCAATGGCCGTCCATCAGAGCACATAGATCTAGAGGCCGGAGAAACGGGCCCTTCGTGCGCTGTGAAGAAGGTCCATTGCCTGATGAATGTTAATACTTTTCCGTTTATACGGCCACCGTTTTCACTAGTGACGGTGTTGAGTATTGTTGTTGTTGTTGCTATTTGTGCTTGTGCACCACTGCCAACGCAGCATTGCCACCAAATAGTGTGTAATACGGTATACAGGCGCTTCAACATTTGTCATTTCTTGTATGTAAAGAATGACTTTTATATTCACGTTTTGGTCTTCGTTATCACTGTTCGCAGCATTCGTTGCCCTTGGTTATATTGCAAGGTTTATCATCGCATAAGATGGATTGTAATTGTAGTAAAATTATTGAATAAAAACGGTGGGTGTATTTGTTGAAAAAATTATCACAATATATTGTGACAATGTAAAGTGTGTGTAGATCAAACAAACTAAATCGCTTTAGCTTATATAGTATCGTCTACGCTGCATGTTACACACGTATAGCATAAAATATATGTGTAGAATCGTATACCATACATTAGTAACATTCAAAAAATATTTATATAGCATCGTGCACCCTTGCACTGCATAATGTTGAGAACTGAATGTAACATTTAAATCAGTATGCTACATGTGCTCTCTTTAAAGCTGTTTACATTTATGTATGCAGAAACTGTTCAAATGTTAAAATTAAAAAGAGATGAGTATTATTTTGAATTGCTTTTTTATAAACTTGTTCCATTGATCTGTACATTTACCCCGAGGTTTTATTTTCTTATTTAATTGTGAGTTTACTCCCAAACGTCCTTGTAGAGAGAGTGAAATGTAACGTTACGTGTTTAGACGATTTTTTTATTATCCAAAATTTCTAGATCAACATAATTTTTCAGATCGCAGGCAAACGTTTTATTTTGGGTCCACTGTATTAAAGGACATTTAAAATCAAGGTTTCTATAAATATCCACGTATATGTTGTTTGCGTCCTAACCAAAACTGAATATAACTTTCAGGGGAGTCTGAGGGGAGTCCAATTGGAGAAGAAGTAGAATTTGGAGGGATCCACACCCATATGGTGTCCAATAAGCAAAGAGTTTCGGATTAAAACATATTCAGGTTTCACATTTTTAAGGATAAGCTCTGATATTTTTCCGATTTTGAATGTTTAACATTTGATTGTGTCTTCATGCTCAGAAAAGTGACTCCACCTGACAGATTTTGGCAGGAAAAGTACAAAGCTGGCGTGACATAAGAGACGTTAATCATACTTTTAGATCAATCCCAAACCAAAAAAATTGCAAGGATCATCTGACATTTTTGTGTCTTTGAAAAAGAAAAAACCGTATTAATTTGAAAATTGGGAACACATCCCTAATATATACAGTATATGTTATCCTACATAGATTCATATACAGGGCCTTACTGCAAGACACCTTATTCTAAGGCGCTTTATAGCAATTATAAAATTATACATCAGATGATAGTGATATCATCGGCCAATCTATGCACATGGTCATTTCCATGGTAGGACACAGAGTCTAATAATCAAATTTAACACATCTAAACAAATTTACACACGAGGTCGGTGTGACGCATGGAGAGCGCATTTCATTGTCACGTCGGATGTGGCCGCTCCCCCCCCCCCCTTGCGATTTTGTAACCGTAGAATAGTTCACATCAGGACTGCCCAGAGGGGGGTGCAAAGTAATAATAATAATAGTTCAATTTGTAACGCGCGCAAATTTGCAGACATAGTGGCCGCAACTCAGAGGCGCGAAAGTGACAATTTTCCCTGGGCCTCACACAAAAGAGGGCTCCACAACGTGGCCTGGTGTGTTGTTGTTGTTGCTGTTGCTGTTGTTGATGTTGTTGTTGTAGCTAATAAATAACGGGGGCCCCACGTTGCATTCTGCTCTGGGTCTCCAGCCCCGGGCCTCCAGTAATCTCTGGGCGACCCTGATTAACATCATTCATACGTTCTTTCGGTAAAGTGACTTTACCGAAAGAACCAAGAATATGAATCCCTGCAGTCACGAAAGCTTTAAATCAAAATCATTCATAAGGTATCACAAATCACAATTGTGAGGTTGAAAGTCGCTCGGAATCAATACTCTCTCAAACCCAATGATTAAACGAATGCATGTTGGCAAAACACAGGCTAAGATTTGACAATCTCAAAGTCAAACGTAACAACTGAGTATAATAGCATGTTATTAAATTCCCAAGTTTTCAAATGACATTCAATATGATGCCATGATTTGACAAGCCAAGGGTAATGAATTTCACATTCTCAATAACGAAAAGGACGAATGTATTTTTCCCAAAAATTGTTAATATTTATATATATATTTAATATAAATTATCAAATTACTCTCATTGTGTTAGTCCATTCCTATGGGTCACTGCACAATTCCCCGATGGCTTTTAAAGTTGAACATTTGGCTAACAAGAGGAAGGTCACATGAAGTAGGAGGGTGCAGGCGAGGGCAAAAGGGTGGATGAAGAGCCGTGCGCAGGGGACAGTGAGCGTACACTTGGCAAGACTTTGAAAGAGAAGGACAAGGGCAATAGAGGGAAGAAGAAGAAGACTTGTGAAAAGTTTTCAAATCCATCGCGGCACCCAAAGAGGCTCGAGTGAATTCGGCGGACGTGATCGTTTGAACTGCGAGCCGGCACTTTCCGACGCGCACGCCATAGTGGTCGTAATACCTGTGGAGTGAAAATGCTCGCTTGGCTTAAGGACCCGGCGAGCTTGACTTACCCCGGCCCCACAATGGACTTCTAAAGCGATTGCTAAACCTGGATTTTGTAGCCGCTTTTCACGGCTTCTGATGAAGCCGCTCGCCGGCACAAAAGCTGTGTCAGTCACCGCCTTCCTCCCTTACGCTCTCCCGAAGCGCTTTTCCCACTGGTTTTTGCTTACCAGCCATGGGAAAATGAGTATAAGGTTGCACTTTCTCTCTGTACTCCCTCAACTTGTGTCTTTCACTGCCAAATCTGGAGTCATCAGTCTTCTCACTTCCTCCCTCACACAAGCCCTGCTGCCCCGGAAAAAAAAAATGTGCGCTCGCTAAGCTTCTGTTTGCTCCGTCACCGAAAATAAATATACGTGTAATTTTATTTTGTTAAATTGCACAGAAACGGTGGGTCTGGGCTATCCTGTTCGTTGTGTAGGTGCATTGCCTGCCATCCACACTACCTCAAAAGGCTTCCAAGGACTTAGAGAGCTTGGCTAATGCCAACTTTTTGATCAGTGTAATTTAATCGGAGTGAACATTTATTTGAAACCAAGGACTTTACAGAAACCAAGTCAAACGGATTCATTAAACGTACCCAGAATTAAACACCAATTTTCACCAAAGTGCACAACCCCACTGCAAATGTGGGGTTTTGTGATCGTGACAAATGTTTTCATGTTTTTTATGGGAAGGCTTTTTTTTTAAATATATTTTTGTCTTTCCCAAGCAAATGCATTTCAATTGTGCGATCGGCATCGTGTCAGGAGACGAAGAGACGTCCAATTCAAACCCTTGGAGGGCAAGGCATCATACTGTGGTCGAGTTCGGCCCACTGAAAGAGATACCACAGCACCACTTCTGAGATCGTTTCCAATGACCTCTCATTCAGACTAAGGGTTGTGCGTTTTCCCATGTGCCCTGCTATTGTCAAACCGAATTTTTGTTATTCTAAGAGAGCTGGAATTCTTTAAAAACGAAGTAAAAAAAAAACCCATCCTAATATGCTGGTTTTTTTTTTGGTGAATTAATATTTGTGATCATGCTGAGACTATCGAGTTTTACAACTCAAGTGTAGCGCCTTGATGGGTGGCTGGCTCAATTCTAACCCTGGATCTCAGGAGTGTCAGATTGAACAAAGTTGTATTTAAAAAGAGGCATGTTAAAAAAAACTTAATTAAAATAGTCTTGGCTCTCGCTAAGTACCTGCCTGGTATGAGTGTCCCTCTCCAGTATAGCTCCTCAGGTATTCATCGGAAGTAAGCCTCTTCACGACATACAACATCAATGCCGTGTCATCTCGAAAAAGTGAACAATGACGACCCAACCAAAAATGCAATGTCATAAGAAATGCTTCAAAATGTTTTACTTTTGTTGTTGAAATATTTATTTGTAGCAATTACTTTGTAGGTCTAAAAAAAACGTCAACGGGCTTTTTAGCCGTAGACTCTTGGGGCAAGTAATATCAGCCGATAACTATTGAGGCTTGAGCCATGGAGGATCATAGTGTAGTGTATAGATTCTTTTAAAAAAAAACTGTGTGTGAGCGGTTATCAAAGCTCTCATGGCACACGAGAAGATTGTTGGGGCCTCGTCACCTATGTTTCCCCCCAGAACTGATGGAACTCGTCTAAAGCTATCATCGATTCACGTCCCGCACCTCCGATTAGCACGGTTGGCTACGTATGGTGCGAACAAATTTCCACATACACACGCACGCATAGCAAAGTCGACCTTGCAGAAGGCCAGGACAGGTTGGGAAACCATTTGCCACAGATATTATCCACTGCCAAGGAAAAAAGCCACTGCGAATAGGGTTCACAGCACATTGAGCCAACCACTTGGGCGACGATGCCATCATGCCCCCGCCATACTCCTCGACGCACACACGCACACACACACACAGGATACTACATTCTACTGTTATTGACCCTGGGCTGTCACGGAGACACAAACAAGCATGAATTAACTTTAACAAGTTACATTACGCAGCGGTCTGACATGCGGAGTGGTAAATTATTTGAAATGGGTTAGCAATACAACTGTCGGTGTAAATTACGCTTTAATATTGCAAGAGCACTGCACTGTTTACATTGACCCAAAAAACCTTGTAAATACTTTTTGTTAACAGGTCTCCGATAAATTATGCGGGATTTTTTTCATGCGTGCGCATTGGCTACAGCGTGGCTGCTTCCTTGATGTACTCTGATTTGCCCCGCTGGATTCTTTACACAAATGCTGACTTTTTTGTTTTGTTTAATAGTTGAAGGCATTAGATGTTGGGCTTTGTTGTTAAATGGCACATCGATATATTTACAAGCATCGTACATCTACATTGTAATGTGCGCTAAGTCAAGCTGAATGGTGTACTGCACTATAAATTGTTGGGCTAAACATCCAAATATAAGATCACGGAGCTCGGGAAATGGTTGGTGCCGAGTCTGACTACCTACCCGTAATGTGGTTTCCCGTGCCTCTGAATCGTTCTCTCTCTCTCTGAGAGAGTGAATGATAACTGTTACGTTGTTTTTATAGCTTTATTTTGGTGGTTTCGAAAACGTTTTGGTTTAGCCATATTTGTTTGTTGTAGTACAGAGTTAGACTGATAACTTTAATCTAAATTGTCTTATGGTTGTTATTGTTTGACTTGCATCCCACTGGGATTTTTGCACACAGCATTGATATACGGTGTTTTTTCTGGTAGACTTTGCAATTTTTTCCTGGATTTTTCTGTTGCGTGTAGTCACTTTAAGATGTTTCTTGTTCATGTTTTTGTTTGTTGCGGTTGCACCCGAGTCAAGAGCCGAATGGTTCTCTGGGCTATACCAAAGAAATGAACTGAAAATGAACTGAACTGAGTGCGTTACACATTGCACATTACAACCAGTCGACCTGAGTTGGATTATTGGCCGAAATTCACATCAGTGGCAAGTGATATCTGAACTGATTCTGGGCCTCTCCCTTTCGACCAACCTGCAACCTGAAGTTTGAACAAACAACAAGAACGACTTGCACAGAGTGGAGAGGCCATTATCCAGCAGTGGATTGAAGTAAGCATCCAGCAGTGGATTTAATTAAAAACTATTATAATACACAGCCCAGCTATCACGCAGCAACAAACTTAACCTTTAATAATTATCAGCACAGAGTGTGTAATTGGATTCTTATTGGGGTGGCTCAACTCTTGACACTACATTTTTACAAAACATTTTAGTAATCGTGTAACACGATTACGAAAATGCTTGGCATAACTACACGCCTAAAGCATTCCATGAGTCCAGGCAATTAATCATGTGCACTTGAGACTTATCCCTCAATGGTTATGAATAGTTCGTCTTTATCCTGGGAAAGCACATACACGCAACACACGCAAGCACCTCAAACGATTGCATTGAAAAGCACATTTACGGCGGCAAAGCCAATGGCTTTCTTTTATCACGAGACACACTGGCTATATTTTAACGTCTACTTGAAGTGCCTCCTGTTTACTCATTTGTGTTTTCTTGTACTGACGCAAAACAACTTTAAATACTTCGGGGGGGGGGGGGGGCATCAAAAACATTTGTTTAGCTTTCAACAAAGTTCGCTGACCCTTCTGTGGACTGGCGCTTACTCGAGGCCACGGATTCATCGACATCATGTAACCATTGACGAACAGCACCCTTGAATTAGGACCACAGTGTAAAGAGGGAGTCTTCGGCTGTAAGATCGCCAGTTCCACATTAATTCAAGCGAGACTGACTCTGCTGATGAGACTCTGAATGTTGAAACCGGTCCAGAGCGTTGCTTGTCTTGAAAAAAATTCTGCTAAATGTATGCCTCTCCCAGAAGGCCGTGCGACTGAAGCGTTGTGTAAGTGTATATATTAAACAATGTGGAAGTGGATATGTGAAGGATACGTATGTTTGTTTATTTATTTTGTAGAGCAGTGTAAAATTTCGTCGTTACCAAAGCTGGTCGTCCTTGTAAATGCCGAATGGGTGAAGACTTGAGGGTGCCTGCATGGTGGAGAGGGCAGCCCACTCCACCTGAATTGTGCAATGGACTCTGGAGTGTGTGTTGAACTTCTTTCGCACTGTACACAGCCAAACGCGCTAATCGGAGGTGCGGGGGAAGGACAACAAACTAAACACAAAAAGCAGTTGGCAAGAAATTAGTTTTTTTAATCTAGATTTAGAAGTGCATAGCTCCAGCAGCTTCCTAATATCGGACGGAAGAGCGTTCCAGACGGCCGCAGAGGCGCATCTGAAAGCGCGCGATGCAGTGGCCGTCTTTGTTCGATGGCTGTAGCCAAAAGCCGCCGCTGCAAAGATGAGTGGAGTTCGCGTGGTAGTTTCTGCTGCTTGACGAGATCAGCAAGGTATTGTGGTTCATTTTTTGGCAAGCACCCTGCGTGTAATGAGTTCGACCTCGTGCTCATTGCGTTCTCAGGCCCGTGAGTGGTCCCTGTCGTTGAGGTCTGGCATTGTGTTGGAGGACGACTTCTGCTATTTGAAATATGCTCTGTCACTTTGCAGTAATGTCGTTTATATTCTCATGAATTGATAGGTAAAATCAATTTAACACGTAGGCTTTCGCGACCAATATTATTCATAATATAGGTTTTTGGGTCAGATCGCGTTATTTATATATGTGTCGTAATCCGCCACCACCCGACATGGCCAAACTGTAAAAAATGTGTCACGTTTTTCAAAGGACAAAATAATTCACTTATTTAGCGCACCAGTGTGCTGAAGAGAGAATCAACAGCATTTTAAATTTGAGTACGACGTTTCGCTGATAATTACAATCAGCTTCATCGAGCAAAATGTTGCAGTTCAACATTCAATTGTTGAGCTAAAAAGCAGAAGGCATTACTTTTCAGGATAAGTCTCGATAACATATATATGTACAAATAAAATAGTGATGCAATGCATGCGTGTATGTTGAACTTCTTTCGCACCGTACGTAACCAAACGTGGTAATCGGAGGTGGCGGGGGAAAGACAACAAACTAAACACAAGAAGCAAAATGCAAGAAAACAAAGCAACTGTATTAAATAACAAAAACACGTTCGTCAATAAAACTGTGGCCTTAAAATTAAAAACTATATGATCGGCGACATTGGAGGCAATAGCCCTTGTTCGTATTACATACATCACTGAGTATTTTTGTTATTTATACACCACTGTCAATGCAGCATCACCAAATAAGTCATTGTATTAAGTAGTGTATGTCAATATAGACATTTTACGAAAGTGGAGCGGACTTGGATGAGCTCACTGCAAAATTAAAGCATTATAAATGACACAGAACACACTCATATATTACTCTGTAAGGACATGAGTGAGTAAAGCCTATTTCTGGGCACTGCCCAAGGAAAGAATACATTCAGGGAGGCTGAAATATGTTGATTGTGCTATATTTATATCCTGTGCAGCTGTCTGGCAGCAATGTAACCAAATTACACCTCGAGGGGTAATTGCTTACAGCTTGAATATGATCAATAATACATGCTTACTAAACGTATAGGTGTGATGGAAAACATGGCAAATAACGTGACCAACGTGGAGCCTTGAAATGTTTTGTCCAACCACATTTCATAGATAGACCAGGGGTCTGCAACGTCAACGACAAGAAAAGCCGCAATGCATCCGAGCGTGAGACAGTGGCACTTAATAATGGTAGGAACCTCCTGGTTACACCAGCCCACAAGGGATTATTGTGTCCGTCCGTCGTGCATCCAAAATGGGAAGGGTGGGGCTGGGTGGAGAGGGGAGGGTGGGGAGGGGCTGGGTGGGGAGGGGAGGGTGGGGAGGGGCTGGGTGGGGAGGGTGGGGCTGGGTGGGGGGTGGGAGGGGTGGGGAGGGGCTGGTCACCTCGTGGTGCCCTTATAAAACTCAACGTTTAACCTACTCACGCCGGCTTGTGCCCGCCCTCACAGTCGGCCATATTTGCGGAATACACCACGCCGCCGTTGACCCTGGCCATTGACCGAGCAACCCAACGTTCCTACCAGCTCCCTCCGCAGGAATGTGATAAATAACGGCACGAAACAGCAGTCCTCAACAGGCCACACGCCGCAGGTTGCCGATCCCTGTACTAGACGCACCAAAATGATGGTGTCGCGACGTATAATGCAAGGCCGTAATTATAATATATATTGGGGGGGGGGGGATGTGTCCCAAATATGCTCAAAATGTCCCCCTCAATATATTGATGTAAAAAGTTAACAACAATTTGCTAAACCTTGGCCACAATATCTGGACTTGTCTTCATATAAATCAATGCATAGATTTCTGTTGATATGATTGTGGTTATGGTTGTAATTTATTAATCCCTAATCTCTGCCATTATATACAATGAAACAAGAAATGGTAAAAAAAGTCAAAACAGAGCAATGTAATACAATGCACTATTAGACATTATTGTAAAAAAAAAGTCCATCCCATGTGTTAATGAATTTTTAAATATTTTTACGCAGGAAATTAGTTTTCAAATTTAGATATATTTCTGGGTTGGGACTCCCAGACACCCTGGAAGATGTGGTCCCCCCCAATGTTGACTCCATGGCTATGGCCTTGGTAACACATTCCTGCGGAGGGAGCTGGTAGGAACGTTGGGTTGCTCGGTCAATGGCCAGGGTCAACGGCGGCGTGGTGTATTCCGCAAATATGCCCGACTGTGAGGGTGGGCACAAGCCGGTGTGAGTAGGTTAAACGTTGAGTTTTATAAGGGCACCACGGGTGACCAGCCCCTCCCCACCCAGCCCCACCCCTCCCTCCCCCCACCCAGCCCCACCCTCCCCACCCTCCCCACCCAGCCTCTCCCCACCCTCCCCTCCCCACCCAGACCCTCCGTCTCCACCCAGCCCCTCCCTGCACGGCGGACGGACGGACACAATAATCCCTTGTGGGCTGGTGTAACCAGAGGTTCCTACCAGTATAATGGGAAGTACGTTTGAGTTTTAATTACGGACGTCGCTGGTCCAACCTCCCGGCGCAACAGTTGAAGCAACGGGGCACGTTCCTCAAACCCCTCCACCGCCATCCCACCCAGCAGTGGGACATGCGGAAGAGCACAGTCGATCGGCGGTGTCGCGTGTGATGGGGTAAAGTGTGGGTAAAACCACCTCTCCAGGGTGTCTGACCAGCGTGGAGAAGTAAGGCAAGATGTCCTCCAGAGGAGTTCCCAAGAGTTCCCGCGAGTGGAGGCCCGTCCATCAGCAGCGGGGTATGAACAAGCTATTTCAGGGCTGCACCTGTACATTTTACCAGAGGTAATACAGGTATTTGTGTATCTGTATGTCTGTGCTGTATAGTGTGTGGACGGGGTATATTTGTTGCATGGTATGTATGAGACAAACGTGTCAGCAATGTACCAAATCTGCCCGGTCTCTTATAAGCGGGTCACGTTATATAAAATGCAAAAAGTTAAATGTACGTCACTGAGTCAGACACCACCGCCTCTATCAGATGTCTAAGTAAAATCGTATGCTACCCTCTAGTGGCAAGTCTCGATTATCTGTTTTTTGTTTCACTCGGACACCATAAACATAAAAAAATATGATGAGCAAGATGTAACATCTTGCATTGCGCTCATTGGAATAGGTTGGAGCACTCGTAATTCGCCACATGCTACATAGATAATTATAAAGCCAGTGGAGTCATTGTTTTGAGGTCTCTAGAGAAATATAAGCGTGTGCCCTTAAGAGTAAAAAAGAATGTGGATGAAGGGGACATTCGTGAAACTTCAGAATATCGGAATCAGAATATGTATTTATACTGGAGGAATCCGATGAGCTATAAAGCTATTTTCCGCAGATGTCCAGTAGTTTTCCCCAGATGTCCAGCAAATTTGAAGAAGCATTAGCCCATCGAAGAATGAAAAACGTCAATTCTCCCGGACTAGATAGAATAACTGTGGACGCCATGACCATCTGGAGAGACAGCTGTTAGATTGTAAACGTACATAGAAATAAAATATAGTACCTCAATCATAGACTGATGTAAAAAAATCATTCTGCTCTTTAAAAAAAGAAGAGAAGTGGAGATAAAATTGCATTGGAGAATTACAGACCTATGACTCTACTATTACATGTGTCTAAATTGCTCGTGAAGGTCATAGGGAACTGCAAAATGGATTTAGAGAAGGTTTGTCTAGCGTTGGCCACACACACGACGCAATTAGTTCCGAGAAAAGACACTTAAAATGTAAAATACAATATTATACCCGGCGTTTGTATATTACAAAGAGGCATTGTGAATACTGATGCAGCCCTTCAAGATGTCAAAAATCAAATGCCGTGTATAGTAATGATCAAAATAATGTATGGCTATGGAATAGTGAAACTGAAGTTACAAGAAGAAGTAGCAAAACACATTCGAGGGAGGAGTCAGACGAGAATATACAGTACACCATATTGTTTTGTTATTTTCTTTGAACCTATCTACGTGACTTTACCGAAGACCCAAAGAATATGAATTCCTGCAGTCACGAAAGCTTTAAGTCAAGATTTATACAGTACACCCTCACGAAGGCTACTCATGGAAACTCTTAATATCAATTTAGCAAAAAATGTGAATTATGAAATAAAGGAATATAAATAAAAAATTAAGAATGAATTAACCATCCTCAGACTTTGTTATGGCACAGTGACTGTCACAAGTAACCGAAATTAACTACTGTACGAAACATTTCTCAATAACCTTTGTTAAAAAGTAACGGACAACAAGTATGCAAAATAATAAACAAAAAAATCTTGGAGGGACACAACTGGAAAACCAGAAATATTAGGCCACTGCTCTGACACAGTGGTCTTATTTTTGCGCTTGCGCTGTGAACACGGCTAACATCAGTGGCAAATGATACGTGATGTGATCTGAACTCCCCCCTCCCGTCACACAACCCGCATTGGCAAGTGTGGTGAAGTGTGGTCCAATCAGCCCCATGACCGCCATAATGTGCAGTCTTTCATCCCAGCCGTGGTTTGATACAGGCCTGTACATTATCATTCTTATGGTCATAATCTTTGGGTCTTTCTGTAAAGCCACGTAGATTGTGCTGCGATTGAAGCGTCGTGATGTTGTTATTATTATTTTTTCTATCTACATGGCTTTACCGAAAGACCCAAATAATGTGAATTCCTGCAGTCACGAAAGATTTAAGTCAAGATTCTTATGGTCGTGTATACCCATATTCACTCTCCATCACTTCGAGGTGTTAATTGTTCACATACATAAAAACAAACAAAACTGAAATAAAAATAGTATCTATTATATTGAAACAAAGCAATGTAGGCTGCAGAAGTTAAACATTGTAAGTGAAAATGTCGTGTGTGACAGCCAAATAAATAAAGGCATAAACATACATGAACAATGAATTATTAACTGGTGAACAACCTTGTTTCCTCCATAAACATCATACATTTTCCCTAAAAAAATATTCTGAAGCCGAAAATTAGTGCTGGATACAAACACATTTGCTCATGTTATTTGTAACTTTGATCCTTACCCATGTATGGATAGTTCACTTTTAATATGCAATTGTGTTGACGGACTCTGTGTTGTTTTGGTGTCGTCTGGGATTGTTTTTGTTTTGCTGCCTTGCCCAGGATTGCATTCGGTGTTGAAAAATCAACAGGAATGTATGTACTTATGCAAATCATACCGATATAAAAAGTGTTTTCTTGTGTTGCAGTCGAAACGTCGTGAATTTTTTTTATTGTTTTATATTTTATTACTTTATTATTTCCCTTCTACCTGACTTTACCGAAATAACCAAGAATATACATACCGATATACTTTATTGACTTGCTTAGCTTTCGTATGCTGTGCTCCAGCATTTCTATCAGTGTTTGCATGGTTTGTTGTTGTTGTAACTTTCTGACCCGAGCCTCCTGGACATCTGTGGAAAAAAAATCTTCATAGCTCATCGGATTCTTGCTGTCTAAATAAAGATTCTGATTCTGAATTTTTTTTTTTATTTAAGGGGTGCTTCAAAAGATGTTAACACTTATATGGGACTATCGTTTTTAATGGCAAAAGAACAGATAATACACTGCAATGTGATAACAAATGTGTGTTAATAGCTTCAAAAAGTCTCTACTTGTTCGCCATCATTCTCAACACGTGCCTGGAATCTTCTCCAGGTGGTTTCCAGAGCTCGGAGGCACATTTCTCGTGGTATTGTTGCAAATTCTCAGAAGTGTAAAACATTTTTTGGAGTACCCTGTGTATAAAGTAAAGTGAGCTAGGCAGCCACATCGCTCAGATATCTACTACACAGGGCCTGTGTGACCTATGGGCTTAGAAGTCCGGTCAGGAGCTGTTTGGATTCATTAAATCGTGATTACCTTGTGTTCAACAGCGTGGCGGGGATGCGCCTGGGGACAACGAGGAGCCTCATTAACAGAAACATTCCTACGGTGCAACACCCGTGCACGATGGACAGCCTGGTTGTATGTCTGTGCTGCATGTTGAACTTCTTTCGCACCGTAGGTAGGCCAACCGTGCTCATCCGAGGTGCGGGGGAAGAACAAACTAAAACACAGAAAGCAGTTCTAAAGAAATGAATTTTCAATCTAGATTTAAAAATGGCGTAGCTCCAAGTGGCGTCCTAATATCGGAAGCAAGAGCGTTCCAGACGGCCGCAGAGGCGCATCTGAAAACGTGCGATGCGGCGACCGTCTTTGTTCGATGGCCCAGCAAGAAGTCGTTGCGAAGTTGGCCGGAGTTCGCGTGATGGTTTACGCTCCTTGACGAGAACATGTTAACGCTTGTCGTCATGCCAATTCCTCTCCGCTCTTGTACTTTCTCAACAACTGAACTCGTCCCCTTACATATCCCCACCACCGCACCCCCCCGAAACGAACAATCTCAGGAATTTCAAAAGAAGTATTCACCTGCCAGTGTTTTTTTACGTATTGTCTGTTGCCATCGGAACGATGTTGTCGGTTGATCTTTAGATAACGTTAATGGCTTCATGACTAGTGTTGTCTCGTTCAGATTTCGGAGATGATATATATACACAAACTGTGAATCGTGCACAATTTCTTTTCAAAGTACACATCATGGAGGCGTAAGATTTGAAATGAAGCTTCAAGCAAAGGTGCTGCCTCTGTGTTTCTCAATGTAATTCCAAGCATGCGTCTCTCGCCACGTGTTTATTGTATTTTCGTCATCATGCGATATCCACTGCTACATAAAGATGAAAATTACGACTCTAACTTCCGCTTGTGATATTGATTCAAGTGTTCCATTATTCTGTCTCTTCGCGTAAACCCGAGTACGCATCTCTCTTCACACGTTTATCATATTCATCATGCTCTATCCACTGCTGCACGGAAATCAAAATTGTGCCCCTTAACTTGCCTAGTGCTCTAATCAGCGTGTTCTTATATCGGTCTCTCGACGTAGCTCCAAGTTTATACCTCTCCGGGCTTCTTTGAACACTTTCCATTCTCTTGGTCAACGTCCACGTTTCCGATGCATATTGCATGCCAGGTAATATGCATTTATTGTTAATAACAATAGCACACAAGCAAACAATTTCCGAGAACAGAGGCACGTTCGCAAGCGTTACATGACCCCATGCATATGCACGATTGTTCTTCCATCGTTGTTGCTGTATATGAGAGGCACGTGCAGTGCCTGTTAGACATGCACGGACAACAAGAGATCCAATCTGGATCCTCTCATTACCTTTATCCATTCTCTCCTTTGAATGGCCTCTCCCCATCCGTCCATCCCCACAGGCGGGAGGGAGGAGCGACCTCCTGACCCTGGGGTCCCCTTTTATCCACGGCGAGCTTCTGTCTCGGGGTGACAGCGCTTCCAGTCGCCCGTGATGGATTGCAGAGCGCGGGGCGGCGACGATTCGTGCTCACTGCGGTGGCGTCACGGCGCACCTTTACACGCCCGACCGCCTTTGTCTCCCAAGTCGACTGCCTCCCCTGGTATACAGGAGGTTGTGGCTTCGATCCCGACCCTGACGCCTGCTATATATTTGGAGTTTGCGTGTTGTGTCTCCCCGTGGCAATGTGTAATTTTTTTCCGGCAACCTCCGTTTTTCCCCTTCACCTTTAGAAGCATGCGTTTAGCGTATATGGCTGCTATAATTTTCCACATGGTAAGCCACTTCGTTGAGCTATCATTTGTGGCCAGGTCGCTTCTAAAAAAAGCTACGTAGCTCAGTAGCTCTTATCTGGATAAAAAAAATGTTCGCTTAAAATAGTTTAGAATGATTTGCACATCGCACATCTTACACGAGCTCACGTCCAGGTGGGCTTGCCTTGAAACAAGCTTGGCAAACGCATACAAATTGGGCGCATTACATAGCAGAACATATTACAGGAATATCGTTCACTCGGTCTTATCAATAGTACAACAATACATATTCCCTGTATAGCCTTCACAGCCTTTTGGGGGCGAGTGATGTTCGCGAGTACCTATGAAGGCCGTCACGGCACCCGAGGGGGTGAGTGGCGAGCACCACGCCCAGTCGCCTTTGTCTCCCCAAGTAGAATTGTTTATACATCGCACCGGATACTCATTTCAGGCTGAGTCGACCTAAGGGAGGCTCTGGACAGCTTCAGATAATTGCCACTGGTGTTGGCCGTGAGCGGGATTCAAGACCTTTATTTCCTCAAAGTGACAATAAAGGGCCCTGTTACAGCATTCCTCTGTCTGCCTCGCAGCGTAATTCATCTTCATCATGCACCATCCATCTCCGTGTAAAGATCAAAATGATGTCTCTAACTTACATGCGTTTCTCCGATCCATCTGTTCCTCTTTACGTTTCAGTCTAATTTCAAGCATCTATCTCTCCGTACGTGTATCATCATCATCATCATGCTCTATCCACTTGATTTACGAATGCAATATTGATTTAACCTGCGTGTGTTCTGTATTCTACACGCTCATTTTTCTGTTTCTCGTTGTGATTTCAATTGTACATCTCTGCATGATTCTTTAAACTTCCCATTCAAGTCTTTAATATCCACGTGTCTGATTCATGGCACAGCGGTAATATGCGTCCGTTCATTCTCTGTTTATATATAATACTTCCGAGCACGTGCATGATCTTCTTCCTTGTTAAATAAATAAATAAACACCCAGCATTCTAGACGTAACTTTCAAATGCACTGTTAGTAAAACAATAACAAAAACAGACAATAACCAATACACAAGACACCAGGGAGTATTGCTGGACCGCGCTATCCGGCCAGGTAGCTCAGTGCAAGAGCAAGCAACTCGCTACCAGAAGGTTGTAAGTTCAAATCCTGGTTGGCAATTGACTCGTCCCATAATCCTATTCGTGGTGGTTATAATGAGGACCACTTTGTGGTGATGCCAACAGTGGTTACCCTATAGAGAAGACTCATAGAAATGTGGAATTTCCACCAATGGCTCAGGACTTTAAAGGAGGAGATGAGCTCAGCTTCAAAGCTCATTTGAGCAGGAAATTACTTTGATTGACTTTTTTGCTATGACCAGGCATGCAGTTTTTTTTTTTATATAATTCAATAACCTCTGGCTGGCAGCCGTGAGTAACAGGGCTAATCCAGGGCTGCGTGACTCACGGAATGTATCACTCTACGTGCCATTTCCTTTCTCAAATACTTCTGCGATCATGGCCTTCCCCAATAGCTCTTTCCATGATATTACTCAAGAACTTTGCATGATATACTCCCAGTTGCATCAAAGTGTTCAAATTGCTTATGTGCTTAATTCGCTGTCTTCCCCGGCTTGTTGTACCTCAAATTTTTCACAGTCAACACATTACATTCAGTTTCTTGTGTTTTCAATATTTAAATAATGCCCAATAATGAATATTTTCCTTTCTCTGATAATTCGTATTAATTTTTTTTGTACCGATCCGAAATACATTCATGGAACACATCTTTTCTGTCCTTGACATTGTTAACATCTTTCTTAAAAATTAAATGCTGTTGTTTCTAGTTTTGCTAGAATATATATACATTTTATATAGAGAGATCAGTTAAATATGTATTAGCACTCGAGATGCAGGCCTATCCAATTATAGATAACCCACTTATTAGAATTGCCCTCTTCTCAACGTGCCATTGAATGCAGTACTGCGTCGTATTTTGAAAGCGATGGCTCATTATCTGACAGAGAAGAGTTGCTGAAAGATCGAATAGGTATACTGAGATTGGTCGCTTTGAAATTAAATATAGTTTATACAAATGAATTCATCCCTATTATTTTTAGGAGAATCTGTTAAAACCGATAACACTGTGATTCTCACCTGTATGGCCACAACACGAATTTACATCGTGTTTTGCGCAGCGTATCCCTATGCTGAAATACTCTCATCAATATGTATCGTGTGTCGCCTACGTAAGTGAAATATACGGCCATCTAATTTAGCCTATCAGCAATGATATAAGTCGATATGTGCACACCCAAGGGTTCTCTGTATTCATAGAAAACAGAAGTTTACTATTATTTCCCAAATATCACTGCCTTGCTCAGCCGCGGTGAGCCCATCTGTTTGATATCACGACACACTTAACGAGGAGGTCTTTTCATATCCCCGTGTACCCAGCTTTGAAAAAAAAATCATGTTCCACCCATTTAATAAATGCCGGTTCCACGGTGAACCGCAGACAGTTGATCTTCTAACGGCTAGGGGAGTAGGGGAGTAATTTATTTACTTGTGTTCCCCTGTTTGAAGCTCCGTTACGCACGAGGACCGCGGGTCACATCAAGGCAGAGTAGGATGAGTAACAAAGCACTGCGTGCGTTAGCTCCGGTGCTTTATGTTTCATTTATATGACGATAAGTCATTTTAATCCCACTGATGTCTCTCGGATTAGGCCACGGACCGTGTATTAAAGTTGTTGCTGAATGATTGCTTTGGAAACTCGTTGAATTGGTGGCTATTGATCGTGATGATCATTTATATAAGTGGCCGATGAATTCTGCTCACCGTGTTGGTGATGTCTTGACACAATACAGGGACCAACACCGTTCTGTCTTCTTGTACTGATACTCAACTAAGAGAGGGCTCCGTTGTATTTGAAACCTCTATGCAGTATCCCAGTAACTTTGGGAACGTTGCATGTTTACCAGGACATCGCTACATTTTTGGAAAGTTTGAATTACTGGGGATGCTCTTCGTGGCTTGGTTTCCTAACACCCGGGATAAGGCTCAAGGTCGTTCGTGCAAGGCCACTCCTAATTTATGGGGCCTTTCTTGCCAGTATAAAAATATAAGAATAGGGTTTACCCTTTCTGGCAATAAAGCAGGTGTTAAGATGTTAAAACTAGGCAACAAAGAAGGCTGTCTCTAGTGTGGACTAATCAGTTTCAAAGGCAATGCATATATTACCAGAGCATGTTTTTGTTTGTGTGTTCACTACAAGTATTTGTGGTTAATGCAGACACGATTCCTTGCAAAAGCTTTCTGTTTGGTGTTTTAAGATCTTAACACCTGTTTTATTGCCAGAAAGGGTAAAACCTATTCTTATACAATCCTAATCTCCTTTGCAGCAGAAAATCCACGCGTCAAAGGGCTCTCACCTGCATATAAAAGAAAGCGCTTAATGTACTCTCGTGGTAATACGTTCATGCCGTATATTCCCTTCGTCATTGCACAGAAGCTGAAGGCTGCAAACATTTAAACTACTCAATTGAAAATGTGGGTATGTGTTATTCGTCAATATCATTGTATATAATCGACGACCTTTTGCACAGGCCAGATAGGTAAAGTGATGTATTGTAAACAACGTTAACACTTTCGTGACTGCAGGAATAAAACTTTTAAAAAATAATAATAATAATAATAAATGGAAAATATTAAAAGCAAAAAAAACACAAATTTTGACTTAAAACTTTCGTGACTGCTCGCTTTTATTTGAAATTTGTGTCGTTTATTTATTTATTTGATCTCTTTCTTTCTATCTACGTGACTTTACCGAAAAAACCAAGAACATATAAGCATCGTATTGGGTATATTTTATATCCTATAACATGTGTATACTGTACAGCTTGTCCATATAATTTGGCCTGTACTTTTGTGTAGCTTGCACACTGTACGAACAGTGAATTTAAGTTCACAATTCCATGTGTGCATGCGGCCAATGTAACCAAATTTAGTTTAGCTAATAATTATACTGTAACTGAATATGTGATGTTAGGCTTTCCAATAAGGATGGAGCCCACTGCACGTTTATGCATTATACCAACTACAGCGTTTATTGCTTCAGAAGATACCTGCCATACAGAGTCGTGCACAATATGCTGCACCTATTTGCGTTTGGCTGTCAAGTTTAGATAAAAGGATGCTCGAAAATATTAAAGTTTTATGAAAAGCATGCATATATCTGAGTGTGGGCGTATTGGTTTCTTTTCAAACATAGAAACCAGTAACATTTGTGTGCAGACAAGTATTGATGTAATGTAAAACCAAAGCATTGCTTTCTTTCCCATTGTTTCCATCTCCGTGCCATATAATTGATTTTTTTCAATTTAACTCTGCAAACTAATCAATTCGTAGTAGGCGAACCCTTCCTATTTTTAAACACGTGCTTATTTTACCAGGTAAAGCCCACTGAGCTGGGAGCAATTTTTCAGGGGCGAACTTGCCACACGTGACGGCACATTGAAGTTGACTATGTCACAATCACGTGGCAATTTATAGTAGCAGCCAAATAATCTAAACACATCTTTTTGAATGTGGAAGGAAAAACCGGACCCGGGAAAAAAAATCCACAAGACCACCACGGAGAGAGAGAACACGCAAACTCCAAATATACAATAAGCGTCGTCAGGGTCAGGATCGAATCTCATACCTCGTGCTAACCAGACATGGGAGAACACAAGGTAGGCTCGTTGCTTTTTACCTTTTGCCTTACCTGCTAAAAGGTAAAAGGTAGAGTAGAGTGATTGTATTGTGGTAAGGTAAAAGGTAGGGTAAAGGTAGGCTCGTTGTTTTTACCGTTTAACTTTTACCTTACCTTGCCGAGGCCTACTCCCCACCCAGCCCCTCTCCACCCTCCCCTACCCAGCCCCTCCCCACCCTCCCCACCCAGCCCCTCCCCACCAGCCCCTCCCCAACCTCCCCTCTCCACCCAGCCCCATCCCTCCCATTTTTAAATGCACGACGGACGGACACAATAATCCCCTGTGGGCTGGTGTAACCAGGAGGTTCCTACCAGTATAACATCTCACTACCTCAATGGCAATAAGGACTCACTGTCATTATCTCCAGAAATAACAGACCACAATGCTCAATCAGTCTCCCAAAATGCCAGGTTAATACGTGCCTTGCGTATGTAAAATTCCAGCCCTTATATCCCTCTCGATGTGCCATGTCCTTTCTCAAAGACGTCAATGACCATGACTTTCCATTTAGATCTCTCCATGATATTTACTCAAGAACTTCGCATGAAATGCTCCCAGTTGCATCCAATTCGCCGTCTTCCTAGGCTTCTTGTACCAGTCAAAACATTATATTCAGTCCTTGTTTTCTCATCACACGTCCAAAAAATTGTTTCAACATCACTGATAAATGTTTTGCAAAACGTTTAAATTGCTGGTTGTACCGAGCGGCGCGTTGCGCATGTTACGTACATTGAACTTCCGTACGTAGCCAACCGTGCTCATTGGAGGGTGCGTGAGCGCTGAAACGGAAAGAACGATAAATTACGTGAATGCAGAAGGAAGCCAATGCATGAACATGATTTATCATCTATTCTGTCTCGGATTCATTTCATCCTGTGAAAGCGCGGCTCGTGGCAGTCTCATGACACAACAAAGGGGCCAGTGCCGTGCGGTGAGGTCAATGGCTGGGGAGGCACTGGCCAGTATCAAAGCCAGAGTCACACACTGAGGGGGGCGTGGTCTTACTGAGGGGGGCGTGTCCTCACTAAGTGAGGCAGATGTGATTGCTGCCTCCCCTGGTGCTTTTTCATTGCAGTTTTATGACGAAACCAGCGAGCCTAAATATCTTCATACACGCCTTTTGGCGTCCTCTGGTCTAACACCGTTTGAGACGAGGCTCAAAAGAAAGCTGTCTCTGGTGTGGACCAATCAGGATGTAAGTAGAGAGGAGGCACGTGGAGAAATAAAATCCAATAGTCTAACCCCATGCAGTAACTGGATGGCTTATAAGTGTTATGAATTTTGGAAAGCTAACTTTTACCCAATGTTAAGGCACTTTTATAATAATTGAATCAGTTTTGTTGCCAGAAAAAAGGGGAAAAACCCTATTCTTATATTTTGGTACTGGCAAAGGAGGTCTAATGATGTAGATGCTTACCCCGAGCCCTCATTACTTTGATAGTGCATTGTCTTTGAGCTGTACGCCTTTTGACGTCCTCTAGTCTAGTGTAATGTAGTAACTCGGCGGGAGACGACTTCACGGGTAGCACACTCTTTTATTTCACCAACTATAGTCACACGGGTGACTAACACCAACTATAGTTACTCGGGTGACTAACACCCACTTAGTTACTC
>CM025625.2:4084911-4095741 GCA_014621495.2 Entosphenus tridentatus
TGAGGACGGCTGCTTGCGTTGTGGCCGAAACGTCGTGAGAATTATTTTATTATGTTTTATTTTTATTATTTTATTGCTTCCCTTCTACGTGACTTTACCGAAAGAACCAAACTATTGTCATTGTAGTGCGTATTTAATGTGGCGCTGCACTTTGATGTTGTAGGAGAAAACATGTATTAAAAAGTATATTTAATTAAGTAGAACGTGTTGTCTATATTTATTTAAAGCTGCACATTTTGATGAGACGTCACATTTCTCAGGGGGGGGGGGGGGCAAAAATCTCAAAAAATTTTTTGCCCCCCCCCCCCCCCTAGATGCGTGATGTCATTAATGGACGGCCCCTTACCACATAAGGCCCCTGAGTTATATAGCAATTTTTCAGAAGCGACCTGGCTACAAATGATAGTTCAACATGTGGATTTTTTAGCAGGCAAATACTCGAAACACGTGTTTCTAAATGTGGAGGGAAAAATGGAGGACCCGGAGAAAAATCCACGCGACCACGTGTAGAGAGAACATGCAAACTTTTAATATACAGCAGGCATCATGGTCGGCATCGAACCCAGGACCTCCTGAATACCTGGCGAGGTAGTTAGCATCTCGCCACCGTGACGCCCATATCATGTTGAATGTCCCCATACAATGCTGGAAATTCCATATTAGTCTGGCGGTAGTCAATAGCTCATTAGAACAGTCACTATCTATTTCCTTGCAACGTAACATTGATTTTACATGTATACCTATTGCAGTGATATATATTATAAACAGTATCTGTAATGGTTATTTCCTTTATTCCAGTATTGGTACAGCGCAGTAATAAATGCACGTAAAAATGCATGTGGACCAGCATTTATAAATGCAATACAAACTACACTGCTAATCCTCTTACGTTGGTATAATTTGACTAATTGTGCTGTTAACCTGCACAGTATTACCACAGTCCATACAACAGCTTCATAATATAATCAGTCTACATTGTATATACGGCACTTTTTGAATACTGTATGCAAACATGAACCGTATAGAATAATATCCATCGTATATTAAATGCAGTACTATACCCAGTACCAGGGTGAGGTATGGTAAAAACCTCCCCAAATTATCAACATAGTGGAGAGGGCCTTCAAAAATTGGCAGATAGAGAATGGCTGATAATCTATGCAGCATCAATCTTGCTTTGAAGCTTTCGTGACTGCAGCAATCCGTAATTTTTGGTTCTTTCGGTAAAGTCACGTCGGTAGAAAAATAAAATTCAAAATAATATCACGACGTTTCGATCGCAACACAAGCGGTCGTCCTTAGGCGGAAAAAAATAATCCGGCAGTGAAACTGCTGAACCAGGAAGAAACGACCGCTTGTGTTGCGATAGAAACGTCGTGATAGATTATTTTTAAATGTTCTACCTACGTGCCTCTGCTGAAAGAACCACAGAGTATATTTACAGTATACTGCATACGTATCACAAACGAGGCAATACCCACGCATCACTCTCATCACATTTAATCCCTTTGCAAATCCATTGACAGATGAAGACCCCCCCCACGCCATTATTCACGTGGCGTTGTTTGACCATACAGTACTCCACTGTTCAGTGCCGGTTGGTGAAGACAAGGAGGTGGGCAATGGCTGTGGAGGCTGCTCGTGGGTCTGCTCAGATGTGAAGCACGGCAAGGTGGGGGGGGGGGAAATAAGAATAACAATAATCAGATTATTGTTATAATTATAAATTTTATAAAAATAGAAATAATCAGATTAATAGACATAATCTGATTATTTATAAAAATAGAAATAATCAGATTAATAGAAATAATCTGATTATTTATATTTTTTATAAATAATTATAATTATAAAAATAGAAATAATCTGAATTTTTTATTTTTTCACCTACGTGACTTTACCGGGGTTCGAACCCGTCTCGCAACCGCATCATTGACGACGGAGCGCAGTGCGCTAACCAATGCGCCACCGCTCCACCGACGATGCACGGCATCTCATCCTCTTAATGATTCATCATCTCGAGCGGGCTGCGTCAGGTGACGTCAGCACACAGTGACACGGCATCGGGGATGTACACACCACACACACGCGTCGTTAAATACTTTTCCGGCATATTACAGTGAGGTGTTAGTGTACACGCCTGTTCGTGATCCCTGCAGCAATAGATATTCGTGGCTGGAGACTAAGACACACACACAGAGAGTGACAGCTGATGTTCCTGATGTGTCTGGCTGCCGTGTTACATCGCAGCTGCATGCTCTGGCGTTCTGAATGATGTTCATTTCCTTGAGATGTGTAGTAGTCATTCTGGATGGACACTAATTTCTGTGTGTGCAGTGGGGCTCTAACAATACTGCGTACAGCTGTTAGCCACGTAGAAGAAGTGGTCGGTTATTGATCGCGGTGTAAAATTCATGGGAAATGTCTACGATGTTGTCAGGGATTGCTATGCTGCCCAGGGCTTGACTGTGCCTGACGTCTGTAAGACTCTGCTCACTTTTCCGTCGCAAGAGGTAAGATACGACTAATGCATTTCCTTACGACATTTCAACTGGTTTAACCGATTCTATATGATATAAAGGCAGGTGGAATTTCCATCACTTGTAAAGATAGATGTGCTGCACAAGAGGTAACATTTTAACGTTTGCATAACGACATTACATAACTGCTCCTGTACGCGCCAGATTGTGAGTTTTTAATGACAAGTAATGGGATGTAACTGGCTGTACGAGTTTATATTTGCTATTGTTTTACGATGTTGTTGGCCTGGCCTATCGGATGAACTTAACCCTGCCATGGTAACGTGGAATTTCATTTGCGCAACTCCTGCGCATCCAATTTGGGGTGAAAATTCAATCCATTGCTCATTCATTATCAGGGTGGCACACCGCAAAACAATTGTTTTGGACAGAAATGTAAAATACAATTATTTGCTGTATGAAAAAAAACACAGCATTGCTAGGTTTGTATTATTGTTTACATTCATGCAACAATGCTGGTCGCACAAAAGGTGGACAAGTTTAAACCTGCCTAACGGGTAAATGTGACGTTTGGAATGTCAGTCATATTTTCATTCCTTAGAAGGGCAACATTTGTCACATCAAAGGCTAGCTAACCTTTAGTCGTACCGATGTATTTTTATGGCTAAATGCGAGTGGATCGTTTGATAACCCACTCAATTTCAAATGGTTATCACACGATCCGATGGTACTGGCCACCAAAAGGAATTGGAACCACTCATGTCACGTCACATCGTGTTGTACATTTCTGGTTTGGGGCTCATTAACTAATATACGACATAACACCGGTGTTGCTTAGGGTTTGATGCATTTCTGTAATTTGCTACAGTGTACACTGATGCTTTTGTGTACGGGTAAACACACGCTGTACACACCTCCCACGTGGAGTTCACTCGTTTAATATGAACATTATAGCGAATCCAATATTGGCTAAAGTAGCCAATTTTATGAATTTCACTCAAATAATCATGGGGGTATGCCATCATCTCTTACAGCCCCGAGGCAGAAATGGATATTCCACATTGTGGCAGAGAGTAATTCCATAATACCATACAGAACAAGTTAATGTCGCAAAAAAAACATCAACATATATTCGTCATTAGCGCTGCCTTTAAAGGAAACGTATAACATGCGACGTTCATGAGCAATATATATTTTTTGCTATTTGTGCTTGTGCACTACTGCAAACTTAGCGTCACTAAAGAATTTAGTAAAAATGTAAACATAGAATAAGTCCTACGAAGGGATTATGACATGTTCGTTAGATGCATCTGGATAAGTCAGCTCAGTACAATATACAATGTGTTCGCTTAAGTAAGTTTATGCGATTGTTTGGAAAATTTCGCGTTTTGAGATGCCATTTAATCGCCGCAAAATTGGGCAATAAAGCAGTTAATTGATTGTGACCGAAGTTGATAATCACAACATAAAATTTAAAATAATAAAAAATAAAATAAATCAATTATGTGATTTAATTGATTTATTTTCATTTATTTATATTTTATAATTTTTTTACCTACGTGACTTTACCGAAAAAACCCAAGAGTATGAATCCTTGCAGTCACGAAAGCTTCAAATCTAGAAATAAAATGAAATTTAAAGCTTCCGTGTTCATAACAGTTTCTGAATCCAACATCACTGTCAATCGTCATCCACAACCCAAAACACTCGGCGGTGTTTCTTTAAATTCGTCAATGACACTGCCCTCAAAGGAAAACAAATAAAATTGGTAAACGTTTCGAGCGATGGTCCTTCTTTATAGCACGCAAACCTCGTCGTGGTGAGATTCCACATAGACCAACATCTGACCTTGCCCAATGCAGAGGGAATTGCCCCAAAGCGTCATCCGATACCAGATGCTCGAGATTAGACATTTCCGAAAGACGGCACCCCAATAACTGTGCCCCGTCACTAAAACTATACAAACCATGTCATGGACAGAGATACACCTATGAAAGCCAACACGGCACACGAGGGGGTGGGTGGCCAGCGCCACGTCCGGCCGTCTTTGTCTCCCCAGTGGTGTTTACACACCGAACCAGGTACTCATTTGAGGCTAAGTCGATCTAGGGGAGGCCCAGGACAGGTTTAAATAATAATCCTCACTGGTGTTGGTGGCCGTGAGCGGGAATCGAACTCGGGTCGCCGGGTTCGTTGTGTAACGCGCGAACCGCTGCACCACCGCTCCCATTCGCCAACTAAGTGGCAGTGACATCCCACCGCGCTTGTGCCAGGCTAGGTGCACTTTAAGGCCACGTGAAGTGTCGAACGCCCGCTGGCAGGTCACGGGACAGAAGCCCCCAGCAGGTGCCATGAGTTGACTGAGATGATTGGTCGATGCACCACCTATGGCCCCCAAAGACAAAGATCCCCCGTATAGCCTTAACAGACTGTATGGGAAAGTGCTGTTCGTGAGCACATGTGAAGGCCGGGACGGCACACAGGGGGGGCAGCACCACGCCCGACCGTCTTTGTCTCCCCAGTGGCGACGTTTACACACAAGTACACATTTGAGGCTGAGTCGACCTATCCGTGCACCCCATACACACGCGCTGACATTTACCGTATAAGACGCACCCACAACTGTTTTTAAATAAAAAATCTACACGGTGGTGGTGGACATGGTTGTGCACATAGTGGTGGGGTGGTTGTGGACATGGTAGTGGTTTGGTTGTAGACATGGTGGTGTAGTTGTGGACATGGTGGTGGTGGTCATGGTTATGGACATGGTGGTGGTGTTGTTGTGGACATGGTGGTTGTGGACATGGTGGTGGTGGACATGGTGGTGGTGGTGTGGTTGTGAACATGGTGGTGGTATTGTGGTGGTGTGGTTGTGGACATAGTGGTGGAATTGTGATGGTATGGTTGTGGACATGGTGGTGGTGGTATTGTGGTTGTGGACATGGTGGTGGTGGTATTGTGGTGGTGGTGTGGTTGTGGACATGGTGGTGGTTGTGGACATGGTGGTATTGTGGTGGTGATGTAAGTTCACGCCTCTCACACTCAACACGACGGCGAGGCACAAACGAGAGGCCGCGTGACGTCAACGCGCGTGCCTCGCGGTGTATCCGGCGGCCATGTTGCGTGGGGAGGCCCCGCGCGCTCAACGCGGCAGGCGGCGGCCACGAAGCCGTTCGATAACTCCACGGACTTTAGCCCGCACCGCCAACGATTTAAACTTTCGCCCGCAACGTTCCTCGGGCATCGATTCGCTTTCTTCCTCCGCTCGCAGTGGGCGCACGAGTAACAACACCCAGTTTCGAAGCGAGCGTGATGCGCCGAATCGTGTCAAGGGGTAAGGGTGGCGCCGTTGTTGAAGCCTCCTCCTCACGCATCATGGCGGCTGTGGTTGGCTTCAGAGTGAGGTTGGTGGTGGTGGTGGGTGGCCTCCACTGTCACTCGTGAGTCTGCTTCGTGGTCGAGGTGGAGGAGGAGGACGTGGACCATGGCAACATCGTCTCTGCTCAGGGTCGTGCTGTGCTCCTCCAGGCTCGCGGGACGCGGCCGATCTCTGTCCGCCACCGTAAGCGGCGTTATCGGCTGCGTGCGCGGTGCGTTTAGGGTCAGATCGTGACAGAAACGCTGTCGATTGATGCCCTAAATGTAAAGAATACGCGTCTAACATGTCAACCCCTTTATCAGTGCCCTACTTTGTTGCAGAACGATTATTGTGGTTGTTGTTTGACTTGCATCCCACTGGGATTTGTGCACACAGCGTTGGTGTGCGGTGTTTTTTTCTGCAATATTTTGCTGTCTTTTCTTGGATTTTCTGTTTGCACTTAGTCACATATTCACCTTAATATGTTTTCTTGTTCATGTTTTTGTGTTTTGTTTGTTGCGGTTGCACCCGATTCAAGAGCCGAAGGCTCACAGGGCTATACCTAACAAATGAACTTGAACTTGAAACGTCATTGGTCACCCCGTGCCCCTTATAAACCTCAACGTTTATCCGCCGTATGGACGTGGAAACTCAATTTCCCTGTACAGGAACACGGGAAAGCCGTATGGGTTGTGACAGGTATGGTGTAATGGGCGACGTTTCGGTCCATGGCCCTTCTTCGTAGAAGAGAGATCGACTTGTCTTTCCTTTCAAGGGCAGTGTTATTCACGAGCACGTTTGCGTTTTCGCACAATCGTGGCTTTGTAACGATGTAATCGATGCCTCTGTTGATAATTGATTCCGATGGTTTACTGTATTTTGACCATACTTCACCTTGATGGTCAGCGTGAATTGGCGAAGGAGACGTGGCGGATGGGTGTATAGAAGTACAGTACAATGATGGATGTTGCTGCACTGACCTCTTGCTGCCCATCATGTAGCCTATAACAACCGACTATGCATTGGTATTTGGTGATATGCACAAGCACAGACAACCAAAAACTCTCACCACATTCGTCGGTAACATTGACCTTCTGGGGCAGATTATGTAATCGTCGACATTATCAACAATTGCCCTTCATAGCACGGAAAGAGTGGTGCTTTCCTGGCCTCAATTTTCATTTCAAGGTTATCTAAGGGACTGACAATTTAACCTTATGGCGGTACCCCGGGGTACAATATCACAATGTCCGTGATGCAGTCGTTTTTAGTTATTTTGTTTTGTTTTTCTACCTACGTGACTTTACCGAAATAATCAAAGGGTATACATTTGTAGTCTGTTGATGGTCGGCGATGCGGCAATCGACTTATCTCGATGAGCTGTACACGATGCACTATTCAGAGTTGAATTTTTCGATAACGGATTTTGTCATGCTGATGTTTGGCGTTTAGACATCCTGGAGTGTGACACTGATTTCGGATTGATTGGTACCCCAGTCGTGGCGTTAAGTACACCCCTGGAAAAAATAGTGTCCCAGAAATAAAGTATTTGATTGCCTCGGCTATTTTTTGTATTGTTTGGTACCCCGGGGTGCCGCCATAAGGATCAATTGTTTACAATTCCTGAACCTTGCAAGCAGAGTGGAAAAAGGCACTTTTTAATATTAGTACTTCGTTTATGCCTTTGGTGTTAAATTTTGCATCACAAAGTACGTTATCGTAACACTAATCCAATTTGAAACGACAATTGAGCCCAGGAATGCATCACTAAGTGGGTCATGTATAAACTTTTATCAGGAAACATGAAAGCAATAATTTAACACGTATCCATAATAGAGGTTTTTTGGGTTAGATCACGTAAATGTGTCGTTAAAACCCGCCACCACCCGACACAGCCAACTAGTAAGCATTGTCACGTAAACAGAACATGGCAATTCGTCACTAGTACAGCACACAGGTGTGTTGGAGAGCCAAACCACAACATTTACAATCGGAGTACGACGTTTCGCCAGTAATTACAACTAGCTTCATCAGGTGACAGCCACATTTGTGCTGTATGAGTGACGAATTGCCATGTTTTGTTTAAGTGACAACTCTTACGAGTTGGATGTGTCGGGTGGTGGCAGATTTGAACGACATTTTTACGTGATCTAACCCAAAAAAACTTATGGATGAAACAATCCTACCAGGCCGAATTGTATGAAGTGCAGTCTAACTCTTATCCACTCTTATGTGCTTTGCAGAAGTGCCGTTGCCCGAAACGTCAGCTATGATATACTTTTCCTTCTAAGGCAGTGCTATTAATGAATGTGTTGAGTGTGTAGTACATGGTGGTCGACCACGATGCTTAGCTTCTAAGACCGAATGAGATTGGGCACATTCTGGGTGATTTGGTCCTAGGCATACAAATTTCGGAGTAATTTTAATGTGGAAACAATACACATTCCCATCATGAAAATGATCCAGCATTTGGTTATGAAATGCAGTCCTGAAATAATCTTTCCAAGCCGCGATGTCTCTTACCATAGACATCCCACAGCACTTGGCGCCAAATAATTTCAGAACTGTCTTTAACACCAATATAATAATGGTAACTTGTATTTTCGAATTTACTACTCCCTTGCAAAGCCAAGAAGCCAAGGTAGTAAGCCATATGGATTTTCATTTATGTAAAGTTTTATAGATGAATGAATAAGGTTATAGCCATATGACAACATTGTGAATGAGCAACTGCAAAGATAGACTTTGTAAGCCCTGCACAGTCCACTATTGACATTTTGAAAAATCTTCACAGTTGTGGACATGGAATGTTGTGGATTAGGCTGGACTAACCATATTACAAGCACTCGAGTTACTCCTATACGTGAATAATGACCTGTACATCTCGTGGCTTTCGGTGAACTTTCTGTGTTATTTCAGGGGGCGGTGGCCATCAGTGGGTTGCCCAACCGGGTTAAGATTGTCGAAGTAGGTCCGCGTGATGGACTACAGAATGAGAAGGTATGCACTTATTTGAGACGTGTGACTGCAAATTGTTTACATTTAATGGGATGCTGCAAGGTGTAAATATGAAGTTGTAAATAAACATGTGCTTCCTATTTCTAAACAAATGAGCCAATTTTTTTGTGGCTGTTCAGGATATTGTTACTGTCAGCTTTTGGCTAACCATCGAACAAAGACGGTCACTGCATCGCGCGCTTTCAGATGCGCTTCTGCGGCCGTCTGGAACGCTCTTCCGATATTAGGAAGCCACTGGAGCGATGCACTTTTAAATCGAAATTGAAAAGAATTTCTTTAGAACTGCTTTTTGTGTTTAGTTTGTTCTTGTTACAACATTCAAAAGATTAATGTATACGTTCGCCACGCCTTAAATCTGTTATGCTTGCTTTGGTGTGCTCCATTTCAGACTGTGGTGCCGACAGCTGTGAAGATTGAGCTGATTGAGCGTCTGGCTGAGGCAGGCTGCCCTGTGGTGGAGGCCACCAGCTTTGTTTCTCCTAAATGGGTTCCGCAGGTCTGTAGTAACACGGTCCCGATGGCACTGGAATTAATTATTCATGACCGTATTCTTTCGCAGTCCTTCTATTCACATTGCATTTGATCAATATATATATTTTATTCATTTTGGAGTACTTAGGAAGTAATAAGAAAAATGGTTGAAAGTAACAGATGAGAATGCCAGGAGGGATGTTGGGAATATATCAAAAAGAAAAGGAGGCAGAATGAAGAAGTTAGAGTCTCAGCAGGGATTACTTGTATTCTTGAGAGGGGTAAGGAAGGCTACATTGAGATGGTTTGGGCTTGTGCTGGGCAGAAGGAATATTGGGAGACTGAGTTGGAGACGGAATGATGCGTTGGAACAAGATGTGAGGACACTGGATGTAAGTAGAGAGGAGGCACGTGGAGAAATAAAATCCAATAGTCTAACCCCATGCAGTAACGGGATGGTTTATAAGTGTTATGAATTTTGGAAAGCTAACTTACCCCATGTTAAGGCTCTTTTATAATAATTTCATCAGTTTTGTTGCCAGAAAGAAGGGGAAAAACCCTATTATTATATTTTGGTACTGGCAAAGGAGGTCTAATGATGTAGATGCTTACCCCGAGCCCTCATTACTTTGATAGTGCATTGTCTTTGAGCTGTACGCCTTTTGGCGTCCTCTGGTCTAGCACCAATTGAGATGAGGCTCAAAAGAAAGCCGTCTCTGGTGTGGGCCAATCAGTTTCAAGGACAATGCATATATCAGAGTGTGTTTTTTTTGCATTTTAACCACAAGTATTGTGGTTAATGCACACATTCCTTGTAAAAAGGTTTCAGTTTTGTTGCCAGAAAAAAGGGGGAAAACCCTATTATATTTTGGTACTGGCAAAGAAGGTCTAATGCAGTAGTAGCTAGTTTTGCACAGAACTTCAAGATTATCTATCGAAAGCCTACGTGTTAAACAGGGCTAAATACACATATTCACGTAATTAAAACAA
The DNA here is from genome assembly GCA_014621495.2 of Entosphenus tridentatus. Classification (NCBI taxonomy): domain Eukaryota; kingdom Metazoa; phylum Chordata; class Hyperoartia; order Petromyzontiformes; family Petromyzontidae; genus Entosphenus; species Entosphenus tridentatus. Next base: position 4,095,226 of record CM025625.2, read on the forward strand.
AGTTTTGAATCCACTGCTGGATCATATGTTTTTGACCACACTGGTCAGAATAATTGGATCGATTCAGACACCATTTGTCACTGACATTAGCTGTGTGCAACAACGCCACGACACGTGATTGAATATAATTAACTTTGGGGCCCGTGACTTAAGGTTAGTTGACAAATGCCCTCACCATGGGAGTGTGGCCGATTTTCATGTAACTAGAATTCGCCCGTCGCCCTGACTGACTTGCATCCCACTGGGATTTTTGCACACAGCGTTGAAATACAGTGGATTTTTTGGAAGACGTTGCTGTTTTTTTCAGGATTTTTCTGTTGCGGGTAGTTATTTTAAGATGTTTCTTGTTCATGTTTTGTTGCGGTTGCACCCGAGTCAAGAGCCGCATGGCTCACAGGGTTCTACCTAATAAATGAAACTTAAACTGATGTCCCCCCTCCACCAATGTGTGCAGATACTACTGATGATTGTATGTAGGGTGTGTAGGCATATATGCCTTCACTGTTCTTTTTTTGG
>CM025625.2:4095841-4123390 GCA_014621495.2 Entosphenus tridentatus
CTTCTGAAATGGTCTTATAATTTGTTGACAGATAAACGGAACACCAGGCTTTTATAAAATCGGGCGGCATTGTGGCATAGTGGTAACACTTATGCCTTTCATCAAGACGTGCCTGGGTTCATCTCCTTACTCAGTTGCCTTTCTGTGGGAGTTTGTATATTCTGTCCCTGTTCTTATTGGTTTCCTTTGGTTTCTCTGGAATTATCCCATAGCTTAAAGAAGTAATATTTTTAAAAAATGTAAACACGCTTTTATGAAATGTTCTAGTAATGGCAGAAATCCACGACTCCAAGAAGTGGCCCTGAAGTTTTCCATAACGTAAGGGACCGTGGCCAATTATAGCCAACATCAGTTGACCGTGGACAATTAGACACAAGCCGAAACATTACATGTAAAAAATAATGTTTAAAAATATATTAATTTTCTTTTTTATGATAGAATATAGTATTGTCATCAGTATGACATAAGTATACCAAGTTTGCAGTCGAATCCACATTGGGAAGTGGGTTAAAATTGAGTTACACGATTTGAGGATACGACAACGACAACAACAACAGACAGAGTGAGTTGAAAGAAAGCGTGTAAAAACAAATGCATGCAATGTAACTGTTAATGGGCAAACATGGCGATATAAATAAAAATACTTGCAAATGACCCAACTGGGAGTACACTTCGTAACACTAGCAAGAATCATGAGACTTATTGAAATAATAATAACATAAAAATGAAAAAAATAATGAAGACTGTTTTAATTGCACTGTGTGTTGACAGATGGCCGATCACGTGGAAGTAATGACCGGCATTCGGAAGCTGCCCGGAGTGAGCTACCCAGTTCTCACCCCCAACCTTAAGGGATTTCAGGCTGCTGTGAGTTCACCTCCCTATATTAACATATTTCAATCGGTGACATTGATGGTGCAGGTGACATTTCACATGTTCCATGGTGGTATTGTGTACAGTAACATTGTATAATGCCACCAGTCTCACATAACAGCATGTTTTATACGATTGACATTTGATTCTCAAACCCCCATCGCTGTGGCATTAGTGCCTAATATGTTGAAAACCACTGTCCCATAGAATTCTGAAAAAGTAGCTACCTCATTTAATTTAATTTTAAAACAGTTTTTAATACATGTTTACATTTGTCATGATTTGAAACATTTTTTGTTAAAATTACGGTTTATGTTTATTGTTAATATGTGCTGAATATTTAATTGTATCCACAATTTAAAATGAAATAATAGTCGTATTTAGATGTTTCTTGATTTGGATAGTAATATAAAAAAGATATTCTAACTATTGTTGAAATTAATTGACAGCCTGGATGAATATTGTGTTCTGATGGAAGCATTTCATGGAGAGTAATAACAAAAGTTGATTATCTAAATTTGGAAACTACATGTAACATGCTTTACTATAACGTAAATACATTGTTATTATTCGATAACAACACTTCAAAGTTCAGTCGGGTCTTTGAAGGTGATGTTACAGTTTATTTCCAATCGTGTGACAGTGAACACATTTTCCGTGAAATGTATTTCAATTACATTCATAAATTAGTTGATCAGCAGGTCAAATCTAGTCGTAATGTGTGGGTATTCCCACCTTTTCCAAGACTTGGCCAGCATGAAAGAATAAGTCAGATTATCCTCCAGACAGGGCTCTCCAAAGTTCAAGTGGAGGATCTGCCAGCAGTGAAATGAGCATGCAATTGCAGCACTGTACCTTTATCTTTTTATTTAATAAATCTGGAAATGAACAAGATGCACAACAATCAATAAACATGAGGTGGCATGCATGAATGTAAGACCCTTGGTGTTCACAGGTGAAGGCTGGGGCCACCGAGGTGGCCATATTCGGGGCAGCTTCAGAGTCCTTCAGCCAGAAGAATATCAACTGCTCCATCGCCGAGAGCCTGCAACGCTTCGAGGAGGTGGCACGTGCGGCACAGGATGCCAACATCCCCGTCCGAGGGTACAGACTGCAGCTGAGATGGCATTGAGCTTCATTTAGACAGCAGAAGAAGTGGTTCTTATTGATGACGCAGTAGAGCAGGGATGCCTTGTTGAAAGCACAGTTTGTAAGTTCATGCCATCCTATTGTACACATTTAATTGATGAGGCTCTGCTTTTTGATATCTTTTCATGGAAAAAATGGGACTAATAATAGCCCAGTAGCTGTGCGGTAGCAATTGCCACACTGCTGTAGTTTAACCGATTGGTTCCACATTGTGTGCTGTCAGCACACATCAGGGTACCCAGTACTATACCAATGAGACGTTTTTATTTGAACCAGTACAACGTTTTCTTGCTTAATATAAATGCTGGACATTTTGTATTCTGGATGATCCAGTAGCTGATAAGTCATGTGAAAGTATTTATTTTAAGAAATTCTGTGCAGCATAGTCTGTACACGTGATCGACTATTTTTACTTTTTTAATAGTTTTTAACCAATTTGTGAACATTTCAAACTTTCACAATGATTGTGTGTACTTGTGTTTTGCCTTTAGGTATGTGTCCTGTGTTGTAGGCTGTCCTTATGAAGGAAAAATATATCCAGCCAAAGTTGCGGAGGTGAGTTGTGTCACTGCTGCCTTAACAACCACCAGTGTCCTGTAATTTTGTTGAGCTAATTGCTGTCAAGCAATCCACCTGCACCACAAGAGTCGTAATGGTCAAACGCCGTCCTTCCCCCGCTCAGGTGGCCAAGTGCCTGTACGGGATGGGCTGCTACGAGATCTCTCTGGGGGACACGATCGGTGTGGGTACACCGGGCAGCATGCGCGAAATGTTGCGCGCCGTGAGCCGCGAGGTGCCAATGAGCGCGCTGGCAGTGCACTGCCATGACACCTATGGGCAGGCACTCGCGAATATCCTCATCGCCCTGCAGGTGAGATCCGACACCTCGTCTGTAACTCCCAGTAATTGCTGCCAGTGTAGTTGCAAAAAAAATTAAAGGCAAGCTGATGATTTCTTGTTCAAATGACCATTAAGAAGGCGGTGCTCATCTCCTGATTACAGCCCTGTGGTGGAAATTCCACAGTTCATAGGACAACCGCTGTTTCGCACCTGGAATTAGCACGGTTGGCTACGTACGGTGCAAAAGAAGTTCAACATACGTACAAACACTGTTAACATCCCTACAAAGTGGAACTCATTTTTTATCATGCCTGGAAGGATGATGGGCTAATACACACACATTGGGTGTGTATTACACGTCATGAGTGTTTACAGGGGTCATAATTATCCTTGTGTGTTCTATTTAATTATATACTGAGAAGTGTCCGGTTGGCTCAAAGGTCAGAGCGCTGAGCTGACACCGTTGAGAAAGTGGGTTGGAATCCGGGCAGTTGTCTGTAATTAAAAACAGGTTCTCAAGTGTAGTGATTTGACAGTCTTTGCCTGGTCACCAATAAATGCAGGGTGGGTGGGAAAGTGCTGCCCCCTCGTGATAACAAGAGGTCACTTAGATTTCAGAGGTAGTTCTGTGATCTCTGCTTCAACGGACTGTTCTCGACTGAGCGCTGATACACTGCAAAGGTTGAGTGGATTTTTTATATATCAATGCCGATGGCACTATTGGAATACAATTGTGGAAAAACACGCAAAGGTATTATATATGTTAGGTGATAAATAATCAGATGTTCATCTTTACATCCGTTTATTGGATTTCCAAGTGATTATTATATAGCGCCATGTTTTTACGAACGAGAACTCTTGACCAGTTTTGACTTTCTTGGTCTCATTTAGTAGAGTAAGGCTTTGTGAGAGCTTTCAAATACGTATAGAGAGGTGCATGATGGGAATTACCCTGAGAGAAAAATTAACACGTGGGTCAGAGAACATCCACAGAGATGCCATGACTAAATAGGCGTACTTAGGCTTGGCCAAGATGCATCAATAGAAGGAATTGCTGATGGACAAGGTTGGTAAAGCAATGGTAACCAAAGGAGGGAACACCTGAGAAGATAATCATTATGGAGGTGGGGTGATGAGAGAAGTATATGTGTGGGAGGGAAATGGATTGTGGGATCCTTATGTTTACCTTTCACATTTTCCCCAGGTTTCCCCGACATAAATAAATAAAAAAACATTGTCGCTATTGGCTCGAACCACATTTAAGGAAGTAAAACAACTATCTCTGCCTTGTAGATACTTACCTAGCTAGGCTGAGTGTCCCAGGCTATCAAACATAGGCTAGAATCTTTGTTCATGAGAAAATTTTACTTTGACATCGTTGGTTCAAACACTCAAGCAAGAGTGAGCTCTAGTGACATCAGACAATGATTCTAGCTTGTGTTGGACAGCCTAGGACACACAGCCTTGATTACATTTCTCCAAGATATGATCAATTGTATTTGTTTTTTGGTTTGCCTTACCTACCACACTTGCTTTCACTGCATGGTGGCATGCCACCCTGCAATGAACTGCAAAGGTCATACCCTATCATTAGTAAAAAAAATTATAAAAAAGAATAAAGCTCAGATTTTTCTCTGCTAAGTTTAAAAAATAAATCTGTTATCAATTACAGATATTTTGGCCACGTGGGAAATGGCACCGTACCAAACAGGCCCAATTGAGCCCCTGATCAAGATAAAGTAACTCGTATGAAATGTTTCATTTAGCCACACTTAGAAGTTAATTATCCACACTGAGAGGGCACTGACAAGTCGTCCATTAAAGCAGGTTCACGATAAAATGTTTTGCAAGTTTAAGAAGTACATTGCAATACACTTAATGATGCCATATTGAGTAACGTTTCTGCACAGATGTTTGGGTTAGCAGCGCACATTGAAAAGTTACTCATGATCATTGGTTTGTATTGCACGCATGTCCCATGTGCTACTAGTTGTAATGCAACCTCCTGCCTGTGCATTTCTTTAAAGTATTACTTAGATTCTACCTTTAGGTTTTAAAATGGCTTATTCCAATTCTAACGTTTTTTTAAAAATATAACATCCTGATGAGTGCTATGAATTGAACCACTACACCAATATATGGTGGGAGTGTTATTAAACTATAGCGTTTCCTCTGCACGTTAAAGCAGTGGGGTGCTGTTCTTTTAAATGTCTTGGGCACTTTTGTTCCTTTACTGCACCGTTGCTTAATGTTCCAGAAGGGGTTTTGGCACGTGTGCAGCATGCGTGTATGTACAAACCTTGTTTCTGATGTTATCACATCTATAAATGGATTATTTTAATTGGGTCTATGTGTATATTCTAATCGAAGAAACAAATTTTGCGTTAAACAATTTACCTCCTTAAAAGAGCAAATACATGTTTTAAAGTACTGAATACTTTTTACCATTTTACTTAATTTGTAGTGTGTATGTTTATATAATCTATTATCAGCTGCATTGCTAAAAAAAGTAAATCAATCTATTATGTTTAACTTCTGCATGTGGCTTTTTGGAAATTTCGTTTATTATTTTTAGCTTTGAATTCAATTAAGCTTAAATTGGATCAAGGGGCTTTTTGTTGCACGAGAGTAATATTTTGGCAGAAAAGTACCTGTTCCAGTTCATGAATAGTGCAAGATTAAAGGACGCTGTGCTAAATTAATGACGGCAAATTGACGTCCGGTGGAGAGAAAATATTTGGAGACGAAAATCGTGGTAGCACAAAAACGTGTTTGTGTCTTATATATTTATTTATTTCAGAAAGTTCTCCCCCGCCCCCCACCCCATTCCCTAAAGAGGTGAGGGTTCAAATGGCTCCTTTTATAGCAAGTGCATTGAATAAATGTACTCCGAGTCTCTTGAAACGGGTTTTATTTGCTCTAAACGATAATTTGCGGATGAACAAAGACGTTTTACAAATCATCTGCAATCCTGTAATGAAAATGATCTGATGACAGTGTAGCTTTCCTAGTATTCAAGACATAAAAGTCAGCACTCACTGCAAAGTTAATATGACAAGCGCACGTATATGATGCCACACCAGCTAATTGTATGAAAACCTAAAAGTATATCCATGTCATTGTGAGAGCATGCATCATTTTGTGAGAGCATGCATCATTTTAGTTTAAATTTGCAGTCCTTTGTGATTGATGAAGGCCCTCCACAAACTGTTTGGGGCATGGAGGTTGTTTAGTCATACTTCACACTGTTCAGTGTAAAACAGTGCGCTAACAACCGTGTTACTGCTCCACCCCACTCCTTACATCAACAAGCTGTGATATACAATAAATCTCCTCTTTCTACGACCGTATTACCCGCTACTTATATTATCCACGGCACCAAAAGTATGAAAAATCCTCTTTATCTGCACCCTGTTTTTCCTATAATCCGCCATTATCTGATTTTTTTCTCCATCCTGGATTGGAGAATTGATTTCTGTTCGCAGTTTGTTCTTGGATAAGTGGAGTTCTATCCATCCTATAGTCTGTGGTGATCCTTCACAGTGTTCATATATAGGCGAGTTCAAATCGTGTTATCTCCATTATATTCAAGGATAATGGGAATGTATCGACAAATGTATATTCTACTTTCCCTGTACTGTGTGTTGTGTGCGCTCATATGAATGCACGTGCGCACTATTCACATTACACAGACGTCGCACACGCTGTGTTTTAAAAAGGCACGTGCCCTATTTGCATGCCTCCAGTCATGTGGCAAACGTCATCCCTGCATTATGTGCACTCCCGAGTAACTATGCATTCATTCATGCAATGATGTATTCATCCATCCATTCATTAATTTATATGTCCATCCATATTTTCATGCATCCATTAATGCATGTTTTCATCAGTCTATCATTTATTTAATACAGACATGAATGCATTTCCATACATCTACCCTGGAAACTGGCTGCATGCTTGCACAATGCATTTGAAAGCAGGCACACAAGTAAGGGGGGGCAGAGATATTATCAGTGGAGATATCAGTCAATGTCTTTGGATTAAGGTCACCCTTAAATCCCCCTTTGTCGTGAAGGGAGATTAAGGGTGACCAAGGCCTAATACACAGGGCAGCATCCACGCAATAGAGAGGAAGTAGCCTGTAGTGTTCGTCCGAGCCGCAGTGGGCATACCGGCTGCACGCATCGCACAGGCAGCACATTACAAGCAGCGATGGCTGGCTATCGACCGAAGATGGTCACTGCATTGCGTGCTTTTCAGATGTGCTTCTGCGGCCGTCTGGAACACTCTTCCTTCTGATGTTAAGAAGCCACTGGAGCTATGCACTTTTAAATCTAGATTCAAAACTCATTTCTTTATAAATGCTTTTTGTGTTTAAGTTTGTCCTTCCCCTGTACCTCTAATTAGCACGGTTGGCTACATGTGTTGCGAAAAAGTGTTCAACATACATCTCTACAGCAACAACGATTACGCTGCCCTCTCAACACACACTACTACCATTGCATTATTGTACTACCGTTTCAACATGTGACAGCAAGACAGCTTTTCAACAGCTTCTGAAATGCTTTTCCTAACATTCATGGGTTTTGCCCGGCCCCATTTTTCCAGCCATTCACTTGCAGGATTTATGTTCTTATTATCTGCTGATATTTGTTAGATACGGGCTAATTGGCAAATTAATCCTATCCACGTTTATCCGTGATATTTTGCAACTAAGTGGATTCATTTAACAGATGACCCTGTGGATAATGGGGTCTCTAAGTTTACCTCCCACTTCTACACGTTTTTACTGGAGTTCTGCTGCAGTGTGATTTTTACCAACAAGATTTATTTCCAACATGGTCAATGTTTTCTGCGATGTATTTCCAAATACACGACTTAAAAAAAATAGCTCATACAGGAAGGTACTGGTTTTTAGATTCCAAAGCCAAGTAAAATATATATATTAATTATTTCATTATGATAGAATGGCACGTATTTTTGTAAGAATTTTAATGCTGCAATTTAAATATTTTCAAGAGTTCAATGTGGCACTAGCTTATTAGTTACACAGAGGTGAAGCGCACGAGCCTAACTTACATCCCATAGTCCACGTCTGCACGGCAATTAGTGGAGGAACTTAATATCTGGCCCAGCAAAGACTACCATTAATCAACAGTGAGTTATGTTAACTTCGCATTGATCACCCTGTAGCATTTGACACCAAACTTTTTCGTGTTTGGCAACTTTGCGTTTGCTTCAATGTTTTATTTTATTGCAACACATAGTGCATTCTTGATTTGAAGCTTTCGTGACTGCAGGAATTACTCTTTGAAAGAAAAATAAATTAAATAATAGCACACGACGTTTCAATTGCAACACAAGCAATCACCATCAGGTACGAATAAATGAGAAAACAAACCTAGTAAACTTAGAAATATAATGCAATACAACACAGAGAGTCGGCTAACATAACCAGGTAGGGTGTTGACTGTTATGTTAGCCGACTCTGTGTTGTATTGCATTATATTTCTAAGTTTACTAGGTTTGTTTTCTCATTCATTCGTACCTGATGATGATTGCTTGTGTTGCAATCGAAACGTCGTATGCTATTTAATTAATTTTTCTTTCTACGTGACTTTACCGAAAGAACCAAAGAGTACAAAGTGCATTATTGACTGGCCAACCCATTGGGGGATAAAGGCTGTAAAACAAATTGCAATACTTAAAGGGCATTACAGGCCTAATGGTAGGGTGAGGCATGAGGTAAATCGGACAAGTATTACAATAAGCTGGTGTTGACTACATGGTGGTGCTAAATTGCCACACACCAGTCCGATCTGCCAAGTTCACCGAGGGGTATGGAGTGCAGCAGTGTAAACCTATCTGTCCGACATGCATTTGGATGTATCCGTAATGTAATAATCGCACCATAGAACACGGCATGTAACTGTAAAAGAACAACATCATTTTATGCGAAGTGAGGGGAGAAGAAAGAAAACTAGTGTGGCTTAACGATGCAGAATCACCCCCCCCCCCCCCTGCGTAGAATCGCTGAAGCAGCTGTTTCTTCCCGTGCTGGAATCTGATGCTGGCTTGCCTGGTGTCCCTACAGAATAGCGAGAGCCAATGGGATCGCGCCGTTTCATGCCGTCCCCCAGGAAGCTTGGCCCAATTCCACCAGTCACGTTGTTGCCCTGCAATCTCAAAGGAAGTTTGCTGCAGAGGTTAGGAAATGGGTCTGGGAACTTAATGTCCTTTTTCTTTTCTTCCTGCCACCACCTCCTATTTATCCCCCACAACTTCGTGAGTAAGGGGCAGCAGGCACCTTGTTTTTGAGCAGATGGTATGGGGTGAAGGGCACCATTGTGTTAAGCGTGCGTGTTAAATGAGTGGTGTGTGTGTGAGTGCAGGGCACCATTGTGTTAAGTGTGTTAAATTAGTGGTGTGTGAAAGTATGTGCGCCAAGCGTGCCACAAGCGCCGTGGTGACATCACCGCCACTTAGTGGCGGACGGTAGTTGTTGAATGTATGTGAAAGTGTGCATCTGTATGTATAAACTTGTAGTATAGTTATGTTGGATTGGTTTGTGTGTAAATATCAGTATATACTTCTGTGTAGAAACTCACAGTAGGTTATACTAAAGGCACAAATATAAGGCCAAGTGCAAAGCAATTTAAGATATCTGAAGATACCAATCACCTGTAAAGTTGTAATGTCTATGCAGTAAAAATTATGTAATAAAGAGGAGGGAGAGTGCAATAGACTATTTTCTAAATAGTGTAGAGACTGGTGAGGAATGAATGGTGCCTAACTTAGAATAGTGCATGTAATATTGGCACAAACCATACATTTTAAAAAATATATAACTATAAAAGATATATTGGCAGTCATTTGCCGTGTTTCAGGCCCACAATAGTTTTGTGAGTCACAGAACCACTGTAATGGTCTCCTGTATACTATAGTTTTAATTTAATGTAACTATAGTCACTTCCTACCCATAATGACTGCTGGCCAACCACTGCATTATGTCATTCGCTTGGCTAAAGAGCAGGAATATCCATATAAACATAACAAATAAAGTCAGTTTTATCAAATTCATATTCTTCCACTAATTGGGAGGCTCGTTTATTTTATTCGGAAATTTGGCAGTCCTCTTTCTGCACTTAATATACGTTTAAATCCGATATGAAAATTAATTGCGATATGTCAGAGCAGTCAATGCCCATGTATATTTTTAATGTGTTCGCTGACGTGGCAGAAACATACAAAACAATAGATTGATTAATGAAGAGACTGACTTTAGGTGCCCTCTAAAATACCATTCGGCACCAGTTGCGTATTGTTTCTGAAATAAAACCCTCTGGTGGCCTGACGAGCTTGCGGCAATGCACAAACATTCCATTTAAAGCTCAATTCCCAAAGGTGAGCGATCATAAAAAAAAATTAACAGTTTCCTCACAATTTTTTAATCCCAGCGATGGGCTTGGCTCATATCCAATGCCCACCCAGTAACTTAAAAAAATGTAAATACCATGATTTATGTCATTAATCGCTTTGAGAGCACGATAAATGGGAGGAAGCTTTCCACCATTAATTTTTTGCAAAATACAACAAACCAGCAGAACAAGATGCACTTATAACTCAAGAAAAGGTGCCGTTACCCATATACATTTGAAACTGTTTTAATTATAATGCCATTTTCTTAAATGGAATTCTATATGAATAATTTCTAAACTAAACGACCTGGCTACAAATGATGCCTCGACGAAGTGGCTTGTCATATGGAAATTTAAAGCAGATAAATACTCTGAATAGCATGTTTATAAATGTGGCAGGAAAAAACCAGAGGCTCTGGAGAAAATGATTTTTGTCCCTTTCATCTCCGATTTTATTTTTAAATGACAACCTGAGATGTATTTTTTTCATGATGCTGTTCTTTCTATGCTTAGTTTTATTTTAGAATTTTGCCTCATTGCCCATGGGCCTGGAGCTTGTTTACCGGCTCCTGCAGATGTCTTGGCGTACCATTAATGCCCCATGTTTCAATCATGCAGGTTGTTGATAGTAGTCTGGAATTAGACTCTCTGTCAAGTCAAATAATTTTTTTAAAGTTATTTGGTCATATAAAGTGTTTTTGCAACAGTGCAGTCGCAGTCAATCTCATAACAAGAGGCCCTGTTTTTCTCTCTTGTTGGATGGGTGGGATTTAATTTAAAACGGGTGGTTAATTTGGCCACTGCACAGAACAGAAAGCGTAGGTCGCTGTTTGAGCCTGCAAAATGAGAACGACTAGAAATCTGTGCAGCCATTTTTGTCTTGGCATGACTCATTTATTGATAATGCCTTTCGTCCAATCACTGATGGATGAAATCCCTGCACCTTCAAAATTTCAGCATTAAAGGATGACCGTTTGCAATGGAAAACACGTGTCTTGTGGCTGTGATGGTAGTAACATACATAACTGCAATTTAGCTGAAGCTGTCTCTTGCCCTTCTGTGTAAGAAGTGCCACTTTCTTGGCTTCTACATAGTTACGCTCCCCTTGTTGGTTTATATAACAACAGCTGCTTTCAGACAGGAAATGGTTGGTTTTGCATGGGGTCCAAAATTCCTTTTGCGCACAGCTGTGTTTCGCAGCGTGTCTGTTTTATGCATTTTGAAAACCCATTTAATGGACAAGTGTAGGATGAATGTGCACTCGTAACATAACAAGTACATGTGGCTTTGCTGGCATGTCTGTAGAGGAGCCGTAAAAAACACTTATACCGTTAAATGATTGCATGCCTTCTGCAACCCAAAACACATTTAACTGTGAACTCGAAACTCTGCGTGCTTCGATAACACGGCTGATGCATATTTATTAGCAAAGTAAGAGGTTCATGTTCAATTTAGCGTTGTATGTGAGTGGAGATCATTTAAGCAATTATCTGGTATCTATAGACTAGTATTTTTCCAGAACGATACATACACATCTTTGTGCCCAATTTTATCAGAAAACTTCATTTTCCTTTTGGGACGCTTTTGCTAATTGTCTCTCTAATAATACATATTTACAAATATTTGATGTCAGATTTACTGTCACGACGCTTGTTTTAAGCATCATTGGATTATAATATTATTGTTTTCATGGCTGATGCTTATAAAACATGAAGCATTCTCAACCAGCCTTTCTTGTTGATAACCAAAAACGCATGAATCTATAATGGTACATTACAACGATTTAAATGGTGATTTGCTTCAGAGTTTGGTGGATAACGGACAGCTGCACCCCATGAGTGTTAATGTGCAGCCTCCTTCTTGCAAAATTCTTGCCAAGCTTTGGTTTTTGCTGCCCCCTTTTGTTACGCAGCCTACATTGCCCTCGGTTCATCGCAATGTCTCATTAAGAATATTCAATGGTACCAGCCCAACTGCTTTTTTACAGTCTCTCATTACCATTATGCATAAACGGGTGTCAAATGTTTTACGAAGAACAATGACATATCCTGAACCAAATGTGTCCATTTGACATTTTGATTGGATTTTTTTGCGTTCTTCAAAAACTCAGCGTTTCACTCAAAACTTCAAAAGGTGTTCAAATGGGCCTGCAGGAAAAAAAAAATCTCATGAAGCTAAGCGTCGAGCCGTTCCAGCAACCACAAACCCGAAATCCCAGAGCCTTGTTAACGTTTTCCTTCCTTTTTTTGCGGTGATCCTGCAGCTGGTGTGATCATCTGGGTAATTGCTAACATGTGGCGAGCTTTTAATACACACTTCCCTCACTCTCCGTAAAAAAAATAGAGAAGAAAAGTTAAAATGTCTGCGACCACTACATCATTTGGAAACATATTTCCCTTGATGCAATTAGGGTTCAAAGGGCAAGCGTTGCTTCGCCTTTACCAACGTGGAGAGACAGGTTGGGGGGGTGGGGGTTGTAGGTCTCGTGTAACTACACATTTCAACATCAAAAGCCTTAATATGACCATCTGTTGATTCTTATCGATGAAAGGGGATGCATCGTTGTAAAGAGAGGCGTGAATCAGCCACCTTTTAAATGTAGGGCCTCAAATGGGTTTCTGAACAGTCTTGCGTTTGAAAATTGAGCATTGAAAGTGACAGCAGAGTTTTAACGTGTGAGCGAAGCAGTGAATGGTGCCGGCTTTATTGCCATGTGTTCCAGAAACTTGTAATGCATGCAGAGTATTTCTATAATAAAGAAATAAAATCGCCTTTTATATTTCCCATACACTTTCACGAGAGAAGTAACTGTGAACATATTTTACAAGTTACACCTTTTGGGGTGATGAGCAATGCAATTTTTGCACCAAATTTACATTGAGTAGTGCCCTGACCTTTGAACCACCCAGCCATCTCTTATGTAATCGTCAGCCAAATATCGATGTACTGCTGGATTAATGCCTCCCTCATCACAATCCACTGCTGCTCCTCTTCATCTCACTTGTGCACATGAGCCAATATATATTATATATATTCTCCAACTCCGTGGTGGTTGTGATCTTGCACATATTTCTTCTTTTGGCTGATACTCGATCATTCAGTCTGGTTCATTGGCTAGCAGCTTGTTTTGTGGTGTCCTGCCCGAGCTCATCTACTTTTCTTCACCGTCAATATTTTGTCTCTGATTTGCGTTCATTTCCTGATCCACGTGCTGAAATCGAACTAGCGTCTCACTAGCCTGTAACGGAGACATCCCTGCCACGCGGGGTTTATCCATGAGAATAAATTCTTCTTTTTGTTTTTCCACCTGTCGTCCGTCCTCCCCGTCCACTTTCTAAATGAATTTTTTGAAAAAGGTGTGAATTGTCTTCTCGTGTGTCTGCTGGCCACACACTCTGGGTGGCATTCTCTCATTCCTCTTTTGGATTAAAAATTTAGAATCCTTCTGTCACCTCTGTTCCTCTTGCTATACCCTTACGGTGAAGTCTCCCACAATTGCTATGCTGTAGCATGACCTCGTTTTTGCCTGTTTATAGCGTGCAGAACACGCCTTGTTGATTCGTAAACTTCCAGAGCATTTAAGCTTATTGACCCAATTTGACGAGACTGCCAATTAGAATGAAGGGATTAGCTATTTATGATGCTATTTTCTTTTGTATTTTCAGCACAATTTACGGTAATCGGTAGCTTGCCGATAACGACACGTAGTTGCGTGTGACTCAAACATACCCACCCATAACTAATTGGACTTAATGTAGCTTGAAGTGAAGGGACCTCTTTAAACGGTCCAACCGTGGCATGCTGTGTTTCCTCTGGAGAGTCTTAATAGCAGTTTTGTTATTATTTCTAGAAATTCCAACTAGGTGTAACAAACACATGTTAAACCTGAGCACAAATACGTACGTGTTAAGAATAAAACGGGAAACGGGCTACACTACAGTGATTCAATGGCAATGGTCTGTAAACTCTATCAGCGAATGTTTCATACTCGTGTTTCTGTACATGAGCACTTTTGTTTCATGCATGCACAAAAATACTACTAACTACAGTTAAATGTGTTGCATTGTTCCGATTGCATGGTGGGAAATCCTGCACTGCTATGATTCGGCAGTGTTTACAGCAATTCTGCTCACAGAAGCCGACAGCATCACACAATGTGCACCACAACTTCCCGCGTTTGAGATTTCCTGGCTTTGCTTGTTCTGTTCATTCAAACAATGCTTATTGTCATTCATATTATTTTAATACCAAAAACAAGAAACATACAACCCTATTTTACTATTACATTACTTTAGAATGTTGCATTTTTACTGGTATTTGTTGTGGAAGCCAAGTGCATAATTATTTAGTTAGTGAAATAGATGATATAACAATGTAAGGGAAGTAAAATTTGGAGACGTTTCACCGAGTTTGCAAACATTGTTTGGTGTCATGTCGACCTGAGTAGTATTGTTTATGCAGATGTGTACAGAAAGTCGAATTGTCACTGCACCGTACACATGTTGAATGAATGAAATACGTTTTTCCCCATGAAAAATGGTCCAAACTTGATACAGTTTGTTATCAAATTATGTCAAAAATGAAATTGACGGACGAGATGAGAAACATAAATGTATTATGGATTCTTCTTTTGTATGGCTTATGTAGATGCAGATCAACAGCTACAATTTCACATTCAGGCGCTCAAGCCAGATAACCGGATAGTCGCCAAGAATAATGACATAAATGCAAGATAAGTTTATTGGATATGTAATGAGAAAACAAGAGTGACGACGTTTTTTGATGGGGAAAATTGTAGATATTAAAAGCCTTTGAGAATGGCTTGATGACATTAATATATTGGTGCCAAAAAGAGGAAATTGGAAACAAATGACAAAATGCGCAGTGGACACCTACAGACTATCTGTGCATGGATCGTGATGATGATGACACGCAGCTGGAGAAGACAGGAAATTAAGTACCAAAGCAATTTGAACAATTAGATGCAACTGTTTGGGATTCATATCATGGACAGAGCTAAATAGAAGAAAGGCCACAATTGCCGAGGTCTTTGAGAAATGACCCAGCACAGAAAATAGATACATTGTGTACACAAATCCTGCTTATTTAACTTTCTGAATCTGTATGTACATTATATGAAGGATGGTAATGTATTTTGGTGTCAAATATTGCTCGTAACTAAATGCACTTTTGTGTATAAACTGTACGTGCATCAGCAATCGTACTTGCTCACACACCTTGTAACTTGTATTGAATTTGCATACAAGTGCATATTTCAAGTCATTTTATAAGATGGGCACAATGAGCTGCAAGCTGGTTTACACTACAGCGGTGGTGGCCAATACACCAAGCACTGGGGGATCTCAATGGGCTCTGGGATCCACCATAATTCTGAACCAACAATTACCCTGATGGATGTAACCCTCTAATAAACTACTCTATAGACACACAAGCTACTAGTGCTGTCGATTGGTAAAAGTTATTTGTTTAACGTATGCATTCTTAACGCAAAA
The DNA here is from genome assembly GCA_014621495.2 of Entosphenus tridentatus. Taxonomy (NCBI): domain Eukaryota; kingdom Metazoa; phylum Chordata; class Hyperoartia; order Petromyzontiformes; family Petromyzontidae; genus Entosphenus; species Entosphenus tridentatus. The sequence goes on from CM025625.2 coordinate 4,111,635, forward strand.
TTGTTGTCTGCTTATGGTCATGTTCGCTTCTGATTTGTCCTGAGATTTACAATTCATCTTTCGCGATCGATCCTGGATTGCGAGCCACACATTGGCTCTATACCTCGCGTGTTGATTTGCGCTGCGTGTACGCGGTGGTTAAAATGGCTGTTGCCCCGTGCGGCTCCTGTCACTTCAGATGGGAGTGAGTGTCGTTGACTCGTCGGTGGCTGGGCTGGGAGGGTGTCCATACGCGCGCGGGGCATCTGGAAACGTGGCAACAGAGGACGTGGTCTACATGCTCAACGGCCTGGGCATCCAAACGGTGCGTTCACCTTCCCACGCTCGACGTGTTCACCTCACCATTACCTGCCTGGGCAGAACAGTCTTCTTTGTATGGCTGATGTTGTTACAGAGCAGTGTTCTTCACTAATTTTCAGAGCGGGGGGCTACTTTCGCCAATAAGACTTCAGCGTGAGGGCTGCCACACTGCCTGCAAGGGGATTTTCACATTTGTGTATTGTCACGGTCGCACGTCAGGAGACGCACTAAAGGCCACCAGGGGTTGCCAGTGGCCTGCGGGCCTTGCAATGAAGAACACTGTTATAGAGCGACAATAAAAAATGTACATTAACATGTAAAGGTGTGAATAGGTTTTCCCATTTTTATGGCAACAAAACTTAAACCTTTTTACAAGGAATCATGTCTGCATTAACCACAATAATTGTGGTCAGAATACAAAACTGATTGGTCCACACCAAGGACAATGCATATATTATCGGATTGTGTTTTTTGTTTGCATTCTGACCACAAGTATTGTGGTTAATGCAGACATGATTCCTTGTAAAAAGGTTTTAAGTTTTGTTGCCAGAAAAAGGGGAAAACCTATTCACATTTTTGTACTGGCAAAGGAGGTCCCATAATGTACAGGTGTGTAAAATATAAACTGCTATATATGTTATCTCTTTGTGTATTTGCTTACTAGGGTGTGGACCTTCAGAAACTGATTGAAGCAGGGGATTTCATCTGCAAGGCTCTGAACAGACGAAGTGGCTCAAAAGTGTCCCAGGCTACCTCTAAGCTGTGAAGCTGCCATCTGCCCCCATTATACAAATGTCGTCACTTGTGGGTGTGTTGATGTTGGGTCAAGAGAGCCAGTGGTGCTTTGCGTCTGTTTAACGGATCGCAGATCATCATCTGAGGTGGCTGGCTTCATTACCAGGTGAAGAAATCAACTTTGCTTTGAGCTCCCATTCTTTGGTCAATATTCAATCTGTGCAATTTTCTTGTATGTGTGTTTTATGTAATTAACATTTTTGTGGGTCATCTACATTAATTAATCTGAGGTAACGCTTTTGCCTTGTGTGTCTACAATGTTAAATTGCTGTATGCCTACCTTGTGCTGATGTATAGAAATTGGTGACAACGGTGCATATTAAGCCTAATAGTCATATTTTCAGCCTCCATTTACAACATGACACAAACGTGTTGTTGTGCCGTGGGAATAGGGTGTGTGATAAATTACCGGTAACCACTGTAACCATGATTGGTGCACTTTAATCAATCCTGACATTACCTGCACTGTGCTTGTACGATGCCACTTGTTTTGACCAATGCACAGTTTACTAAACACTTACGGACTAACGTGACAGGATTGAGCACCTTTGGAGGGCATGATGCATATGTGTCTGCTCATGCTGGTGCAAATGGGCCTTGACGCACATGGCTAAAGAATTGTCCCCACATTTCACTGGCAGTCGAAACATGGGGGAAAACAAGATCAATGTCTGAGGTGGGCACCTGCGTTTTGTCAAGATAAGTTTAAAACCTGATCTGAAATTATTCCTAAAATAAGAGCAGTGCTTTTTGGGTCGTCTTCCTTTAAAAGGAGTAACATTCAGCATTTGTATAGTAATTAGTTAACCGTGCTCTTGGCTGACGAGTTTTACACGTGGTTGGATTGATGCTTTGTTGAAGTGTAAGTTCTCAGGAGGCAACAGTTTGCATAGAAATGCTTATTTTGGGTGCATCTGCTGATGTGATTTTCATTAACCTCCAAGTGCTCTCAATTGCAGGGCCTGTTATTTCAGGCAAGTATAACAGTCCAATATTGGTGATTCAGTTTTGCTTGTTAAGTTGTGGAGCCATATTTAAAGAATATCCATTCTCATTTTATGCTGCAGGGATATTAGACTTGGATTGTGTTCTGTCAACATGGCCGAATTGATGGTTGGTATTTGTAATAATTTTCCGCCCACGTTAGTTTATTGCAATCCGTGCATATATGATATAGCCAACCCCAAAGCTGATTTAGCTGACCAAACAATGCTACCACGCGCCGGCTTGCATTCATTAAAAACCTTATTTTGTTGCCAGCATGCATTCTTGATCAAGAGCATTGCAATCGGGGGAATACATTTTAACATTGAATCAGGTAAAGGTATCAATTATGTCAGTCTTCTACTGTGTGTGTATGCATTAAATGGAAGTTCACTTGCACTAAAATAAATCAATTTACATAGAGTCCTTCCTAAGGCGATGAATGATCTTGTTTCTGAATTTGGTTATCAGTTTGCAATTATTTTATTTCAGATAACACAAACTGGAGTAAACTGGCGTAGCTTACCCACTTCAATACTGGACGAGCATTTATTTGTATGCAAGCTAGCTCTCTCCTTGTGTGGTAAGCAGTGTTTTAAACTGTGCTTAGGTAAATATATATATCTGAACATGGTACAAATTACTTGCTTCTTCCTTGTGGGAAGGAATATTGCATCTTATTCATGGCTTGAGATATTGATAAGCTCGTTTGTATTATTGGCTGAATGAAACTTACATCACTATGAATGTGATGTCTGAATTTCAGAGGACTTTACTGATAAACAACAATTGTTATCATTGCTCAGTGTGGATTTGGCATAATTTTGAATAAAATCCTGAACGATAATTTCCCAGTGATAATTGTGATGCAGTGTACACTGTAAGATGCTATAAAATAATTACTCTGGACAGGTATGCAATGTACACGTGTGTGAGAATGCCATTGAGTTTTTGTGTCTTCTAATTTGTGTTTTAATTTGCCAGTGGTCTAATGCACATTTATACAAAATACACCAACATTGCATTATTATTTTGTCAAAAGTATATTTTGAAAGTGAAAGTATTTTTTTATCTCTGTAAAAAGTGATTAAATTCCTTTGACTGGTGTTTGTGCAAAATAACTTTTTAAAAGTTTGGTTTAATTGCCTTACAATTATATAACACTGGACAGCGGAAAGAATGTTTTCTTTAATTTGTCATGTAACATGATTAAACAATTACAGCGAGTGGTGCATTAATAGATTATTAGTTTGCTAATATCCTGTCAGCTGTATGGAATGCTGGTCATGTCTTGGAAGCGATGTTCAGTGTTGTGACCTTTGTGGTTTGACCTTGTTTATCTGAGTAGATGCCAATTATTTAAGATAACAGTATTACAAAGTATGCTGTTTAATTGTGCCGCGTGTAAATTTTCTGTGTAAATTATACCAAAGTATAAAAATCAATGTAATGCATTCATATGTGTTGCTGTGATTCTTTGTGGATGTGAGCATGTTGAGTGACTGGAATATTGGTATTATTTTGTAATATTTGAGCAACATTTATATACTTCTTTAACAGAGGGACCCCAGTAAAATATATTTATGTTCTAAAATCTGTAAACAAAAAATGTAATGTTTATTGGTACAATGTTTACCCTATTTTATCTTGCATATCATTTTTTTATGGACTTAAAATGTTAGCATGTACAGTTAGATGATACCTTAAATGTTCGAAATAACAATTCAATCAAGCATTAATTATTCTTTTTTCATACACAACGATCGAATACGAAAGTACTCGTGTATTTTCTTGCCAAAATATTAAAATAAAAAAATAATATATCACGACGTTTCGATCGCAACACAAGCGGTCGTCCTCAGGCGGAAAAAAATAATCCAGCAATGGAACTGCTGAACCAGGAAGAACACTGGTTCAGTAGTTACACTAAAATATAAAAAGTATATTCTGCTTTTGGGAAATGTGACCAGAAGGAACACTGGTTCAGCAGTTCTACTGCTGGATATTTTTTTGCGCATGAGGACAACTGCTTGTGTTGCGATTGAAACGTCGTGATATTATTTTTCATTTTATTTTTCTACCTACGTGACTTCACCGAAAGAACCAAAGAGTATGGATTGCTGCAGTCACGAAAGCTTCAAATCAAGATTAAAATATAAAAAGTATATTCTGCTTTTGGGAAATGTGGCCCTAGTGACATAAAAAGACACCATCTCTACCCGCCAGAGAAAGACGTGTCGCGCCGATGTTGACTTGTGAGCAAACTCGCGTCCGACTTGCTTCAATAAGTTACCGCTATGGTGGCACGTGTGCATTACTGTGAAGGTTCCGTGCAATTTTTGCGACCTCGAAAACGACTCCCAAGTGCAACCAATTAGCTTTCGTGTGAGACACTCGGTGCAACACGGGGTGGGGGGGTGAGCGACTGCTGGCCTGAGTGATACACGACAGCCACAGCGCCAAGCGGGAGACGAAACGTGGCCGTGGCTCCTCTGCTACACAGCTGTGTCCCGCACCATTCCTCGTGCCGAAATGGTGACGAGCCCTCCAGAGAGAGGCCACCATCTCTTCAATCTCGGGTGGCCGAGGTCTGTTTGATGGGTGTAAGTTGTGCACAGGTCCGGTTTCTACATTGGCAGCTTTGAAGCGTATCTTTTTAACAAGCAACAACAAATTCTGAAAGATGGTCTTCAGCTACACTGGAGCACTTATAAGTGAACACTGCTTTGTGCTAGATTTGAAGCTTTCGTGACTGCAAGGATTCATACTCTTAGGTTTTTTCGGTAAAGTCACGTGGGTAAAAAATTTAAATTAATAAAAGTAATAATAACTTTACTTTTATTAATTATAATTTTATTATTTTTTTACCTACGTGACTTACCGAAAAAACCTAAGAGTATACTGCTTTGAGCCTCGCTTATGTATGCGTTGCTTGGCTAGGTGGACTTTGATACTTGTTACTATTTTGTCATTAGCTAGGCAGTGGTGGTGCACGTGGCCTGTAATCCAGCACTGGAAGGGTGGGTTTTATAAAATGTTAACTCCCCGTGGCTGTCGAGGTACAACACCGTGGCTCGCCTGGAGAATGCAGTACGTCTGTATGTTGAACTTCTCTTGCACTGGACGTAGCCAACCACGAGTGCAGGTACAGAAAAAATGTGGACTCCACCTTTTCCGTCTGCATGGGATTGAGTGTTTCCCCCTTTGCACACGTTAATTTTCTCCAGGTGATCTTGGTTCCTCCCACGCGTATAAACTCGTCAATTGGCCGCTAACGCCTTAATATATAGAGGGCAGCAAAGCTTGGGCAATTCACCCATTTGACTTCCCGCTTGCATGGTTTCTCCCCCGCGCCTCGGTCATTCTCTGTGCTGTGCTTTACAAGTTGAGATTATCATTGTAACGAGTGTGATGCAGAATTCTGGTTAATCTGGCGTTATGATAGGTCCATTTGTTATGCAACTAGATTCGGAGTCAATCATTCTTTTCGTCTCTCATAAATACACGATAAACATGTTTACAACCCTTTCCATTTTATTAACACTACATAGCATGAGCATTTTCAGGTTAAAATCGCTATAAACTTATAACAGCACTTTTGCAATGTACCGATGCTCACAAATCTAAACACTCTCTTCTTTGGTTTAGTCCACTAATCTCTCAACTGTTTTAAACCGTTTTTGTTACATCTAATACATTTCAGCAGCTATTTGTTTTAAACAATTCAGTGTCAGATCTTCAAGGCTAATTTGTTTAAATACAGCAACAACACAACTGCCCAAGCCTTCGTAATGCATGCAGCAACAAGCCTTGGTAACTGTTGAAGTGTATATATAGTTTGTTAAAAATACATTCTAATGGCGAATGACTACTCAGTTAGCCAAGGAGCCAAAATTAAACGTGTTAAGGAGATGCAGGCACGGAAGTTTACAAAAGCAATTTTGTGTGCAATGCTGTAATACTATAAACTATTCCACTGTGCAGAAATACTCAAAAGACTGCCATCGTTTAATCTAACATGCATAACAAAACTTACAAAACAAAACCCCCAATTTTGTGAAAGAAAACATAATCCAGGATACATGCATATGGCCGAAAGGTGATGTTATTTAAATCGCGCAAGGTTTCCGTATTTCGCGTTTAAAGAGAAAGTGACCATTTATTCGTGGTTCTGAAAAGCATGCAACTCCTAAAGCAACAACACATTTCTGTAAATATAGAGACGTAAAAATGATAACCTACAATCTCAATTTCGCCTAAGCATCTGTAGTGGTGATATTTGCTTACGTAACAAACGAAAAAAAGTTTGAGCACTTATAAATTTGTAGTCTGGCCTGGATAACAACAAAGTTGGAACAGAGAAAATAGTTAACAGGGTAATCCAAAAAATAACTGGAAGCAACATGCTCAACAATTTGCCCACAACATTGATATTTGTATTACTCTATGGAGTAAACTTTCAACCTTGTTAAAAATGAAATTTTAAATTTTAAAAAAATTAAAAGGCCAACCGTACTCGAAAGTACACGATTTGGTGTGCAAGCTAACAAAGCAGAGTTTCAAACCCGTGGACATTCAGTGCTAATGTAAGCGTAAAACAACAAGCCACATTAGTTATATCGCATCTCCCATGACCACTTTAGCCACATTTTCTCGAATAAACTCCCCATCTTGGACCTTTAAAAAAAAGAAAAATCGAATCGAAAACGAGACGACGTCAGGCCTTAGCGGCGGCTGAAGCTCGTGGAGGTGTACGAAGACGGCGAGAGGAAGGTGGACGACGTCCCGGTCCCCGTGGCGTCAAAGCTTCCCCGGCGCGACCCCGGGCGCGACCCCGAGCGTGACCCGAAGCCGGAGCTCGGTGTGCTGGCGCTGTAACGGCTCGTCAGCCCAGACGCCTCCAGCAATCGTACGCCCGTCTCCTCGTCTGTCATGGAGCGGTCAAGGGCATCTTTGAACGTGATCCGCGCCTTGGTCTTGGGGCACACCAGGTATTTGAGGTGTGAATTGACGTCGCGGATCTTCTTGGCGGTGTAGTTGTCCACGATGCCCTTCTCGACCGCTTCGTCGAGCTGAATCCGCTCGGGTTTCCCCGAATCGATGATGCCGCCGGTGAGGTATTGCACTTCAAAGATGCGCGTTCCTGCCTCCTGGAACAGGAGGCCTTTCTTCATGGCTTGGCCTGTGTGGAATATAGCCTTGGTCCTCAGGTCTTCAAATCCATTGTAGGCTTTGTTGGCTTGATTCAGCTTATCAGCCATGTACTTATCTAAGAGTCCCTGGGTTACAGCTTCCGGGATGCTGCACCGTCCTCCTGTGGCTGGGTTGATGATCCCACCCGTACAAGCCTGGGCTTCTAACAGCCTCTGTCCCGTGATGGTGTCTACAAGGTTGCGGCGAATGGCTTCAGTGATGGAGATTTTCTCGAACTTCTGAAGATCCAAAATGCCTCCAATTGGCACCGTCTCCTCTGTGGGGTCACTCCAGGGAACCGATGGCGCCTTTGAGCCTGCCTGAGGGCTTGCAGGAACCGAGGATGCTCCAAAGGAGGAGGAGCGTGAACGAGAGCCACTTGACGTGCCGGACAACTGGTCCCCGAGCTCAAATATCGTCATTTTTCCCGATCTGTAGAGCTGAACAGTCTGTTCGTTAATGACACCTTCAGCCAGTGACTCGTCGATACTGAACTGTCTTCCCGACTTTCTGTCCACCAGAAGCGATGTAGTGACGCCATCTGAAGATGTGATGGTGATCTCTTCCCACTCGCTTTCTTGAGCCGATAGCTGTAGGTATGTAGGCTGGTCTATGAGACCCTTCATGTAGGCCTCGTACACCGTCATTTCCTTGCCGGTGTCTGGGTCGACAACTATGATTTTCCGTTTGCGTACGGACGACTTGGACGACATCTTGCGTTCGGGCTTTTTGTCTTTCAGCATCAGGAGATAGAGGCCAGAAGAATCTTTAGAGCAGCGTTGTAGAAGTTCCATGTACGTCAGATTCTCCTCAGTGTTGGGGTCAAAGAAGCCCTTGGTGTCATCACTTGGATCGAGCAAGATTTGATTCATTTCTTCATCGAACAGGCCTCGTTTGTACGCTAGCTCCACCGGGATTCTGTGACTCACATGCGGATCAATGATTCCTCCCGTGGCAATCTGCGCTTCCAGTAGGCGGATTCCATGATTTTTCACAATCATCTGCTTTTTCATGGCTTGAAATATTGATATTTTCTGATCTGTGTATGGATCCTTGTATCCAGTGACTGCACGCTCGGCAGAGAGAAGTTTGTCCTTGAATTCTTCTCCAACAACTCCCAATTTGATAGCTTCCTCAACCAGTAGTTTTTGTTTCTTGACTGGATCAATGATGTATCCCGTGGCTGCCTGTGCCTCAAGCAGCTCAAAAGCAGTGCCAGGTCTGATAAGCCCTCGTTTCATGGCCGCATATATGGAAAGTATCTCCTTGGTGCGGTCCACAAATACGCCGGCGATGCTGCTTGTGCCCTCCAGGAACACTTTAAGCGATTCACTTACTTCATTCACGCTCACAGAGCCATCGTTGAGTTTGCTCGCGGTCGTCTCGTTTATTAGTCCGGAGTCCATCAACTCACTTATGGTCACTTGCCGCCTGAATCCTTTAAACGTGATTGGTGACTTTTTGATTTCCTTCTCTCTTCTCTCAATTATCTCAATAATTATGATTATGAGAACTTGCAGTGTTATTTTGCCCGATCGGTAATCTTGGATCAGTTGCTTCTTCTTTTCGCTGTCAATGAGATCGGTCTGGAAGAGTTCTTGAATTGTAACCTTTTTACCAGAAAACTTCCCCACTGGTACGTCCACTGTAGTGTTACTGAAGTTTTGTGTTGCCTGCTCCTCTGAAAAAACGTACTTCTCCTTCGATGAAATTCCCTTTCCTGTGCTTGTAATGATTTCAATGATCAAAATAATGAGCTGCTGCTGCGTGATTTTGCCTGATCTGTAATCTTCCATGAGCTGTTTTTTCTTGCTTTCTTCAATGGCATCACTGGCAAACAATTCCTGCACAGTTACCTTTTTGTTAGAAAACGTCTTTGAAGGTAGCTCAATTGAAATTGACTTTAAGTCTGCTTCTACTTGTGCCACTGTTAAAACTTTTCTGGCAGACTTGGAATCACTGGGCTCCTCCTTAGCTTCTTGGACCACAACCGCTGGCACTTTCGTCACCGCCACCTCTTCACGAGATACCTGCTGTCCTTCCTTTTTATGAATAATTTCAATGATTATTATCAGGAGTTGCTCAATTGTTATCTTTCCGGACCTCAAATCGTTCATCAGCTGCTGCTTCTTGCCAGGATCGATCAACCCACTGTCCAAAACGTCCTGAACTGATGGCTTCTTGCCAGCAAACCTTCCAAAAGAGACATCAATTGAGGTTTTCTTGAGATGTTCCAAAATCTCCTGTGGAGACGCACCCTGCACACTCGATGTTTGCACAACTGTTGACGTGACAACAGTTTGTTTTGACACAGCTAATGAACTTTCTGTCTCTCCCATTGCAAGTGATTCTGGGGTCATCTGCTTGATCATAACCTTATGTTTGGAACCTTCACTTTCTTTTGTCTGAATAATTTCAATGATGATTAGCAACAGCTGCTCAAGATTTATTTTTCCAGATTTGTAATCGTTAATCAGCTGTTTTTTCTTCTCTTCGTCAATTTCCCCACTGTCTAGAACTTCAAGAAGGGAAATCTTTTGGCCAGAAAACTTCCCAATGGGTAAAGTTACTGTTGTCCTTTGAAGACTCTGCACAATATTTTCTTCTGCACTGGCAGAATGTGGATATTGTGCTGTTTCTGAAACATGTTTTTCAGCAGTTATTGTTTTAAATGAGATTTTTTGGCCGGTTTGCCCAAGTTCTTTCTTCTGCACAATGTCAAAGATGGCCATGAGTAGGTTTTGAATGTCAATGTTTCCAGATTTATAGTCATCCAAGAGTTTCTGCTTTTCATCTGTTTCCAATAAACCACTTTCCAAAATATCCATGATGGTCATCTTTTTCCCAGCAAATCTTCCGACAGGTAAATCAACTGTAGTTCTCTTCAGCATCTCCATAACATCTTCCCCTGTGGATGAATCATCTTTTCTGGTTGTTGTCACCACTGTCTTCCTAACAACAGTTTGTGTTGACCTTGGGTCGGCAGTCTCTTCGGGAGTATACTTTTCAGCAGTTACCTTCTTCAGCACAACTTTATGCCCAGTCTCCCCCAGTTCCTTAGACTGAATTATCTCAATGATGTAAACCAGAAGTTCCTGAAGAGTAATTTTTCCAGTTTTGTAATTATCTATAAGTTCTTGCCTTTTAACATCATCGATCTCTCCACTGTCTAAAATATCCTGGAGTGACATACTTTTATTGGAAAACCGTCCAACTGGTAACTTAACGGTAGTCCTTGAAAGACTTTCCAAAACTTCTTGTTCTGGAGAGAGACCCTCTTTTCTTGCTGTTGTCATGACTGTTTTTGTAACGACTGATGCCACCCTTGATGGAGAGGTAGGGTCCACTATTTCTGATGAACTGGATTTTTCAGCTGTGACTTTTTTCACTGTTACTTTAGGCCCAGACACGCCGCTTTCTTTAGCTTGAATAAACTCAATCATCAAAACAAGCAGCTGTTCTAAGGTAATTTTGCCAGATTTGTAGTTGTCAATGAGTTCCTTCCTTTTCATATCGTCAATTTCTCCACCATCTAATATCTCTTGAAGTGACATCTTTTTTCCAGCAAACTTACCAATTGGCAAATCTATGGTTGTTCTCTTCAGTGTCTCTAATGCATCTTCTGGGGATGAACTATCTGCTCTGGTTGTGGTCACCACCATCTTCTTGATGACAGTTTGTGACTCACTTGAACTGGATTCACCATTATCTTCTGGAGAATGCTTTTCCGCAGTGACTTTCTTCACAACCACTTTGTGCCCAGTCCCTCCAAGTTCTTTTGCCTGGATAATTTCAATGATTAAGACCAACAGCTGCTCCAGTGTAATCTTCCCAATCTTGTAATCGTCTATGAGTTCCTTTTTCTTTGCATCCTCAATTTCACCACCATCCAAAATCTCCTGGAGTGACATACTTTTATCAGAATACTTCCCAATTGGCAATTTCACTGTTGTTCTAGACAGGCTCTCCAAAGCTTCTTGTTCTGGAGATAGTCCTTCCTGTCTTCTAGTTGTCACAACTGTTTTGGTGACCACCGATGTCCTGGATGCAGTGGTAGGCTCATCCACATCTGCTGAACCTGTTGACCCCATAGTTACTTTCTTCACTGTCACTTTAGGCCCAGCCACACCACTTTCTTTGGCCTGAATAATCTCAATGATGAAAACAAGCAGCTGTTCCAGATTTATCTTCCCTTTTTTGTAATCTTCCATGAGCTCCTTTCTCCTGTCCTCATCAATCTCTCCACCATCTAAAATCTCCTGAAGTGACATCTTTTTCCCAGCAAACTTTCCGATTGGCAAATCTATGGTTGTTCTCTTCAAAGTGTCTAATGCATCTTCCTCAGGAGATGAACCAGCCTTACTGGTCGTCGTCACCACCGTCTTCTTGATGACAGTTTGAGTTGCACTTGAACTGGATTCACCATTATCTTCTGGAGTTTGCTTTTCCGCAGTGACTTTCTTCACAACCACTTTGTGCCCAGT
>CM025625.2:4126189-4138416 GCA_014621495.2 Entosphenus tridentatus
ACTGCACGCTCTGCAGAGAGAAGTTTATCTTGGTACTCTTTACCCACAACTCCTTTCTGAACAGCTTCTTCAACGGACAATTTCTGATCTTTCACCGGATCTATGATGAAGCCACTAGCTGCTTGTGCTTCTAACAATACAAGCCCCGTTCCAAGCTTGATCAACTTTTTCTTTAAGCCATCGTACAGAGACATCTTTTCTTTAGTTTTCTCAATGTATAAACCCGCAATGGCATTACTGCCACCAAGATACTTTCTGACTTGCTTTTGAACGTCGTCCTTTGTAATGAGACCATCTGCAAGCTGATTGGCAACATCTTCCTTGAGCACTCCTGATTTGACCAGATTATCGACTGTCACATCAGTGCGAATACCATGGAATGTGATGGCCTTCTTTGTCTTTTCTCTTTCGTTTAGACGAATTATTTCGATGATCAATAACATCAGCTGTTCAAGGGTAATTTTTCCAGTTTTATAGTCTATCATCAACTGTTTTTTCTTGTCTTCATCTACAAGGTCACTATTAAAAATGTCCTGTAATGTGTATTTGTTTCCAGCAAACTTTCCAAATGGCAAATCAACAGTTGTTTTCTTCAACCGTTCAATGGCCTGCAGTTCTTCTGCCGGAACTTTTGTTGGCTTTAGAGGCACACCATCAGGTAGAACGCTCTGTACCGTTTCAGTTGCTTTTAGGACTGGCTCTTCACTTGCCTCTTCTGGTTTGTGCTGTTCACTCTCAGCTGATGTAATGAATTCAATTATGTACAAAATGAGTTGGTCTTTGCTTATCCTGCCCGATTTGTAATCTTCCAGCAACTTGTTTTTCTTTTCTTCTGCAATCAAGCCACTTTGGAAGAGCTCATCGAGGGATGGGTTTTTACCAGCAAATCTCCCGAGCTGGATGCTAACTGTCGTCTTTTTAAGGGCCTCCACGTTTTCTTGCTTTTCAGCTTTGGGCACTGGTGCAGCTGCAAGTTTTTGAGCTTCATCTGTGGCCTTGGCAACATCCTTCTTCTTTTCTTTCTGTTGAATTATATCAATAATCAAGACAATCAGTTGTTCTTTGGGTATTTTGCCGGCTTTGAAGTCCATCAATAACCATTCTTTGTTCTTTTTGTCTATGAGGTCACTGTCAAAGATGTCTTGCAATGTATATTTTTTACCAGCAAATTTCCCAAATGGCAAGTCAACGTTTGTTTTCCTCAAGGTTTCAACTGCTTGCTGATCTGATAACAAAACTCCTTCAGGGACCTGTGTTGGCTTTAGTGGTTCGCTATCAGGTAGATCACTCTCCACCTTTTCTTCTGCTTTTAGAACTGGCTCATCAATTGGTTTCTGCTGTTCACTTTCAGTAATGAATTCAATTAGGTACAGAATGAGTTGGTCTTTGCTTATCCTGCCTGACTTGTAGTCCTCCAACAATTTGTTTCGCTTTTCTTCTGCAATCAAGCCGCTTTGGAAGAGCTCATTTAGTGATGGATTTTTTCCAGCAAATCTCCCAAGCTGGATGTTAACTGTCGTCTTCTTGAGGGCCTCCACATCTTCTTGTTTTTCAGCTTTGGGCACTGGTGCAGCCGCAAGTTTTTTAGCTTCATCTGTGGCCTTGGCCACTTCTTTCTGGGTGGGGACCTTCTTCTCTGCTTTCTTTCCTTTTTTCTCTTTTATTGGAAGAAGAGTGAGACCGGTGACAGGGTCGATGATGCAACGCTGCATTTGTTCCATGTACGTCAGATTTTCTTCTGTGTTGGGATCAAAAAAGCCTTTTGTGTCATCGCTGGGGTCAGATAATATCTGGTTCATTTCCTCATCAAAGAGTCCTCTCTTGTACGCCGCTTCCACGGGAAGTCTATGGCTGGCCTGGGGGTCGATGATGCCTCCTGTAGCAATCTGGGCTTCAAGGAGTCGAATTCCATGTTGTTTTAAAATCTGTTTATTTTGCATGGCCTGAAACACAGAAAATGTTGCACCAGAGAATTTATCCTTGTATCCTGTCACTGCACGCTCTGCAGAAAGAAGCTTGTCTTTGTATTCTGGACCCACGACTCCTTTCTGAACAGCTTCTTCAACAGACATTTTCTCATTCTTCACTGGATCTATGATAAATCCACTAGCTGCTTGTGCTTCTAACAATACAAGCCCCGTTCCAGTTTTGATCAAATTTCTCTTGAAGCCATCATACAGAGACATTGTTTCCTTTGTTCCCTCAACATACAGACCTGCAATTGCACTACTACCCCCGAGATAACCTCCAACTTGCTTTTGAACTTCATCCTGTGTAATAAGACCATCTGCAAGCTGATTGGCAACGTCTTCTTTCAGCAAACCAGATTTGACCAGATCATCGACTGTCACATCAGTGCGAATACCATGGAATGTGATGGACTTCTTTGTCTTTTCCCTTTCTTTCAGACGAATTATTTCAATGATAAATATCATTAGCTCCTCCAGTGAAATGTTTCCAGACTTGTAGTCTCTCATCAGCTGGTCCTTCTTGTGCTTATCAATGAGGTCCCCGTCAAATATCTCTTGCAATGTGTACTTTTTGCCAGCTAAACTTCCAAATGGTAAGTCTAAAGTTGTCTTTTTTAGATTTTCCACGGCCAGTTCTTCAGAGGAAATGTGCGGACCCTCCTTTTGAGGAATCCCAACCGCTGGTGTCGGTACATCTGGCCTCAGCTCAGTCTGTGGAATGGTTTTGTCCGTTTCTTTTTCTGGCTTTCGTTGACTCGCCTCAGCTTGCTGAATTATTTGCACAATGTACATTATTAATTGCTCCATGGTGATATTCCCAAGCTTGTAGTCATCTAAAAGTTGCTTTTTCTGTCCTTCATTGACCAATCCACTTTTGAATATGTCTTCAATGGATGGCTTCTTCCCAGCAAATCTTCCGAAATGAATGTCAATTGTGGTTTTAAGACTCTCAGCTATCTGTTGCTCTGCAGGCTCTGGAATTGGAGCCGATTCATATTTTTGTGGTTTTCTCTTGACTTGTATTATCTCAATGATGTAAATAATTAGTTGTTCGAATGTAATCTTTCCTAACTTATAGTCCTCGACCAATTTCTTCTTGTTGTCTTCATCAATCATACCACTTTGGAAGATTTCTGCAATTGAGAACTTTTTATCACCGTGTCCTCCAAAAGGAAGTTCAACTGTTGCTTTCTGGAAGTTTTCTGAAAGCTGCTTTTCCGATATAACTGCATGTTCTAATTTCTTAGCAGGAACAGGTGCAACGGTATCTTCAACTTTCTCCTTGACTGCCTCTTCTCTAGCCTTCTGGTCTTCTCGTTTTTTAATGAACATTATAATCAGCTGAATCCACTCTTGAATCGTGATCTTACCCGATGTAAAATCTTTCATCAATCTGTCTTTGTCTTCATCTGAGATCAGGTCACTTGCAAATATCTCTTCCAAAGTCATTTTCTTTACAGGTGAGCCTTTTATTGTTATATCCACATTGGTTGTCTTTAGTGTTTCTTTAATGCTTTCATGTGTGGCAGTCTGGAGCTGCTGGGTCCCCTGTACAACTGCTTCGAGGGTGGCCTTGTCTCCAACATCTTTGACTTTATGGACTTTGAGTGGAAGCAGACATAGGCCTGTGTCTGGATCTGTTATGCAAGTTTTCATGAGCTGCAAGTACGTAAGATTTTTGGTCGTGTTTGGATCAAAGAATCCCTTCGTGTCATCACTCGGATCCAATAAAGTGGCGTGCAATGTTTTATCAAAGAGGCCCCTTTTGTAGGCGACCTCAATAGGAAGTCTGTGGCTGTTCTGGGGATCAATTATTCCTCCCGTGGCAATTTGAGCTTCAAGAATACGGATTCCATGTTGCTTCAAGATAATTTCCTTCTCCATCGCTTCAAATAACGAGATGGTTTTTTTCGTGATCGGGTCCGTGTAACCCGTGACTGCGCGCTCTGCCAACTTTAGTTTCTCTTGATATTCTGGACTCACAAGACCCTTCTGGACAGCTTCATCTACAGACAGCTTCGTATTGTTGAGTGGATCAATCATAGAACCCGTCGCTGCTTGAGCCTCCAGCAATACCATTCCCGTCCCCAGAGTGAGCAGGTTCTTCTTTATTGCCGCATCTATTGGCATTTTTTCTTTTGTGGCTTCGACATAGAGTCCTGCGATGCTTCTGCCACCCCCTAGATATCTTTCAATGGATGGTGAAACATCAGCCACTGACTTTGTCCCTTCTATGAGCTGCCCGGCTGTGTTTTCGTCGATGATTTCAGATTCTACGAGCTCTTCAAGTGTAACTTCCTGGCGAAGGCCATTGAATGTAATCTCTTTTTTCTTACGCTGCTTCTCCTTTTGTTGCAGGAACTGAAGGATGTAGATGTAATACTCATCCATTGTTCTTTTCCCAGACTGGAAGTCAACCAGGAACATTTTCTTCTCTTCATCGGTGAAGTAATTTGAGTGTAGGAGTTCCCATATGGTCCAGTGGCGGCCTTTGAAAGTCTGCGGTACTTTTGCATTCTTCAATGTCTCTTCAAGTTTCTCCTCTTGAGTCTGACTGTTCAGCTGTGCTGTAGCCTGAAAAGCAAAACAAAAAAAGTATTTTTTAATTTGTATCACACTGGCATCTGATATGGACTTTATTGTAAAAAATATCTGGCGCAATGATACATTGAATCTAAGCTGATGATAAACACATCAAATGGCGCTGTGCAAGAATCCACGCTTTTTCAATGCGCATGTCGTACGTAGTGGTTCATGTGATCCAGGCAGCCCACCATAAAGGCTGCTTGCATTCACCATAATGTTAAAAAATAACCAATTGTTTAATCAAAAAGCAACAGTTCATCGCATAGCCATGGCAGGAGGGTGGTGAAGAGTTATGCCTGCATAATTAGTTTTATTTGGCAAGTAATCAAAACTGGAGTTGTTTTTTTACATCTGTCCTGACTTGCTAAACAAAGGCATGAATTGTATATAGTTATGACACTTCAATGACAAGTAATTTGGAATGTCGCATGACATTTATTTTTCACACTTGCATGATGTCGGTGTCGGGTGTAAAAAATATCAGACTTGACCAGTGGCGCTAAGTGACGTACTGAGGATTTATTTACTAAGGCCTCAATGAGTGTCTTAAGATTCCTATGAATATTAATGTTCCTGTTTTTATAAGTTGTTATAATCACACACAATCACACATGCAGAGTGAGTGCGACGGCCGCACCTGTTCAGCGTCTTGAATGCGCTTGAGGTCTTCGCTCAGGGAGCCCACTTGCTGCTTGGCATGGCCCAGTATTGTGCCGTATCTGCTCACCAGGTCTGACGTCTGAGATTGAAGATAAATTACATCAGGGCACTCATGAAAGAAGTGCGCAGACAAACTGTCGGTGTGTACAACCCCTCAATATATTTTTTTAAAAGCAGTTTTATTCATGGGACCCACAGATAAAACACAGCAGAACGTTGACTGATAGACAAGGCCATAAACTTGAAACTGGCACAAAGGGTCCCATAGATATCGCTGCTTAACCCATGCTATCAATGCTTTGGTCTTTGCCTTGTCCTTGTACTGGTCGCCTTTTGGTGGGCTTTGGTCCAGCACTGGTGAGACAAAGCCATGAAAGCGGCTGTCTCTGGTGTTAGCCAATCAGTATCAAGGACAGTGGAAATATTATAAAAGCAAGTTTGTTTGCATTTATGTACCACAAGTACATGTGGTGAATGCAGATTTAATGCCTTGTGTGTATTTGGTGTTTGAACACCTTAACACTATGGGACCTTATTGCCAGTTTAAAAGTGATTAAAATATAAGATTAGGCTTTTCCCTTTCTGGAAATAAAAGGGTTGTGTTGAGACATTCAAACACCAAATAGTAACCTTTCACAAGGCATCATGTCTGCATTAGCCACACGAACTTGTGGAAAAACATGAAAAAAAACATCTTGTGATGATATACATTATCTTTGAAACCAATTGGCCTACACCAGAAACAACCTTATTTTATGGCCTTGTATCACCAGTGTTAGACTTGAGGCAAAACATGCAAACAAACATGATCTGCATCAATAGGCCTCCTTTGCCAGTACCACAATAAAATATTATATTTTGGTACTGGCAAAGGAGGTCTAATGATGTAGATGCTCACCCCGAGCATCATTACTTTGATAGTGCATTGTCTTTGAGCTGTACGCCTTTTGGCGTCCTCTAGTCGAGCACCAATTAAGACGAGGCTCAAAAGAAAGCCGTCTCTGGTGTGGACCAATCAGTTTCAAAGACAATGCATTTATAATCAGCGTATGTTTTTTGTTTGCATTTTGACTGCAAGTATTGTGGTTAATGCAGACATGAATCCTTGTAAAAAGGTTTCAGTTTTGTTTCCAGAAAAAGGGGAAAACCCCTATTATTATAATTAAACATGATCTGCTCTATGACATGCTTAAGCGCTAACATTTCCCCATGCTGAGGATGGTCCCTTTGGAGATGCCTGTAGAGTGAGCGAATGCTGTTGTATTTGTAATTTGTCAGCACGAATGCTCCGGCATGACGTCGTACCTCTTTGTTCAAATCGTCGGCCACGTTTGAGCCCGCCGGCCACTGCGCTGGTGTCTTCAGCTGCTTCTCGATGGAAGTCCGATACGCCGACACTCTCGTGTCGTATTTCTGTAGAAAGACAAAAACGTGCAAGCATCAAACAACGTGCAGTCTTTCATCCAACCATGTCGGCAGGGGACCAGCGCGGTAACATGCGAGGTGGCAAAGTTGTTGCGCTGCCAATATATTTAAATGGGGCGAGTTCTCAAGCGGGTTACCACGAATTATGCGACAAACGATTCAACTTGAGACTCAGCTGGCCGGGGAGGGAGCTCCTGGCCTGCCGAGTTTGAGCACATAGGTTCGAACCTGACCTTCGTTTGATCTGCGCGGGTGGCTCAGCAGCAGCAGAGTGAACGGCTCACATTCGTAAGGTTGCGAGTTGAAATTCTGGTTTGGGGGTTCGACTCGGCCCATAATGCTTCCGTACGGGGTAGATACAAATAATAATTTTAATCGTACGGATTAGACTCACCCCTTCCCTAGCACAGTGGAATTTCTACCACTGGCTCACAGCGGTAAAAGGGGGGAAAAGTTAGCCACCTGTAACCACACGAAAATTCCAACTGGAAAAGCTGCAGTGGAATCTGGAATCTGTGGATAACCACGAGAAACCCGCGAAGAGTCATACCTGCACGTGGGATGCACATTCTTCTGCACTCTTCCTGCACTCATCCACCTTCTTTTGCGCTTTCTCCAGCTCGTCAACCAGCGCCTGCAGCACAAGCAGGCGTTACGGCACTGCCAACACAGCACTGCGCATTCCCAAACTTGTGACGTCCTGCAAATGCCGCCACTGCCGACGGCCTCGGGATGTGGTTGTCGTTGTAAAATTAATTGATTAGGTCACAAGGGGCCTGGCCTGCCGAAGTAAGAGTCTGTGTGTCTGTCTGTGGAGAGGTGCACGTGTCCAATGTGTGTATTCACAGGAGTTTATTCTGAGATAGTTACACTTGCAATATATTTCACAAAACATATGAAGCACATACGAATAAACAACAATACAAAAAATAATTCTGAGCACTGATGATCAATGATGTCCGTTATGTGTTTAATGATTTTCCACTCTCAGAGATTTGATTAATTGATTAATCATGGGAAAAATGCGTAGCAAAAGGTCAAACTATACTAAAACATGTTATTTACCAAGTAAAGCTCACCGAGCTATGAGCACATTTTTTTAGAGGCCACCTGGCCACACATGATAGCTGATCGAAGTGGTTTATCAACACATGTGGGCACTTACAATAGCAGCCAAATCATCTAAATGCGAAGAAAGATTCACACGAGTTCACGCGGACACCAAATATACAACGGGTATCGTCAGAGTGGGGATCGTACCCACGACCTCCTGCGCACCATGCGAGGGGACGTAACATCCGCTCGCCACTGCGGAGCCCAAAACACTGACCTTTTGTTGTTCCAGCAGCAGAGTGACGCTCTGGGAGTCTGGTTTATCTGCAGCGAGCAGCCCCTTCTGCTTCTCACCACTCCGCTCCAGCAGCTGCACGAGCCAAAGATGGATCTCATGGAACTTAGCCGTTTTCTTGGACAGTGCCTCCAGGTCACCCAGCCTAGATGGTTGGACCAGGCAGAATAAACATCGTAAGCGTCCCCATCATCATCATCATCATTATTGTCCCTGCACCTCCGATTAGCACGGTTGGCCCCAGGTCGCCCAGCCTAGATGGTCGGACCACGCAGAATAAATACCACGAGTCTCCTCATCATTGTTCCCGCACTTCCGATTAGCACGGTTGCCTACGTACGGTGCGAAAGAAGTTCAACGTACATACATACATCATCACCCTCACTACCACCATCATCACTACTACTATCATCATCATCGTCGTAATGGTCACATACACCGATTGCGCAATAGGGCACACTTGTACACAAGAGGAAATTAGGGGTGCATCAAATACCAACTGAAATTCAAATGCTTACGAAACAGACGCAAATCAACGTCAGTTTTAACCGTCTCTTCCCTCATCGCTTTGCATCATCTCCATTCGTTGTCGACATTTCTCCCATCTCAATCCATCTCCTGTCCAATTCTCTACCGAAAGCGAGCACCCCCCCTCCCTCCCCCGGCCCTCCCCTTCCTCATCGGGCGAGCGCCAGCACCGAGGGACATCGTCGCGTTTTGCTTGTTGCCGCTGCCAGTCGCCCTCCGCTCACCTGGCGGCGAGCTCCGTCTGCAGCTGCTTGGTCCGGCCTCGCAGCCGAGCGTCGTGCTCCCTGTAGGAGGCGAGGTCGGGGTCCGCGTGGCCCCCTGCGGCCTGTGCCAGGGGGCCGTCCGCACCCTCGGCTCGCTGCAGCGCCGCCCCGGCTGCGTCCATCGCGGTCCCCAGCGGCTCCGCCGCGTCTGCGGCAAGGGCCTGCGGAGGGAAGAGCCGCACGCGGCGGAGATGAGAGATCGTACTCGGGAGGTGATAGCAGCGGTGGAGGTGGTGGTGGGGAGCGGTGGTGTAGCGGTTAGCGCGGTGCGCTACGAGCCTGGCGGACCGAGGTTCGATCACCGGTCACGGCCAACACCGGTGACGATTATCCGAACCGGTCCTGGGCCTCTCAAATGAGTAGCTGGTGCGGTGTGTAAGCGTCGCCACTCGGAGACAAAGGCGGCTGGGCGTCGTGCTGGCCACTCACCCCCTCGTGTGCTGTGCCGGCCTTCATAGGTGCTTCCTAACAGCACTTGCTCCTACAGTCTGTTAAGGCTACACGGGGGATCTTTGTATTTGTTTGGAGGTGGTGGTGAAGGCGGTGGCACTACAGGGGAGGGTTTGCTGCGGTGCCCGTTCGAAAAGCGAACGATGACAAAAGTGAACAGCAAATTAAAATGTTTCGCGCAGGGGTTTGGGATAAAAGTGGCGGTCGGAATAGTGCTTGGGACTGGTCAGTTGGTTGTGGTTAGGGCTAAAGTTAGGGTTTGGTTGGCTAGTGTGGTCTGGGCTAGAGGCAGGGATAGGATCTTGCTGGCTCGCGTGCTGAGTGGTAGGGCTAGAGAACGGGTGGTTAGTGTGGATAGAGCTCGTGGTAGGGCAAGCATTTATTTGGCAAGCATGTTGAAATGCTAAGGTTATGGTTTTGCTAGCAAGTGAGCTGAGTACTATGGCTAGTGGTGGGGGGTCTGCTTTGCTGGTGTGGCTGGGGTTAGTGGTATGGCGAGTGCCTCGTTCGCTTGTCTATTCCACCCCTAACAATGTGCACCTCCTCCCTATTGCCAGGCACGTGACCTTTTAACTTCGTATTTTTCATGATGTGATATGGCATGACGTAACATTCTACGACGATTATCGCGATATCAGTTTCCCATAACTTTGTGATTGTATGCCACATTTATATTGTATTAGTTTTATGCGCTGCGTAATTTTAGAACAATTTCACAGTTTTTTTTTATTTTATTCGTCATTGTTAACCGGGCTGCGACCACCAACTCGCTAACACTTGATGACCTGCTTGAATCACAAGCGCCCGCCTGGATTCGAACCCAAGGTCCCACAGCGGCGCAAGCTTTAGTGCTCCGACCTCTGAGCCACCCGGACCATCTCGTTCGTTTGTGAAAGGGAAAGCGTGAACGTGATGGGAGGACCTTGAGGTTCTTGACGGAGGCGTTGAGGGCGTCGGGGTCCGTCACGGCCATGGGCTCCTGGGCCAGTTTCAACTCCAGGGCTCCGAGGCAGCGCTCGGAGTCCCGGCTGGAGCTCACCACCTCTCCCATGGCGCGCAACCTGGCGTCAGAGACGGCGCGTGAATCAGAATTATAATCTTTATTTATACCGGAGTCGGAGGAGCTAAGAAGCTTTTTTTCCCACAGATGTCCAGTAGAGGCGGCTCACGGTCATATCAACAAACAATACAAAAACAACTTAATTAGAGCAAGATTTAAAAAAATGTCAGGAAAAGTCGCTAGAAATAAATAAAGTACAGAAGTACAAATTGCACAAGTACATTCATTCCTGCTGATTTGTCAACACCAAATGCAAGGCAGAAAAACAACAACAACAGTCCCAGACCACACCAGGACAACGCACGCTCCCTCGATTACATCGCACATTGAAATTGGTGCCGGCTCACCTGCCGGGCTGCCGCCTTCCCGCTTTGTCTGTGGGTCCTAGTAACTAGCAACTAATTGGCACGTTCTGTTTACGCTTACTAATTGGCCGTGTCGGGTGGCGGCGGGTTTAACGACACATTAATATTTACGCGATCTAACCCCCCCAAAAAAACCCACTCTACTACGGATAACGTCGGCCGCGAAACCCTTACTGCGCGTTGCAAACCGGCCAACCTCTCCCCGCGGAGGATACCTCTCTTAGAACCCCTCGTTTTACCGTTGGACGAGCAGCAGCAGCAGAGCATAGGCGCGCTCCCTCTGCTGGGTGGCGAGCGGCAGCTCGGAGCGCAGGGCGCCGCTGCTGGGTGGCGCGGGGCTCAGCGCCAGCAGCGCGGCGCCCTCGTGCTCCAGCTGCTCCAGCTCCCCGGCCAGCGCCTCCAGCTCCTTCTGCAGATCCTGCACACAAAGGCCAAGATCCCCGTCACCCACCACGTGTAGCCTTCAACAGACTGCTGGGACGAGCGCTGTTAGCGAGTTGCACCTATAAGGGGGACGGCACGGAACATCTATCGAAGGGGGTGGGTGGCTAGCATCACACCCGGCCGCCGTTGTCTACTTAAGTAGTGCAAATTTTAGGCCAAGTCGACCTAGGGGAGGCTCATGACCGGTTCAGATATTCGTCATCGGTGTTGGCCGTGAGCGGGAATCGAACTCGGTATCACCGAGTTCATAGCGCAGCATTTTAACCGCTGCGCCACCGCCCCCCACATAAACACATACACAGGGACATACACGCAGACATATTACATACGTACACATCAGACGTTAAAATTTTGCAAGTTCAAATACTGGTCGGGTTTTTTTTCATCATTCCTCCGGGGACGATAGAATGATTACCACTTTGTGGGAGAGAAAGCCGTGGTTGTCCCGGGGAGAGATTCACCTCTACCATAGGAATGTGGGGGGTGCTTTGGTCACAGTGAAGGTCGTAAAGGGGAGTCAAGCTGGATGGAAGATAGATTTTTATTCGAAGAGAGAGCTTGGGTGAGCGAGTGATCGAGCGTGCGCGAGTGATCGCGTTCCGCAGGGCGGGCGAGCGCACCTACGGTGGCACCTCGGGAGTGAGAGCTTGGGCGAGTGAGCGAGTGAGAGAGCAACAGGAGCGAGTGATCGAGCGTGCGCGAGTGATCGCGTTCCGCAGGGCTGGGGCGAGCGCGCCGGCGGGGGCACCTCGTGCTGTGCGACGCGAGCGACGCTGTGCTGCTCGTGGTCTCCCTGCAGGCCGCCCTGGCACCCGGCCGCCACGCGCTCCTCCTTCTCTCCCAGCCGCCCGCGGAGGTCTCTCAGCGCCGCCACGCAGCGAGCGCACGCTGCCTCGCTCTGCTCCTCTGCTCCGAGGCACGCGCGTGGTGGGGGGGGGGGGGGGTGAGAGCGACGACGTCGGGTCAACGTTGGGGAGAGAGCGCCGCGCGACGACGGTTATCGGAGGTCAGAACCAGCGTTCGTTTCGTTAACTCGATGCGCGTAAGTTTTCGCGGCAAATGCTACGATTCATACTTGATTTTGGGGGTTAGGCCATGGTAATAATGATCTCACCGCTGTGCATGCCG
>CM025625.2:4138426-4150696 GCA_014621495.2 Entosphenus tridentatus
GCCGGCCTTTAGCTGTGCCACTAGAAGATGCTCACCGCTGTGCATGCTGGCCTCCAGCTGCGCCACGTGCTGCTTGCAGGTGGACACCTCCACCTCGGCCTGCGCCGTCTCGGCATCGCCAGGCGCCTGCGAGGTGGCGCGCTCCTCCAGGAAGGCCTGCCGACGGCGCTCCAGCTCCTTTAGCGCCTCCTCCTTCTGTCCAAGTGCCAGCTTCTTCAGCTGCAAAGACAAAGATCCCCCCCCCCGTCCGTATAGCCTCAAAAGACTGTTGGAGCAAGTGCTGTTGGCGAGCACCTACGAAGACCGGCATGGCACACGAAGGGGGTGGGTGTTGGCCAGCACCACGCCCGGCCCCCTTTGTCTTCCTAAGTGCCGCCCCAGGTACTCACTTGAGGCCGAGCCGACCTAGAGGAGGCCCATTACTGGTTCAGATGTTCGTCACCGGTGTTGGTGGCTATGAGCGGAAATCGTGGACCATGCCGGCCAACACAGGTGCTGCTCGGCACTGCAATGTCAATGGATTGTGCCTTTGTACAAGTCAGTGGTAGGGGCCCAATGCCCTGCCATGGTACGAGAGGCAGTATCTCATAGACCCTGCGTTCAAGCCAAGGCCAGGTTGTAGCATCATTAATATCTTGATCAATGACATTTGCCTGTGTTTGCAACTCATCTCCTGTTTACAATCCTGAGCAAGTGGTGAAAATTCCACATTCCTCTTGTGCGGATGAGTCAGATCATAAGGCAACAGTAGAACATTGGAGTTCGTATCTGGTGTGGCCTTGACAAACTCCACCACAGTTTTTTATACGAGTGCTTGTCATAAGTCGCAAGAGACCAACACTGATCAGCGTGCCTGTCCATGCGAAGACTCACCACGCACAATGTATTTTGGCCTAATCTTCCACGCCCCCCCGACATCTTGGAAGAGGTTCGATTTCCCACACTTTGACCCCACCACAATCAAACTGCCAATCGACTGTGGTGTATGTTGACAGGTGAAAATCCTTCACACTCATGTTCACTTTGAATGTACCTTGAATGCACATGCCTCTTTAGTCTCTTAAGTAGAATTTTAGGAAAGTAGCCCATTGCTTCAACTGCCGTGCCGGCCGGTGACATTCAACCTATAACTTCGGATTTTCAACTATTTAAACGTTTTATTTTGTATTCTACTAGGTAAGGCCCACTGAACTATATGGTTCTTTTTCAAGAGCGACCTGGCCACATATGATAGCACAACGAAGTGGCTTATCAAGTGGAAATTCATAGCAGCCAAATACTCTAAACGCACATTTCTAAATGTGGAGGGAAAACCCGAAGGACCCGGATAGAAATCCACGTGACCATAGGGAGAACACACAAACTCCAAATATACAGCAGCCATCAGGGTCGGGATCGAACCCACGACCTCCTGCATACCAAGCGACGTAATTAATATCTCGCCACCGTACCACCCCCCCCAATTCCAGTGGATTTGAAAGCCCAATGTGCCCTGACCATTACACCAAGCGTGGCACACGTAACCACTGGCTCGTGCACAGTGACATTTATTTGCCGGTAAAGGTCTCACCGTGGGGAGGTCCCAAGCACGGATGATCTTGGTGTACTGCAGCAGGTGGTGCCAGGCCAATAAGCTGCGCAGATCGGCCGTCTTGCCGTTCCAGGCTGCGAGAAGATCCTTGTGCTGCTGTCTTAGTCTGTGCCGGAGGAATAAAAACAATAAGTAATATTTAACAAAAACTTTTTTTTAAACACGCTTAAATGAAATGTACCGTACTAGTAATGGAAAAACTCCACGACCTCAGGAAGTGGCCCCGAAGCTTGCCATACCATAAGGGACCGTGGTCAATTACAGCCAATGTCAGTTTACCGTGGACAATTAGACCCAAGGCGAAACATAACATATAAAAAAGATCGTTTAAAAATATTTTTATTTATTTATTATGATAGAATATAGTATTGTCATCAGTATAACATAAGTATACCAAGTTTGCAGTCGATACCACATTGGGAAGTGGGTTAAAATGTATTTACAAGATTTGAGGATATGACAACGACAACAACAACGACAACAACAACAACGGACACTTTTATCACCGTGCACGGTAAGAGTATTGCTCCGCGAGTTCTTTGCTCGGCAACTGGGGTGGTGTTGAAACTCGCTGGCGATGAACCAAATGGAAACTGTTGCAAGTCCTCAATCACGCAGCTGCCCGTTGCATTGTAAAATGGAAAAACACAGGATAGCGACAATGCGGTTTAGTTTCTTTAGAGATTCAATGTGTTTCTGTCGACTCACTGATATCTGTCCCAGTTTATTCCACGCAATTTTCTAATCGATGAACCTCTCAATGACCAAGTCACAAGATTATTTTAAGATTGTGTAACCTAATTACTCTGTGCAAAGGACATTCCAAAAAGCTGTCTTTGCAATAAAATAAATATCATCAATGCCAATAAAATATTACAAGGAACAATTGAAACACGTTTGTAAACAAATCCTGCAATTAAAATGTTTGACCTTTCAAATGGAAAGCCTTTTTCTGAATTCTAAAATGTAAACATTCCCACGTTAATACTGACTGATAGTTATCGACTGACTGCACAGTATTTTTTATGCTTTCCAAATAAATTTTGTGCATCAGCTCTCCCTGTCCATCTGTAACAAGGGGGGGGGGGGGGCAAGCACTCTCATAGAGATGTTCCAATATGAACGCAACTCTAGTATAATGCTGGGTTACCATTACGGACTCACCCTAACGAAAACTGGTGAACTTCATCAAAGGGTTGCCCAAAACATTAGAGACACAAACCAGAGGAAAAAAAAAAAACTTCTTGTAAATACGCAAACACATTTTACCTCAACATTTATTTACCCGACGTTTCGACTGCAACACAAGCAATCATCATTAGGTGTGAAATCCACAGCAAGAATACTTTTTTCAAAAAAATAATACTTTTTTCAAATTTTCTTGCTGTGAATTTCACACCTGATGATGATTGCTTGTGTTGCAGTCGAAACGTCGTGAAAATTTTTTTTGTTTTATATTTTATTATTTCCCTTCTACGTGACTTTACCGAAAGAACCAAGAATATGAATCCCTGCAGTCACGAAAGCTTTAAATCCAAAAAATTTTACCCATCGTAAAAAAATAAATCGCAGAACCTATTTTGTCCTCACAGCTACCCATCGGCTTCCCTGCTGCTAACGAAACACGTCCGAAGGCAAAACGCTTGTTTGGAGAGCGTCGCGTGATCTGTGCGTCGTACGCGTGATTCCCCACCCCCCCCAACTGCTATTACTGTCGCTTGCAGCGCAGCGGCAACAGGGACGAGCTCCCTGGCTGATGACATTTGGAGGCTCACCGCTCCGCAGCCTGCAAAGCGTCCGGGTTCAGCGAAGGAAGCACGAAGCACACGGAGGGCACGGTCACGTCCTTCCTGCCGACGCTTGCCACGCGCCACCGCGTCGCGTCCGAGTTGTCCTTCAGCTCGTACTCCTGATCCTTCTTCACCGTCACCTGGAAGGGGTGCCGTGGTGGCGAGATGTTAACTACCTCGCCTGGTATACAGGAGGTTGTGGGTTCGATCCCGACCCTGACGCCTGCTGTGTACTTGGAGTTTGCGTGTATCTCTCCCTATGGCCGCGTGGAATTTTCTCCGGGTCCTCCGATTTGTCCGTCCATATTTAGAAATCAACATCACGCATTTTTAAAATTTGGTTGCTATAAATGTTCACGTGATAAGCCACTTCGTTGAGCTATCATTTGTGGCCAGCTTGCTTCCGGAAAGAGCTCTATCGTTCAGTGGGCCTTACCCGGTTAAATAAAAATAAATAGTTTAGTTTAGTTTTAGAATGGAGAGGTAAAGGCGTAGCCCTGCAATTCCTTGTTCACTTCACTGCTCGCACAAAGGGCCTCCTCTGGAGGAAGCTCAAGAGACCCCCCCCCCCCCCTCAGAGGGTACTTTGCCCTACTCTTCCACACTGGACGTCTTGGAAGAGGCGGGAGCGTCCACACTTTTAGCCCCACCACACGTGACCTGCCAATCGACTGTACTGTGCCCATTTATATGTCTGGATGCACAAAGGTGGGAGGAAGGGGTGGGGGGGGTTAACCTTCCAACATTGTTTTGGGAGATCGAATCAAACCAGTGACCTCTGGGATTGCAAGTCCAGTTTGCTAAACATTACACCACATCACAGCATCCGAATGTAAATGATCATCAGATAAATCTCCAATCAGCACCACAGCTCACGCCCGAATAGACGACGCAAAGTTAATTGATTAAAGCAATCGTAGAAAAATATTAAATATTATGTTTCTAATCCGCAGTGCGGTCCTAAGTATCAAATACAACTTGCAATTATATTGCACCCAATGATGTAATTAAATGTTTTAAAATTGCAGAATGTTTTTAGCTTTGGGGACCCCAACATTTTTACTTGGCCCCATAATCCATGTAGTTATATTGCACATGTTTTTGTAAGCGATTAATTTCACCAGTCTTAAATATGTGGATCTGTCAAAGCAAAGGTGAAAAAGAAATTAGGTAGCGTACATGAATTGCCAAATATATTTGTTTCATTAACGTCATCATTGGCATTTTTACCGAACTGCCGGATAAAGGATTCTCAGTGTAAACTTGCTCTCCAGGGTAAGTGTCACGCAGACCATCTCAGAGTAACTCACTCGCAAGGGTGGTGCCTCTGGAAAGGACTGGACAAGCAAAACTGGCAAACATCCTTGCAGCAGCAGCAGCTGCAGCTTTTGGCTAACCACCGAAGAAAGACGACCACCGCATCGCGCGACGCTTTTTAGAAGCGCTTCTGCTGCCGTCTGGAACGCTCTTCCTTCCGATATTAGGAAGCCACCGAAGCTGTCCACTTTAAAATCTTGATTGCAAACTCATTTCTTTCTAAGTGCTTTTTGTGTTTAGTTTGTTGTCCTTCCCTCGCACCTCCAATTAGCATGGGTGACTACGTACGGTACAAAAGAAGTTCAAACATACATACATCTCAGCTCCTGTTACGTTCTCACACTTCCACACTGCTTCGTCTGCATCTTCCCATTACAAACCCTCCAGCCTCTCTCCATACCACTCTCCACTTCCCCAGAACAGCGTCGTCAACCCACGTGTGCTCACTGCTACAAAAGAACTTCAACATACATTGAGACAGTCAAACTAAAGCAATATACGTCGGCGGCGGCCTACCTCAGGCTGCGTGTAGTCTGTGATGGCCGTGACGGTGACAGGGTCCTTCAGGGTGTGGCCGGGCCTTCGTGGCTTTAGATTGAGCACCGACTGGGACCTTCCCACCAGCTCGTGCACCTTCCCCTTCAGAGGCACCAAGCGCTGCTCCGTCTGGCACAACAGTGGCGCGACAAACGGCACAGTTATCGTCAACGTTGCAATCATCTCTCGACTTGGGAGTGCATTCTGGGGTTGTCGGTCGGTGGTTTGATCCTCTTGGCTGGTGCAAGGAGCTGAGGAAAGATCAATCTGGTCGATGTTACTAACAACTTTTGGTATTTATTCGTTTACTTAAATTTTATCGTTTGTTGATTTCTACACTTAAAAACCTTCTTCACAACTTCTTTGTTTGGGGTTTATTATTAAAGTCTAAAGTGGCGCAGAAAATATTTGGACATAAACACTAAACACAGAGATATTTAGAAACAACATTATTAAACTACAAAGCACCGTGAAAAAGGTTTGAACACAAACACCAAACACAGTAACAAAAATATGCAATATTATGACAGTGCGGGGGCAGCGTGGAATGCATCTCATCTGTTAAATATCTGCAGGTAATAGGATTGTCATCGATTGATCCTGGCTACAGACATTGGTAGGTCACAAATAATAATGAACATAAGAGAGCAGTTTCACTGTATTATGCATACCGTTGTGACAAATAAAGGACTTAAGTCGTGTAGGCAGTTTGAGCAGCTTTGGATAAGAATTATGACCCTGCCCCATACCCGAGCATGGAGAGCATTCACTTGTTCAGCTCTTCTGTGCATTCGTCCTCACTGCGCTTGGACACGACACGACAACAAAATGATCCGCGCCAGGCGGGTCACGGCATTTATGTGCGCGGTGGGACGGAGTCGCCAAAAATAAACTAATTACGATTTTGACTTCCGTTTATTCGGGACCCCGGGGTCCCGCCATAAGGTTCATATATATGTGTACGCACACAGAATATCCGCGTGTGTACGACAGTCGAGCTGGCGCACGCCAGGCAACCAGAGCTTTGGAGGTTGGTGCTGCTGGATCACGCTTTGCGCTCCCTCGCTACGACTCAACAAACTGCGGATCTACCTATCGACTCCGTGGGGTTATCCATCGATGGGTCGCGCTGCCGCACACGTAGCGAGCGAAACGAGGAAAGTGGCACCCACGTGTGTCTGCTGGAGCAGGCTCTCAAGGCGCGGCACGTCGGTGGAGGCATCGCACGCGTACGCCTGGTTCAGCGAATCCCGCGCGGCGCTCAGTTCCTTGCCGGTGTCGTCCACGTCGCGGAAGAACTGCGAATAAGAAGAGGAGGAGGCAGCGCGGTGGTCAGGTGGCTCGGGCATGAAGAGGTGAAGCCAGGGGCGAAGCATCTGATCGAGCCGCTGATGCTCTGCGCACCTCATCCTACCCCTTCGCCAGATCCCGCAGCTGCTGCACCGTTGACACATGGTGACCTGTGTGTGTACGTACATATGTATGCGTTGAACTTCTTTTGCACCGTATGTGGCCAACCGTGCTAATCGGAGTATGAAAGTCACAATTCGGAAAAACGCCACAATCCGCCGCACATATTTCTTCTAATCCGTTCAGACCCGTCATCGTTCATCAACTTCGCGTCACAATCCAAGTGGAGTGACTTGAAAAAGAAAATGAAATTGCTTGTCATATTGCGGTGCACTCTGTCACCTCTCGTGTCTTCAGAGGTCAGGTGAACTACTTGGGGACAACATGCCACTAACTTGCCGTGAACCGTTAAGTTTGTTGTCATTCCCTCGCGTTGTTGGCTATGTACGGTGCAAAATAAGCGCTACATACATACATCTATGATTGTTTGAGTGTGGATAATAACAGCCATCTGGGCACTGAGTTGAACGGATGAATGCCTCCCAACAAGTTTGATGTTGTCCATCTGATGCGCTCATGTTTTACACTATGAATACGTGCTGAGGTCATGTTTTCAAATAATGACACATGCACACACACACACACAACAGAAGGGTTATACACGTTTCAAACTATTATTTTGAACATATTTCTACCAAGAAATAATCATAATCGTAATTCGAATTTGAAGAATGTTTATACCAATCATATTAAAGAATATGCCCTCTCTCAAGTACTGTATTTGTATTGTGTGGGTATGCCCACCTCTACCAAGACATCTGGGCCAGCATGAAAGGATAGGCCAAATACCATCTACAGCAGTGTTCTTCATTGCAAGGCCCGCGGGCCACTGGGGACCCCTGGGGGCCTTTAGTGCAGCCCCTGACGTGCGACCCTCTACAATACACATCACCGTGCAGTCAAACCCCAATGGTTTAAAATGTCTGGCGGCCACTCTAAAACTGAGTAAAGAACACTGCTCTAGAGGGGCTTTGTTTATGGTTACTACACCCACACTATTAATCTTGGTGGCCGTCGGATTCAAACCGTGGACCTCTGCCCCCGTTCAATCCGAACGAGTGCACAGCAATTGAACAGCGACGCGTCCCAGCTCTGAACGCCCCGACGACAAACAGCAGAGCAGAGTATAACAGGTTTGACCCTTTCTGGCAATAAAACAGGAGGTGTTAAGATGTTACAACACCAAACAGAATCCTTTGTCAAGGAATCCTGTCCGCATTAACCACACGAACTTGTGGCGAACATGCAAACAAAAACGTGCTCTGATAATATACGGCATTGTCTTTGAAACTGATTGGTCCTCACCAGAGACAGCTTTCCTTTGAGCCGAGTCTCAAAGTGTTTCGACGAGAGGACGCCAAAAGGCGAACAGCACCAAGACAATGCCACTATCAGGGCATTTATATCTCTGGGCGAGCGGCTACAATATGGGACCTTTCTTTCCAGTAACAAAACATAACAATAGGTTTCACCCTTTCTGGAAATAACACAGGTGTTAAGATGTTAAAACACCAAAATATAACAATAAAACCTCTTGTTATATTTTTTGATACTGGCAAGAAAGATCCCATGTTGTAGCAGAGCTGAGTGCCTGGGATCGCGGGGGGGTGGCGTTTGTACGGCACCTGGAAATAAGCAGCGTTCTCTTGCAGGTGAGTTTCCCCGCAGTCGCCGAGCTGCGTCAGCCAGGCCCACTGGGCGCCGAGTCCCTCGAGGGAAGCCTGCGACGCGAGCCAAGAGACACGCGGCGAGCATCGCGCGACGTTAATCGCGCACGCAGTTACGGGATCGGCAGAGACGATCATCGTTGAGGCATTAAACCCGTGCCTTGTGACCTCTCCCCAGCTGAGTCATGGACAGGGCAAATGTATTTCCACGTGTGGTGACTAACTCTGAGACGATGAGACTTGGAGGCACTTCTTTATTGACGAGCACCATCGGGGTTAAGACTCTTAATAATTAGTCCGTCTATTGTCGGCGACGCTACTCAGCCAGGACAGTTGGTAGGTTGCCTGACTGGCGGCGCCCCGAGATGGTAGAGACGGAGACTACGACGAGAAGAATGGTGAAGACGACGAGAAGAATGGTGAAGACGACGAGAAGAACGGCGACGATGGATTTGAGCAGCACGACGGTGATCCCACTCCAACAACAGCCCCGAGGTCCCCTACAGGGGCCCCTCATAAACTGTCAGCGTGGCCTGGCCCCGCCCCCGGCCACGCCCCCTTTCTATAACCTACCAGCGGGTTCCTGGTGTGCCCCTTCTGTGACCTTTCCCCTATATCCCCCTCTGGTGTTTAACCTGGCCAGCTGACGTCAGGGCCGCAGATCCCCTTTCCTGCCAGCAGCCAGTGCTATGCTACTACACACGTAACAAAAGCATGCAAGAAAAAATTGGTTTCTAGACAACGGTTTTGAAGCAGGGGTCAGCAATCGAAATGAGAGCCATTTTTTCTGAATTCGATATAAACTCAATACGTCAAGACCCGCAATGCCCATGGTGAATAGGAGACGCTGATCCTCAATAAATTGCGTCATGAAGCGGTCCTGAACGAGCCGTATGCAG
Source organism: Entosphenus tridentatus (assembly GCA_014621495.2). Classification (NCBI taxonomy): domain Eukaryota; kingdom Metazoa; phylum Chordata; class Hyperoartia; order Petromyzontiformes; family Petromyzontidae; genus Entosphenus; species Entosphenus tridentatus. Next base: position 4,147,638 of record CM025625.2, read on the forward strand.
GGTGTCTACTCCTGGTTTTAACAAACAATAATACGAATTCGATTTGAAGGTCAAGTTGCCTGCACTCTCTAATGGGTATCGATCAGTGCTTTTCTTCATTCATGACCCTGGGACAAGGGGCGGTATTTCCACATTCATATGGCAGGTGCTAGTCTCTCCATAGATTCCAAATGTTTTGGGCGCTGGATGAATGAACGGGTTGCATCAACCTCATTGGGATTTGAACTCGCAACCCCTTGATTGCGAGCCACTCGCTCAACCGCTGAGCCACCTTGGATTTATATAGCGTCTTAAAGGCGTGTCGAGACACTGTTTTGTAATTACCCGTATGTTAAATTTCATCCAATTCCGCCGGAAATAATATGAATAGTGCAAATTGTAAGTCACAATCAAAGAATCAATCCCTCCTTTCATATTTCACAATGCCCTATGTGTGGTGCTTTGTTGGTAAACGTTTTGGTTTAGCCATATTTGTTTGTTGTAGTACAGAGTTAGACTGATAACTTTAATCTAAATTGTCTTATGGTTGTTATTGTTTGACTTGCATCCCACTGGGATTTTTGCACAGCGTTCATGTGCGGTGCTTTTTCTGGAAGACTTTGATGTTTTTTACTGGATTTTTTCTGTTTGCGCGTAGTCACTTTAAGATGTTTCTTGTTCGTGTTTTTGTTTGTTGCGGTTGCACCCGAATCAAGAGGAAAATGGCTCACAGGGCTATACCAAATAAATGAAAACTGAAAAAAACTTAAACTATAAAATGTCTGTGTCTTGCATAACGTCTGCCTCATTTGAACCAAGTCTCACTTGCAGCGTCTCTCGGTGCCCACTGCCTGTGACCTTCATCTCGTCTGTCTTGTTTCTTCCACCGCTCAACTCGACGCACATAAATCGTGAGCGTACGAAGCGGATTCGACAGACGAGTGCACTGTTACCCGCCTGTTGTATAACATGTGACTATGAAGAGGATGCAGTTAACATCTCGGCACTGTGGCGAAATGGTAACTACCTTGCCTGGTATACATGAGGTCGCGGGTTCGATCCTGACCCTGATAATTGTATTCTAGATTTGAAGCTTTCGTGACTGCAAGGATTCATACTCTTAGGTTTTTTCGGTAAAGTCATGTAGGTAAAAAAATATTAATAATAAATGAAAATAACTCAATTGAATCACGACGTTTCGGAGGCAACACAAGTCTCCGTCTTCAGGTGGGACCGTCACAGCCAAATTTACTGTATCAAGTGAAGAGAAATCCAAGAGACAAGATCTTAAATACTGGTTAAGGGGAGCGGGGAGGGGGGAGGAGCTTATCTAAATGTGGCAGTCGTGGGGTGGGGGGGGATGATTGTATACTCGGAGTTTGCATGTTCTCTCTGTGGTCATGTGGAATTTTTCAACGAGTCCTCTGGTTTTTTCCCCACCACATTTAGAAACGTGCGTTCAGAGGATTTGGCTGCTAGAAATTCCCACGTGATAAGCCACGTCGTCGAGCTATCATTTGTGGCCAGGGCCAGGTCGCTTCTAAAAAAGACCAATATCGCCCAGTGGGCCTTACCTGGATAAATAAAAAATAGGGAATAGTTTTTTTTTACAGACACAAAAATGGTATTGCACTGGTACGCTACCTCAATAGTAGACTTGGCAGGGTGCTTATCTGACAACAGCTTTTCTCCCAGCGTCTTGATGGCCGCAAAAATGGGTTGTTTTTCATTCAGCTTCTTCTGCGATGCCTGCAAAGGAAACACAATCGTTGTGCCAAGTTTATTTTCGGATGTGAAATTTATCATAACTATTTTTTTTTTTACACGGTACCTTTCATCGACAGATCACAAAAGCGCCGTACAAGTGAACATTTCAACACTCCATCCAAAGCAAGATTAGCCAAGGCAACCAAGGTATGAATATTCACGTAAACACACTGATTCTACTTGCAGCGCAGTTAGGTTCCGACCCGCGCACGATTCGATGACTGGGTCGTGTGATTTAATAACCAATTTCAATCGCCGAATCCATGAACTGTCGCATGCCCTAATGTGCACCTCCACAGCGTGACCAGAAATATTGCTTAAGAGCTGGGACGATTATTCTGTTCCACTGAGTAATCAAATTAACATCACTAGCCCCGCCCCCACTTCGTTTATGACCCTTGGGCTACACCCATTTTAAAGCTGCAAAACAGTCTGCCTCAGCAGCTGTCCCCCTCATTTTTTCTTCCTGATGACGACCGCTTGCGTTGCGATCGAAACGTCGTAGTATTTTTGTGATTTTCTTTGAACTAATCGACGTGATTTTACCGAAAGACCCAAAGAATACGAATTCCTGCAGTCACGAAAGCTTTAAGCCAAGATCAAATTAATGTGTCGATTACTTGGGCCCACTCGCTATGGCAGCCTCCCCTACATTACTCCCCCCCTGCCAAAAAAATTAATGTATTTAGTAGGCACATATGCCTACACACCCTACATACAATAGTCAGTAGTATCTGCACACATTGGGGGGGAGAAGAGGACATCAGTGGGGGCGACGGGCAAGGTGCAATGCATCAAGCAGCCCTCTCCACAGGAGCTAGAATAAGGCGGCCAAAGGTCGTCGAATTTCTAATTCATTCAAAACGACCTGCGGTCTACCGTGGACGAAGCCCGACTAACGCGTCGAGTCAATAGGAGCATAACGTTGTGCGATCCACCCACTTTGAGAAAATCCTAGACCGATGGGCTGGCATGAAAGTAAGACACATGATAACTTAATTGTGAGTATTGTACCTTTGAATCTTGTTTTTATTAATACACTGTCACTGTGAGACCGTGTTCCTCGATACCCAATACATGGTACAACGAAAATAATATGTCGTTAAAAGCTCCATATTTTTGAGAAAAAGCAAGTCGGGAGAATTCTAGATTTGAAGCTTTCGTGACTGCAAGGATTCATACTCTTCGGTTTTTTCGGTAAAGTCACGTAGGTAAAAAATAAAATTAAAATTTATAAAAGTAAAATAAAAAATCACGACGTTTCGGAGGCAACACAAGCTTCCGTCTTCAGGTGGAACCGTCACAGCACGATT
>CM025625.2:4155696-4186397 GCA_014621495.2 Entosphenus tridentatus
GTGAACCTCTTACCACGGCCTCTCTCCCACTTCAGCAAAACATTTTCTTGCTGTGGTTTTCCCACCTGATGATGATTGCTTGTGTTGCAATCGAAACGCCGTGATTAAATTTTTTCTATTTTAAACCTACGTGACTCTACCGAAAGAACCAAAAAGTATCATTAATGAACGTTAATACCCGTGAGAGTACCCAGAGTAAAACGTTGACTGAGATGCTGGTGCACCATGCATGCATAAGGCGCTACTGCACCTGCAATGCCTTGTAAAGTTTCTCGATGCTGGCTTTTTCCCCGTCTCTGCCGGGAATGTCTTTCTCCTTCAGCTGCAGCAACAGAATCTGGAAATCCTGGGAAACACAGCAGGCAACAGCAACACTCGTGAATCCCATGTCTGCTATAGGTTTGCTGTTTAATGTTTTTATACCTGTACATAGAGTAGCTGAAGCAAATTTGCATCTCAAAACGCCGTAGGGTTTGTAGCGCGCGCAGTTTCACGTGCAGGCGTGGGAAGACAGCCACAACCGGCGCCAACAATTTCCCAAGCTCTGTGGTCCTATATGTCCTCCTGGACATCTTTGATAAAAGAGCTTCATAGCTCATCGGATTTCTCGAGGATGAAAAAAAGATGATTCCGATATTGGGATATTTGGCCAACTCTTTCACTTTGAACCATTGCTTTCAGCGGGTTGTTTAAAAGCGTGCGAGTCACAATTCGTAAAAAAAAAGCACCGCAATGCGCTGCACATTTTTCTTCTTATCCGTTAGATGCGTCATTGTTCGTCAACTTCGTGTCACAATCCAAGGGGAGCTACTTGATCAATTTTTTTAAATCATTATATTGAGATGCACTCCGTCACCTCTCCTGTCTTCAGGGGTCATGTGAACTACTTAGCTACAACATGCACGGATAGAAACAATCGATTATCACACTAATGATATTAGGCATTTGAACCTCACGGCAGGACCCCAGGGTCCCATAAGCCCCCGGCTCTCGCATAAACTACGTTGCGACGTCATTTTATGTCTATTGAAGACGAACGACACGGCAATCTATTCCTCTCGACGAGCTCTACACGATGCCCTAATACAAGTTTCAAAGTTTTGTTTCTTCTGCGTGGTAGTTTATGCCCCTCGACGAGATCGGCAATGTAAAGCGGTTCAATTGTGGCGTGCACTTTGTGCGTCATCAGTGCGACCTCATCACGCGTCACCTTGAGCTCCTCTTGGCTCATGGTGCTGCCCTGGCTCTCCACTTTCTGCATCTTCTCCTTGATCCAGGAGAGCAGGAAGCTGATCTTGGTTTCGTACTCCTTCCATTTCTTGTCGACCTCCTGCAGGGTCACAGGGTGTACAGTTCCGTCACTGAGGCAGAGACCACGTGTCGTCACCTGTGTTTGTCAACAGTGTGTGTTTCACTAACCTGCTTCCGTTATTAAATTAAAACCCTTCTCTTATCCCTTGCCTATCCTACTGATACTCGCTGCCCCAGCCTAGCTACGACCCCCTTAACCCCTATCACTACCCCTCTATGTGTATGTATGAATGTTGAACTCATGTCGCACCGTAAGTAGCCAACCGCGGCTAATCTGAGGAGTGGGGGAAGGACAACAAACTAAACCACTACCCCTATCTAACCACTCCCACTTGTCCTCCTTACTGTGATCATAACGACATCAACACTTTTAATGACCCCACTCTTTATTTTAACCACCATCAAATAATGTTCAATTGTATCATTCATGTAAAGCACCTTGGACTAAGGCGCATTATAAATCTATATACGAAAAGATAAAACTAAACTGAACTATTTTATTTACGAGTTAAAGCCCACTGGAGCTGTGAGTTATTTTTCAGAGGCGACCTGGCCACACGTGACAGCTCACTGAAGTGGCTTATCATCTTCACTGCGTGGGAATTTATAGTAGCATCCAAATAATAGAAATGCATGTTTCTGAATGAGGAGGGAAAAACCGAAGGACCCGCAGAAGAATCCACGCAACCACCACGAGGAGAGAGAAACACGCAAACTTTAAATATACAACAGGCATCATCAGGGTCCGGGATCAAACCCACGACTTTCTGCGTACACCAGGAGGCCGCAATATGTAAGATGAATACATTTACATTTGGAGAATTGCAGCTAGCAGTGCACCACCCTGTTTCAGAGAATGATCCTCAAACGTGATGCCACACAACTACTTCAAGATATATATATTAAATATGGTCCACATTTTTCTCCAAATATATTCCAATTGTGATAATAGTGTCATGTGGAGGAATCCATTGGGGTCTTTAGTTGAGTAGAGCATTCCGCACCCCAGAGAAAGTAAGCTCTTTTTACAGGACTTTAGAAAATCCTTGATATTTTTTTACTCGGTTGGGAATCACACTCTCCTATACACGTTGTTATGAGATTGTCCCAAGATAGTCTAACCAGTACGCTTCATCATCAGAATGCATTTAAGCCAAAGTAAGTGCAAAAAACTAATTGAGCAAGATGGTTTCTTGGCCACTGGTTTCATCAAGACAAGGGCATCAACTCACAACATTTGTGCATCTGGTTTAACCACCGGTGGCTGAAACCCAGATTCGAGTCCAGCATTTCTGTGGCGCTGGCTAAGCGCTCTAACCTCTGAGCCACCCAGCCAATTTACACAGCACAATCTTGATATGGGGGGGGGGAAGATTTGATTAAAAATAAAACTTGTCATGAAAAAATTGCACAAAGCAGCATTGTTTATGGCCACATTTTACTAAAATTCCAAGTCATCCCAGTGAGCACCATCCTGCGGTGACATGTGGCGGCTTGAAAGGGTCTCTTGTAGGGCTGAACGATTTGGGGAAAATATCTAATTGCGATTTTTCTGACAGATATTGCGATTGCGATTTGATTTGCGATTACATTTTTTTAAAGTCAAGCTTCAGTTCAATATTCACCGTGTAATAGATTTTAAACATGTGATGGAGCATTATCGCATGATGCCATCAAAATAGGAACTGCTCTATATATTCTAATGCAAGGATGAGAACTTAAAAGATATGAATTGCTTCAAATATGTATTTATTAAAATGTTTTCATTTAAATAGAACAATCAAACATGGAACAATTGTTAAGCTAAATAAATTAAGTTATAATAATAAATAATAAAACAATTCCAATAAGAAAGTAATACCACTTTTTAAATTGCAAAAAATCGCAGCCTTTGCGATTTGCTAATCGCATTGTTTCAAATTGCGATTTCGAATTGAAATCGATTAATAGTTCAGCCCTAGACTCTTATTCCAACCCTATGCTGATAAGCCTCACCTCATTTTGCAGGACAACGTTTCTGTTGAGTCCACGATTTTGAACAAGCTCACAATGGTTCTAATAGATGAGCAAGGCAGAGAGTGCAAACTTTTTTAACGAGACTATGGAGTCACAGTCTCCTAGCCGGTCATTACACGTAAGATTTCCACATGCTACTTACCATCCACACAAAGGAAAAATGCAAGGCCTGTATCGAAAACGTCTTCACCTCTGGCTGCCCCCAGTATTTGAGATATATCAAGTTATTTACAAGCCCACTGTTTTTAAGTGGGGCGAATTTTCCCACAATTTTCCCCAAAATTGCAAAGAAACCATCGCCACACTTGACCTTTCACTTCAACTCACGTAGATCGTGATGCCATCCGCTGGGATCTTCGGGAAGGCCTCGTAAAGAGCGGCCACGTATGTCACCACCGACTTCTCTTCAGGAGATTTCACATCGACATCTGTGGGGGGTGGGGGGGAGGGGCGAGTACAATTACTAAACTTTAAACTTGTAGGAAAACAAACACAGAATTTCCAAATGTTACATAATACAGTTTAAAATGTTACGTAAAGTTTTCCAGCATATTTAAAACATTGTTTTAATTTGTGGGACACGTCGTTCGAAGAAATGATTGTCCGACAGTCAAGACTAGTGATGGAGTGGCAGCCAGGAGATGGAGCGCGTCCAAGAGGACGTGCTGCGCGGAAATCAGCTTGCTGAGCTATCATTTGTGGCCAGGTCGCTTTTTAAAAATAAACCAGTAGCTCAGTGGGCCTTACCTGGTAAAATAAAAATAGTTTAGTTTCATTTATATATTTTTTGTGATTCTTTCGTACCTTTCAAAGACTTAACGTGTTTAAGTAATTTTTGTTGTTGTAACGTTCTGACCCGCCGCCCACTGGACATCTGTGAAAGAGCTTTATAGCTCATCGGATTCCTCCAAAATAAATACATATTCTGATTCTGGATCGTTACATCGCTGGACCTTGGGAGATGGAAGCAGCTTAAAGAGGCCTCATTCATCACGGCTGACGATGACGATTAATTTACATTAATTTTGCAGAGTTAATTTCATTGTTCAAAGCAGATTTAATAAAATAATAAGTTAGAAAATACATTTAAGATATACATTTATATTCTTTTGCATTCATAAATTCGTCTAAACGTACACTATACATCTTTTTCGAGGTTATTTTTTTTATACGTCCCATTAACATTTAGATATTTTCTATATCAATGACTCCTTTTTAAGAGGGACCTTATTTAAACAAAAAAAATGGTCTGTCGTGGAAAGCACAAATTATCTCAGTCTGTTGTCTGTTACAGTGCATGGGCCTGGTTTAGAAAAGCCCATGTGGTATAAAAAAAAAATCAATCATGCAATTGCCTGCATATTACATCCATACAAGCGGTTGTCCTTTCAGGCAGACTTTATTTGAGCTCAGAAACACTCAAATAAAGTGGCCCAGCAATATTTTTTGGGGTACACTATTCCAGTATTTCCAATAATCACGGTTATTTTCCCAATTGTAACCTGAATCCTAGGCACGGCAATGTGCCAATGATTGCAACAATAATAAAGCAACATTGACATCAATAAATTCCACATGAGTCTCAAAAGTTAATTCTGCAAAGGGTACAGCCAGTAACATGTTCTTATAAGAATAACATTAATAATATTTTGGATTTAAGTGCGGCTTGCTTAAATGCTTTAGCATCTCAAAGTGTCTTACATCGCATCTCAACCGAAACGTTCCAAGGGCACCCCTAGTGGCAGATGCCCCCGTGTGGCAGAAGGTGACCAGGCACTGGCATGAATGTGAGTCTTAGTCGGCTAGTCCGGAGCAACCAATGGAATGTCGTCAACCCAACTGATCAATCTACGGGTATTACTTCAGAATTTGGCAATTGTTGACGCTGGCACACAAATGGCCTACTCATTTCAAATGAAGTCACGGCATTTGTAACGTCCGCTCTTGCAGCAGATGGCGTGTATTTATGGTCCATTTGCCCGCATTGTCAACGTGGGCAGCCTGCCAGAGTCGAACTGCGAACCTCCGCAACAAATGGCGAACGAGCTGCTGGCGGGTGGTGCCACAGCCCCCCGGTGCAATGTCCGGAATTGTGCCAAGGATGGCGACACATTAACTACCTCGCCTGGTATACAGGAGGTCGTCGTGGGTTCGATCAAGACCCTGACGCCTGTATATTATAAGTTTGTATGTTCTCCCCATGATCGTGTGGATTTTACTCCAGGTCCTCCAGTTCTTTACTCTACATTTGGAGACGCGGGTTTCGAGTGTTAGGCTGCTATAAATATCCACGTGATAAGCCGCTTCATTGAGCTATCATTTGTGGCCAGGTCACTTCTGAAAAATAGCTATATAGCTCAGTGGGCCTCACGTGGTCAAAATAAAAAATGGTTTTGTAGTTTCAGTCGTGCTCACCTTCGGTGTCAAGCAGGCGTGGGACTCGCAGGTTCTGCTCGGCCAGGCTGAAGGCCTGCTCCAGGTTCTGCTGATTGTTCTGCTGGTAGACCTTCTTCATGTCCAGGAGGTCGGGTCTGCAGGAAAACAACAGCACGCTACTGTTCACCAAACGTACCACACGGACACACTCATCGCACCATTTTTCCACGAGTGGTTTTCAACTGGCTTAATTGCTGTGCCAAGCTTGAACCAAACCGTGACACGCTGGCCTCGTAAGACAGGCGAACCTCGCTCGAGGCCGAGCAGGACCACCAGGGGCAGAGCTAACGCGATGCGCAAATCTCGTGTGACATCAGTCAGCGCACCGCGAGGACATGGCATCACCGCGTCAACTACACAAACCTTGACTCATTCATTGCAGCTTTCCCGCGGTGGATAAACAAACTGGCGCAGGTATTGAAAAACCGTCCAATGCAAAAAAAAAGCCATCGGGTATGGGGGAGGGGGCAGCAGCACGCGCTCCGTCACCGGTGGCGGTGGATGATGGCGTTGAAGAGTCTGCCGTCGCGCCACGAAGTCGTGAAGTTGTCGCAGCGCAAGTCCGGGTACTCCTGCACAACGCGACGCACCCACAGCAGGAGGCGCTCCTTCGCGCCCAGGTCCCGGTGCTGCTCCCCCACCTGGATGTCAGACACCTGCACGCAGGCGCGCGCACACACACGCACGCGGTCAACGCGTTAGGGTCGCCACGTCTCTCTCGCGGACGACCAAACTCAGACACACAAGGGCACCCCGGTGGCGAGATGTTAACTGCCTCGCCTGGTATGCAGGAGGTCGTGGATTCGATCTCGACCCTGACGCCTGGATATTTAAATTTTGCGTGTCTCTCTCCGTGGTCGCGTGGATTTTTCTCTGGGTCCTCCGGTTTTTCCCTCCACATTTAGAATGAATTTGCACGTGATAAGCCAGTTCATTGGGCTATCATTTATGGCCAGGTTGCTTCTGAAAAATAGCCATATAGCTCAGTGGGCCTTGCCTGGTTAAATAAAAATAGCAGTCAGCACGAGGTCTATCAAAACTGTGCAGCCTCTTGTATTGAAGTTCAATGCAATAACGGTAACCAGAACTCAGAATAAATCAATTCCCGCCACCCGAAAAAATAATGCCAAATCGCGGATGATCTCGGTCAAACCTCCCACAGGTGGTAAGCCTCAATCACACTTACGTGGAGGAGGGAATCCTCATGACATCCACAAGCTGCCAAAAGCGGTGGGTTCTGTGCAAAAGATTGCAGGCACTCTCAAGGAGACGACTCAAGAGGCTATGATCATGCAATCGTTGTTGGAACGTGGATACAGATTTGCTGCGCCCCCTCGTGGACATTTGGGGTAGCAACCTCCAATCGCAGGATAGGTCGCATGACGACGTGTGCTTGTGTGCTCTGCGGAGCAATGACGCTTCATCAAACGCACTTAAAAATTCAGTCGCGCCGAAACCTTGTCGTCCTATGCCACTGCTGTACTAAATGGTCATGGGTGCTCGTGGTACTGATGGTGATGATCCCCTAAAGTTGCATTAATGTGTTAAAGCCTTAAACGTCTAGTCGCATCCCTTCTGCCTAACCTAATTCCCTGAAATGACAAACGCAGGCGTTGTAATGTTGTTTTGTTTATTTCTGTCTGTCTGCAGCATGTCCTTTGTGACCCATTCACTTTCGACACGCTGCTCGTGAGCATGGTAAGAGAGCTTTGAATCTTACCGATAATTTACGACGGTAATTGTGAGCGAGATTGGCGCAGTCCCTGTAATATTGCAGTGCTCTACAATTTTTTATTAAAGTTAAATTCACATCGGTGAGCACGCATTTCTCTCAGTGCAATCGGAGTCCTTTCACCATGGGGCATCCAGCGATCTGGAACACTAACGTTTGACTCTCACGTCTGATTGCATTGACCATAACGTGGTGGTCGGAAGGGAATAGACGCGGTGGTGCACAAGCACAAACAAACAACAATAAATCTTCGTGGCATATACAAACATCAGTACTAACGTTTGACTCACACGTCTAATGATCACTGCTACATTGTTTTTATAGCTTTATTTTACTGATTTTGAAAACGTTTTGGTTTAGCCATGTTTGTTTATTGTAGTACAGAGTTAGCCTGATAACTTTAATCTACATTGTCTTACGGTTGTTATTGTTTGACTTGCATCCCACTGGGATTTTTGCACACAGCGTTGAAATACGGTGTTTTTTTCTGGAAGACTTTGCTGTTTTTTTCACGATTTTTCTGTTGCGGGTAGTCACTTTAAGATGTTTCTGGTTCATGTTTTTGTTTTGTTGCGGTTGCACCCGAGTCAAGAGCTGCATGGCTCACAGGGTTATACCTCGTAAATAAAACTGAAATTACATTGAACATAACGTTGTAGTCAGAAGGGAAGGACATTGTGGCATATACCAACATCTGTGCGACAGATCCCCAGCCATAACTTATTTTAAAACAAGTCTTATATTCCGTGCGGTTGATTGCTCACGTATGTATGTCGAACTTATTTTTCACCGTACGTAGCCAACCGTGCTAATAGGAGGTGTGGGGGGAAGGACAACCAACGTAAACAGAAAAAGTAGTTCTAACGAAATGTGTTATCAATCTAGATTTAAAAGTGCATAGCTCCAGCAGCTTTCTGGCTCAACTGCCTCTATTTTGTTAATTTTGCCTGAGCGGAAGATGGCAGTCTTCACGTGGCCCGCTCTGTTAAGTGAGAAGTCACGACAAATGCCATCAACACGGCGACCGAACATCGATAATCGATCTCCCGGTCTCCAGAGCAGCGACACACATCACGCCAAATGGCCTTGTTCAGGGCCAAATAACAAGGCGTCAAAATGGGACCTTTTTGCCAGTATCAAAGTATGAAAAAATAAAGAAAGGTTTTATCTTTTCTGGCAATAAAACAGGTATTAAGATAATCAACCAGGTAGGGTGTTGACTTATGTTAGCCGACTCTCTGTGCTGTATTGCATTATATTTATAAGTTTACTCGGTTTGTTTTCTCTTAAATTTGTACCTGATGATGATTGCTTGTGTTGCAATCGAAAGTCGTAAGCCATTATTTAATTTTTATTTTCTTTCTACGTGACTTTACCGAAAGAACCAAAGAGTAATTCCTGCAGTCACGAAAGCTCCAAATTAATTCGGTATTAAGATGTTTAAACACCAAATATAAACTTTTTTTGCAAGGAATCAAGTTCGCATTAACCACACGTACTTGTGGTGAACATGCAAAAAACACGCTCTGATAGTAAAACTATTCTTATTTTTTCGACAATGCGTCAGTGAGACCCTGGGACCAAGGCTCCTCCACAACTGAACACAGAGGGCCTCTCCCGTGCGGAGTGCGTGTATCTCGCGAACACAAAGCACGTACCATCGACGTCAACATGCAACGACCACAAACACGAAGGAGACATCAACAGCGATGCACTCCGCTGCTCCTCACGCGGTTGTCTGGGCTTGAACACCCGAATGTGAAATTGTAGTTGAAGAAGAAGCACCATTGCAGCAGCAGCAGGAATCGCCAAATAGTTTGACTGAAACGAGTTTTTGTTTTCACCACTAGGGGGCTCAACGGCACCGCTGTTGAGATCAACGTACGAACAGGGGCGTTGGCTGGCGAAATTCAACCACGGCAAAGCCACACAGTGGCAAACGCCACGGGATATTGTTACAGGCTCGGCTCTGTCAGCACTCCCTCGGCGATGGCGCGCTAATGCGTCCGTTAAACCCTATCGGTGACGTGCGCGTTAAAGATAATATCGGTCTTCCTGCGCTATTGATCCGAAATGACGGCAACACCACACAATTCGTTTCGACAATGATATCGAGAAGGAGGAGCAGCAGCAGAGAAAACTAGATCCAATGTTAGTTAGCAGGTGCCGTGAGAGATGTCGGTACCCGGTTGGTGCATGTCTGCGTGCGGGGCTTTGTCGAAACACCGTGTAACGACCGTCCTAGAACGTGGTTGAGACTGACATCAGCCATCGGATGGTCCGCTCGCTCCAGCCACGTTACAGACTTTTGCAAGCGTGCCCTTGATCATTTTACTCTTGTGGACGTGAGACAGTTTTCACATTTTCGGCACACGGGAAGTAGAAGACAGTACTGGGATACACAAATGTCCGAACGCTTGACTCGGTCTTGGGCAAGCGGTGTTAAAAGTCTCATCACAAGTAAAAAATAAATTATAATTTACTCGTGATGAGACTTTAAACCGCGCACATGAAAGATGTGGATCTCTTTGTCCCAACTCCCAGGAATGTGTGGGGGGGGAGGGGTGTTGCTACCGTTCTCAAAGATCATTCAACAAGAACATGGGTTTCTTTTATAGGAGCACTTAAAGTTGTCCGCACCCGGCCCAGTCGAATGTTCTTCACAGAGAACAGATTTACGCATGGCCAAATCATTTGGCCATGCTGCGTTGGCAGTGGTGCACAAGCACGAACGACAATTTTGTTTTTCGTAAACAAAATCGACACATCCGTCAATAACACTATGACCTAAAAAAGGGAAAAATGATAGGTGATGTTTCAGGCAGTGATTCTTCCTTGTGCTATGTAGAAGGACCGTTCCCAAAACGTCGTCTATATACTGTTACTTCTAAGGCCACAACGGTGTCATTGACAGATGTGTTTAGATTTGTGTCTATCGCTCTTCGTGGGGTGACTTGAGACAACAGGAATGGTTTGTTATTTCTTTGTTATTTTTTGAAAGAAAAGTTGGATTCGGGCTGACAGCTGGCACAAAATTATATGCTCTTGTATATGATTCATGTCTGTGGATATATACACAACTGTCAAAAGATATTGTACGGAATGTGGTCTCCAAAAAAAACCTCTCTTCGCCTATAAAAACACTGAGTCTTCTACTAGGACAGTACAACTTCAAGTATCTGACTCGCCAGGGACTGAAGTACCGTAGAGGCGAATATGTGAAGAGATTGTAAATGTGATATCCTTAGAAATTATAAATAAATTGCAACTGCTTTAAATATTTCTTTACCTTACTTTAGAAGTGAACATGTGTAGGGCTAACAATGCATTGCTCTTCGTGAAAGTCAGCTGCTTTGTGTGTTTAAGTTTGTTGTCCTTCCCCCGTACCTCCGATAAGCACGGTCGGCTACTTACGGTGCAAAAGAAGTTCAACGTAGATGCATACAACGGTTTGAACATCTATGGAACATGTGGCATTGGCAGTGGTGCACAAACGCAAATAACAACAACTCTGTTTTAGTTTTTTGTCGCAGAAAATTACAGTAACACAATGCGACTAAACACCTGTGCGTACCCAATGTACTTTGAACTTCTTTTGCGCCATACGTAGCCAACCGTGCTAATCAGAGGTGCGGGAAATGTGGGTGGTTAATTTGGTTAGGGTGGATACATGACGGTCGGATATGCGACATTGACCCGTGATTGCAAATATACTCGTCTTTGCAAGATGTTTCCCTTGCCGAGTGTGATTATTAAGATGTGATGTATTTAATTTATCATATATAAAAAAGCTGAATTGAAAGTGTGAGAAAACGTTGCTGAAAATGCCTCTTATAAACATGTCATTTGACAGATTAAAAAAATCTGGGACTTATTGCATGCAGCACCTGGAATGTGTTTGCAGTTTTTAATGGAGTTGCTTGCAGTGCGGGGAATTAACTAACTTAACTAGAGAGATAACAACATGTACAATCTGTGCAAGGCAGTGGGTGGCACAAGTATGTATACATTCATTACATTCCTATCTGTAATATATTACCTGGTTTAATTCGTTCCGAAATGTCCCCTCGCCTCACATTTTATCGGAACATTTTCAGAAAGCAAACGGCGTACAGTGCATTGAACTACATTCTTTAAGCCGCACGCACAGTGCTCTGACATTAATCATTTTGTACGGCTCTTTGGCTGGCGATACGCGAGCTTTCAGTTGCTATAAAGCAGAGCGCACGCCATATTTGAGGGAAAGCTGTGCTGAGGTCAGCCCAACACCTAACGGGGCCTCCTCTGGGTCGATTTGGCATGGCGTGGGCACCTGGTGCCAAACATTTGTTTGACAAGTTTATTGTCGAAGTGCACACTGTGTGCTTATTGAATTGCACAAGTTGTTTCAGACCTTGCCACCCAAAACGTATTCCAAATGTGCTATTGGTCAAGAGGCAATTAAATGTTCTTCTGCAACTCCTGCTATCGGCAGGGAATCACGATAATTTAATTGCAGCCGCAGGTCGGTTGCAGAGAAGAAAGGTGACGGAGTTTGGAGAAGGAGGGGGGAGGGTCCTCAATTTGTGAGGGCGTCCATCCAGTTCCTACAGGATGCCTGCTTCTCTGCAAGTTCCAAGAGGAATTTGCCAACGACAACACGGGGCCGATTATGAAATGCCGCGTGAGCGCTGACAATGACAACGAAAAAAAATAGCCCTAAGTGGTGGCTATGGAAGATAGCACCACGAACTGCAATAACACTGCACTAAAATAAATAACATTTTCATTGGAAATGTTTCACAGGACAATGGCTCAGATAATTATTTGACTACTTGCCTTTAGCCCCCCCCCTCCCGATACGTTCCATTCATTGGCTACCACATTCTGATAAGCTCCCCCCCCCTCTCCTCCCTCCTCAACTTGTATTTAAGGGCTTGCATCTTGAATCCCTGCCTCACTTGATGCAGCAAATCTGGCTGTGACGGTCCCACCTGATGACGGAGACTTGTTTTGCCTCCGAAACGTCGTGATTTTTATTTTATTTTTATAAATTTTAATTTCATTTTTTACCTACGTGACTTTACCGAAAGAACTAAGAGTATGAATCCTTGCAGTCACGAAAGCTTCAAATCTAGAATTACTTGCCTTTTGCCCGTCCAAGGACGGGTGTATTGCAGTAAATCTGAAACTTGCAAGCGAAAAGCAGACCGTGACGTGATATTCATTGCATCCATTCGTGTACAATTTGTAAGGCTGCGGTGACACAGACCTTTTAAATTTAAAGGTTATAATCCCTTGTTCATCATGACGTCCTTTTTACTTCTATGTCTCAACAGCGTTACGGAGATCGCGTCACGTGACGGTTCTGCCTTTATAGTGAGGGTTGTAAGTTGACGCTGAGGAGGGGGGAGGAGGGGCCTCGCCCCCCCCCATGTGGAGTGACATCACCCACTAATGAATATTAATGAGGGGGGGTGGCCCACGTGGAGTGACGTCACGCGCAGGACACACAGACATTCTCGGCTCATTATAGTAGTAAGTGAAGAGGATCTGTCCACTATGAAGAAGGGCCATTGTCTGAAATGTCACATATTTATGTTTTCCTTTCAGCAGGTTTTTTTTCTCTTCTTGAATATGGCAATATATTCGTTCAGGAGCCGAATGCCAAGGTTGTGGTCTGCTAGCCGCGACAAGGCTTCAGCAGAGAGTTCGCGTAGTTTTTCTATTCCTCCATTGATGGAGCGCATAATGTAGTGGTTTGTCATATACGGTCCATAGTTGCATTGCCACAGTGTTATTGACGAATGTCTTGAGATTTTGTTATGAGTGCCGCTCCCAATGCCATATCATCCAGATTGCATTTGGTTTCATCACAGTAGGGGGTACGGGTGGGTGGACGGTGGGCTGGTGGGAGGCTGCCTACATTTTAACCCAGAAATGTCAGCGGCGCTGACTCAGTCTCCAAGCCGCACAGTGTCCTCATTTTTAAACAAACGGCTGTCTTTTCTCTCCTCGGCACCGATTCAGCAAGAGCGATCACACCAGACCAGCCAGAAAAGGCTGCCGCCTGGACACCACTTTAGTCGAGATAACAGGACGACCAGCCCCAACACCCCAGCTCTGTGTTCTTCACTACTTTTCAGGGACGAGACATTTGAAACCATTGGGGTTTCACAGCAGCACGATGATTATGATGATGGAAGGGTGTTTTCACGTGTGTATTGTCGGAGGCCGCACGTCAGAAGCTGCGCTAAAGGCCACCAAGGGCCGCCAGTGGGCCGTGGGCCTTGCAATGGAGAACACTGGCCATGCTTCACAACGGACCAAAGTGAGACGGGCAAAATGCCTCCAAGTGTGAATATTTCACTCGCTCAATTATAACCGCTGAGCCAGTAAGAGAACCACCAATTAATTCTAACACTTCTGATTGAATGTGTAATCCATTACAAGACAGTTTTAATGGAGTAAAAAAAAGGTTCAAGGTGCAGCCCTGCAATTTCTTGCTCACAGCACTGTGGCGAAAGAGCCTCGACTCGACAGCACGAGAGAGCACCATCTCTAAAGGGTATTTGGCCTACTCTTCCAAGCTGACCAGATGTCTTAGAAGATGTGGGGCTATCCACACTCTACTCCACCACACGCAAACTGCAGATCAATTAACTGTGCCATACGTATTTATACATCCGGGTAGACATAGGTGCGGAATGTAAGAATCTCGCCCCACATTTAAACTGCCGAGCGGGGATATCGAACTGGCGGCCTATTTGCTATTACAACTTGGTTTTTTTTTTCACCAGGTAGGGCCCACTATGTAGATATTTTTCAGAAGCGACCTGGCCACAAATGATAGCTCAACGGAAGTGGCTTATCATGTGGAACATTATAGCAGCCAAATACTCGAAACGTACGTTTATAAATGTGGAGGGAAAAACCGGAGGACCTGGAGATAAATCTACTCCACCACAGGGGAAACATTTAAACTCAAAATATACAGATGCCAGGGTCGGGATCGAACCCATGACCTCCTGCATACCTGGTGAGGTAGTTAACATCTCGCCACCATGCCCTCTGGACTCAATGCTCGAGTTGCACTTCCAATGAAAGTAGTGTTATTCACATTGCAGGCAATGTGTGCATTTCAGGTCAACTCTTTGTTCAGGTAATATAGTTGGAAAATTAAGCTGTGTAGAAAGGTTTCAATAATGTTTGTTTAAATTGGGCCCAATAACTGCCATTCCATGCCTGACAAGCAGGCATGGAATGGCAGTGGAAAATTGAGAAGGGGGATTAGTTTACTGCTTGGCGCTGTGCTTTGCAACGAGCATGCAACTGCAAATTAAGAATTCACTCAGTTTTTTTCCCTCTTGCTCAAGATGTACTGAATAAGAAAAGCAATGCAGTTTCAAATAAAATCCCAGGTATGTCATGCGTTTGGATACGGCAAGCCCATGCTTAACGTGTCTTCATAGAACACGTTATTCGCTATAACGTGGTTCTGACGAACTACTTTTTTGAGCCAAGCGGGATGGGAACTCTGGGTGCACGCGCGGAATGATACGTTGCGTGGCGGGGTACCCTCATCTCAGTTCTTTTGCCTCGCAATGGGAAAACTGCAGGCTGATATTATAGTGCAGATATGATTAATATGTACATAGTGTTATTTATTTATTCATGCCCTGCAATGTACGTAAATAATTCCTCGCTTAACGCGGCACTTTTCAGGAACGCACCTTGTACGTTAAATGAGGAATTACTGTCAATACAATTAGTTACTGCTTTATTAACAGGGTGCTCTGGCCTATATCATCCAGCAACACAGCAGCAATTGTTTCAGAATTAGAATCAGAATCGTTATTTAGACTGGAGGAATTCGGTGAGCTATGAAGCTCATTTTCACAGATCTCCAGCAAACGTGAGATGTTCAGCAGACCTGGCTCTGTTGACGAAACTCAGAAAATAAGCACATCCAGAGTTTGCCAGCTTAAACAAATGCTGCTGAAAAAACATTGGCCCAGATTGCTCATGGATCGATGAGCTTAAATATGATTTTATTCATATGGAGTAACAAATCCTTTACTGTTTATGCATTGAGTGTCCAACAGAGGGCAGTGCAGCAGATGCTGGACACGGACTCCTCTACTTATGAACGAGTAAAGTTCCAGAGGCCTGTTCGTAAGTCCAACTTTACTCCTGTAAATTCCAAACATGTTCTGCGGCATGTACACTAAGCACAGGGAATGGCTTTAAAAGTCCTGTAGACGTAGATGCCGCTGGTTCCTCACGTTCTGCAGATGTAGACGCCGCCACCGCCATCTATTGCGCGGCAGTTGAACTTACGACTCTCGGTCCGAATGGGCAACTGGACATACGGACAGGTTTGTTCGTGTCTCTGAAATGTTTTAGTCGAACGTTCGTAAGTAGAGGAGTCCCCGTACTTATTTGGCCCCACTTCGATGCTCCCCACCTTCACCAACCCGCACTGAGCAGAGACCCATCAACAAAAAATTCTGGCAAAATCGCCTGCAACTTTGTTGTAATCAATCTAGATTTGAAGTTTTCGTGACTGCAGGGATCCATACTCCTTGGTTCTTTCGGTAAAGTCACGTAGGTATAAAATAAAATCAATTGTTGTAATCACCAAAGAAACGTCGTACTCAAACTGTGAATGTTGTGGATTTACTCTGCATCACACCGATGTGCTGACGTAGCTGCCAAATGAACATTTTGTTCAAGTGACAAACCTCACTAATTGGCTCTTTTGGGTGGCGGTGGGTTAACAACACGGTTACATTTAAGCGATCTACCCCAAAAAACCTTCATTATGATTCACAGAACCCTACTGACACAGAGCATTGGCACACGGCAAGGTTTACTGGGCGAATGAATGTGAAGCTAACAAAATAAAACACCTGCAGCACGCGTGTGGAACTCTCACCTGGAAGTGAAGGATGATGGTCCAGATGAGCCCCAGGGTGAGCTTGGGGTTTCCCTCTGCGATGTCATCACTACGGATGTTCACCAGCTTGATCTGCGGGATGATGTCACAGCAGTTATTTAAGGTATCTAAATTACACGAGATGCGGTTAATTGATCAATTGTATCTGCATTGCCTTACTCTAGTAATTTGTAATTTTAATTAACTCTGCACACCTCTGCACCTCCGATAAGCGTGGTTGGCTACATACGGTGCAAAAGAAGTGCAACATGCATGCATTCATCACAGGCCACATTTATAGACATTCATTGATCAATTGAGGCTCATGCCGGGATGGAGATTGGATAAACGCTCCTTCCGCTCAGCTCTATCTGCAAATACAGTGAAACCTCTCAGAGCCACACTAACTGGGCGGAGAGCCTTTCCGATTATGCTGGGGGCATCTGACATACTGCAAATAAGTAAATAGTTGAAACACGCTACATTTTCAGTACATTAACATGTAACGTAATTACAACCTATGACATTTCAAAGACATGCAATCATAATAACTAAATATTACAATTTAATAACAAGATACACCACACTATACACCATATACGTGCAAAGACAAATATTTTCAATGTAGCATGAACAGACTGTTGGGGCAAGTGCTGTTAGCAAGCACCTATGAAGGCCGGCACAGCATATGTTGGGGTAAGTGGCCAGAACCATGCCAGGCCACCTTTATCTCCCCAGTAATGATGTTTACACAATGCACCAGGGAGGCTGAGTTGACCTCGGCGAGACCCAGAACCCGTTCATGCATTCATCGATGACGGCAAGCCGGAATTTAACTCGGGTCACTGGGTTTGTAGCGCAGCGTTCTAACCACGGACACTACCGCTCTCCACTATATACATATATTCACCGTACACTGTACACACACAATATACACAAGCACTAATTTCTACACACATGCAAAGGTCACACACATATGGCGGTGGTGCAAGGACACCACTTTGTTAAGTCCATCTTTTGACTGTTTAAATGTGCTGAGCTCTGTTGCTCCTCCCTCTGCCAAACCCGTATCCTTTCAACACGTACGCGTGCGGTATTGCCCATATGGCACACAATTGGACCGATCAACTCGTCGGATAACGACAGCCACAAGTTCTTGCACATGAAGTTAATGGGCAGCAGCCTCTGCCGTGCAAAGTGTCCAGGTCTGCGCGGCTCACTTGGCGTCTTTGCATGAAGTCCAGGGCGATCTTGATGTTCTGCATCTTGTGCACCAGCATGCTGCCTCTCTCCCTGGGCTGCAACACACAGCACGTGCAGCATAATCAGACAAACCACGACGATCCCCCCCCCCCGCATAGCCTCATTAACAGACTGTTGGGGCAAATGCTGTCAGCGAGCACCTATGAAGGCCGGCACGGCGCACGAGGGGGCGGGTGGCCATCAACCACGCCCGGCCGGCTTTGCCTCCCGAGTGGCGAATTTACACATCGTACCAGGTGCACATTTGAGGCTGAGTCAACCTAGGGGAGGCCTAAGACCGGTTCAGATAATCGTGACCGGTTTTGGCTGTGAGCAGGAATTGAACTCGGGTGGATGGGTTTATAGAGCAGCGTGCCAATCACTTCGCCACCCCTCCACACGGCGAGCGAAACACACACACACACAGTGTTCAGGGCCCTCCCAACACTCTTTTCAAGTCCGTGGTAAATTGCTGCGGAGTAAGTTCATTTAACTTACATTCACTTCGTCTTCGCGATATATCTGCACCTGTAATCGAATGCAGCTCTTTTACCGCGACTGGAACCCCAAAAGACAGCACTACCCACAACTCCGGGCCAGAAACAACTGAAGAGACAATGTTATGGAAATATTCACAAGAAGTTGGTACCAGCCATCAGGGCTACATAAAGGTTCCGTGTGAGGCCACCTTATTCATTTTTGCGTGTGTTTCATTTGTTGTCCCCCCCCCCACACCTCCGATAAGCGCGGTCGCTTATGCACGGTGCGAAAGAGTGTTCAACATACATACCTACTTCCACAGCAAAAAATAAATCAAGACAGTTGTGGGGCACTCTTTTATGTGAGACCTGGGAAAAATTGCCCCCCACACTCGGGTTGGCCCTGCCAGCAACGCATTTACTATGTAAAACCATGCCAACGTGGTATGGCAATGGCACACACTTTAGACAGTGTTCTGGCTAGCCAATGTTAAGGAGAGGTTCGTTGCTAGGTGCCTGGCCTGGACTGGCCACAGGGCAGCAGTCCAGGCAAATGCCCGGTGGACCGGTTCATTCTGAAGGCCGGTGGGCCGGTCTGGGTGGGGAACTTTTAAATGTGATGAGTATTGTATTTTTTGTTATATCAAAATATTTTATTACTAAAATATTTACACTTCATTGCTTATTTACGCTCTCAGTTAGCATTAAGTCCCATATTCGTCAGCCACGAAGATTGTTCCTCACCGGCCTTTTTTTTTGTTTGGACCCAGCCAAAATGGGGCAATGAGATTCGCTCGGCAATTTGGGCCAGCATGTTTACAAATGCCTGGGCCGATATTTAGTCCCATTCTGTCACTGCTAGCTGCTGTTAACACCAGTTCTCCTTGTGCGCAATTCTAAGATAATTTTTTTGGGCGAAAGGTCCCAGAACTTGAGAAGACCGAGGCAGAGATATGTGAGCAACGAGGTGATGTTATGGGCCTGGTTGCGAGCGTGGATGAAGCCTGCAGCACTGAGCGCCACCGCGTGTTTTGAGTTTAAACGATTTAATGTGAGGTGGGCACTGGGATGGGTGTGGCGGGCCGTAGGGTGGAGATTAGACTGTGAAGGATGTTCTGACAGCCACTGAAACATAATATATATGGTGCGCTGGCACTGAAGCTATACACAAACATGTGTATATACAGAATAATTCAAATCCACGGTGATATGGAGGGAAAATATCGTGGATATGGCAGATCCTATTATCCACTGGGTTATCCGCAATTTTACTCCTCTTATCCGTGGGGTAAACAAATCGCAATAACGGGAAGATATATGGTTTGCAGAGCAGATAATATGCTTTTTTTTGCAGATCCTATGGCTGCCACGGATAGAAGGAGTTCTCCTCTACGTAAGCTCTGGCTGTAATTTTCTACTGTCAGAACCAAGAAATACCAAATCAAGAACAAAATATAATCATCCGTACATTACATATGATAACACTCTTACTTTGTGCGGGCAACAAAATAATATTTTCATTTCACGGCAACAAAATGTGACCAAATAGTTTTGAGATTTTTTTTTTCATTTGATTTATTTTTGCCTACGGCCCTACATTTTGCAAGAGAAAAGACACCCTTCAATTGTGTGGGTCAATGAAATATTGTAGATAAATACAGTGACATTCGTGCGTGCAAACGGCGGTGGTCAATGTGCAGCCTGCACTTTGCTTGCTCAAGCCACTGCAGGCAGAAAGGTCTCCAATGCAGGGAGCTCTCGAGAGCCTCTCTCGTGGGAATAATTTGGCCGACTCTTTCACGATGGCCAAACGTCTCGGAAGATGCTTTCACATTTCACATGACTGCAATGAATACATTCAATGAAAGGTATTTATAACTGTTTGTCACGAAGCGGATCAAACAGATTTACGCTTACAAAAAAATGTGGGTCTTAATAGCAAAAGAAAAATAGTCTGAATGGGCTCTCACTTGGCATATTACACGACACTGACAGATCGAGGATTAGCTGCCTTGCTATCGCACCTCTCCGTGACAAATACGACACCCGCGTGGTGTAGGCCGCCGGACCGAGCAACGAATCCTCGCTCGCGACCGCGCCCAGGCGACAGGAGAAGGGCTTGACCCGCGGCCGCACTTCGGGTTTTAACGCAAGCGAGCGGGGAGGGGGGGGCACGTGCCCATCCATGACCCGGAGTCGCCCAGATATTAGGGCAGGGCTGGTCCCTCGCTGCCAGAGGTCGCAAACGGGTTTTGATTCCTTACCCGTACCCATACCCGGCCGCACCAGGGTCGCAAACGGGTACCCGTACCCTACCCATACCCGATACCCGACTACCCGTACCCGGCCGGGTATCGGGTAGGGTATGGGTATCGGGTACTTGATTGCGACCTCTAGGATGAAGCCATGTTGCAGGCGCGAGTGGGTTGATTCTAGGAACTTGAATTGTGAGAAGAGACAAGACGTTGAGAAATGAGTGACAAACGGTTACTCACCAGTGACTCACGGCCTACCCGTACCCATACCCGGCCGCACCAGGGTCGCAAACGGGTACCCGTACCTGGCTGGGTACGGGTAGCCGGGTATCGGGTAGGGTACGGGTATCGGGTACCCGCTTGCGACCTCTGTTCGCTGCTCGCGGGCTCACCTCACGTGACTCCCGGCCCCCCCTCCGCCCTCGGACACGGCGTGAATGTCCCAGGAGGACGCGAGCGGAGTGAGGAGTGCGAGACCGTGGCCACGGGGTTGCCACTTAAAAACGTTTTCCGCAGAAGTGAAAAAATAAACCTCAAGATATGCACAGTGCTGTGCTCGCGTGACACGGTATTATTAATAGGACATATTTGTCAGAGGATAAAAGTTGAGATAGTGTCGGCTCCTTTTAAATATTTAGGATTACATACCAGAGAAGGCAGAAAATCAGAGAGTGAAGCTAAGATCAGATTGGCCATGGTAAGATGAATGTTAGCAAAATAAAGATGATAACATTCAAAGATAACTCTCTCTCTCAAGTGCAATAGTAATAAGAGACAATTACATGCAAATGCATGGTGTTAAGTGATATATTATCACGCAACTTACAAATAAACTGTGACTTTTAAATCGCCTGTGCAGGCTTACATATTTCCAAGAAATGCTGCATGTGGCAACTCAACTATAACATGATGATCCATCTTTGGGACTCAGGAGAACGAAGTTTATCACTCGAAAAGATTGTAATCCTGTAGTTTTTTGCAATTTATTTTCAGACCGCTCAATATTTGTAGCATTATCATAAAATATGTAACACAAGTGAAATGTCACGTTGACACATTTTTTTATATGTATGATTATATGTAAATTGAGCGTAATTTTACATATTTGCATTTACACACAATTTAATTATATACCATGAATGTTATTTTATTGAATTTAAAAATTACTTTTGAGTATTAAATTGTCCCTAGTGTGACTTCCGGTGACGTTATGACTGAGTAGGCAGCGCAGTACGGATCACTCTTACCCCTTACTAACTCGTCTCAACCCATAATCTCCTCAGATTGAAAGTTTTCTTTGCCTAGTAATGTTTTATTTTCCCCTCTGATCTTTTAGAAGGCTGTTAGAAGACCAGACTCCCCGGGACAGTGAGAGGGAAAGGTCCACCTTCAAGCTCCTAGGCTACGCGCCAACGTCAGCCTCGTGGTCAGGCGAGAGAAGCTCCCGATGCAGCAGCCCTTCCAATTTAAATGGAGGCTAGAGCCGCTGGCAAGAAGGCCAAGGCCTCATCCCCGCCGGAGTCACGAGTCAACATCAGACCGGACGCCCTGGGGGAAGGCCCTGAGGGAGATGCTACAAACACTGCTGGAGAGGGTGGAAGAAAACACCAACATAGTCCGCGGCCTGGAGGAAAGAACGAACTAAATTGGAGAGAGGGTCGAGAAGCAGGAGATGGCGACCAACACGCTTCTAGCCACCATTGAAGCGCAAGGCGGCATGATGAAAGCCCTCGAAACCAGGGTTCTGGAGCTCGAGACGGCGGTCGACACGTCGGATGCGAGGGGCCGAGAGAACCACCTGAAGGTGTACGGCATCCCGGAGGGGGTGGAAAGGAACGCAAAGCAGGGGACCCTATCGTGCATCCGCAGACACCGACCGAAGGCCCTAGCAAGCTCGGACCCTTCGAGGTCTCTGCCGATCAGGAGGTTGTGCAGGCTTACCGGGTGGGAAGTAGAGAAGGCGGGGAGACTCCATGGAGACCAATAATGCGAGACCTCGACCTGTTATAATCACCTTCACGTGACATCACGGTGCCGTGGAGGTGCTGAGAGCGGCCAAGGATGGGGGCAACTCTCGTGGGGGGGAAGCGGACACTCATGGCACCGGGCCTCACCCCGATGGATGCCAAGAGGAGGAACCTTCTCCTACCCTTGCATGGGGACCTGGTGGGCTGGGCCTGCTTGGACGCATTCCTGGAGCAGGCTGAGGATTGGGAGGGACCACAACCAGCCACTCGGGGCGCGGGGGCCGCTGGAATCCCCCTGCAGGGGGAAGCCCTCAGCGGCCCTTCTTCCCCCGCATTTCATCCGATCTTCTACCTCCCCACACCCTGGCCCTCAATACCGCTCACAATTTCCCCCATTTCGACACGGGCCGTCAAGGAAGCACACATCCTCCTCGAAAGCAGTGGCCCTAGTGGACAGGAGTGGCAGGTGGTCTCCCAGACACGGGGGAGATTGGAATACGTCTCCTAGGAGCCGGGTACCGGAGCAGCCTGAGGACGGATTGGGGCCTCCGCCCCTTCCCTTGCCATGGTGTGAGGATGGGGAGGCCCCTGGGGATCAAGCTCCCATGGCCCGCTTGTGTACTGGGACAGCGCCCAGACCCCCAACGCATCTCCCCTGGATCTCCCGCGCCTCCCCAGAAGACCCTTGTAGTACGGGGGAAAAGCCTGCCCAGACTACACCCTTCCACATACCAAGTCTGAGAACCACAACCGCTAACGAGACAAATCCCAGCATCCCGGGGGTACGAAAGTGTCGGTGGTCCCCCCTCTCCACCCCGACCTCCCCCATCCCCTCTGCAGCGTCGAGCGAGGAGCGCCCCCTGCCACACCCTTGCCTCCGTCACACATTTAGAGGGAGAAAGGGATCGTAAAAATCTTCCGTCACCGC
Source organism: Entosphenus tridentatus (assembly GCA_014621495.2). Taxonomy (NCBI): domain Eukaryota; kingdom Metazoa; phylum Chordata; class Hyperoartia; order Petromyzontiformes; family Petromyzontidae; genus Entosphenus; species Entosphenus tridentatus. The sequence goes on from CM025625.2 coordinate 4,178,980, forward strand.
CACCTCTCGGATACCGGAGTCAGATGTGGACAAGGAAGAGAGCTGGGACTGGCGTCGGCCATCGCGGTGCTGGGGCGGCTCCCCCCCCCCCCCCCCCGGGCCTATCTTGACCCCCTCGCTTTTGCCTCCTTTACCTCTGCCCTTCTTGCTTCTAGACGGCACCCTCCCTGCTTCCTCTGCCCCCCCTCATCACCTGCGCGCCCCTTGTGTTGGCGCACCTCCCTCTACCTCAGGACCTTTTCACCCGCCACCTCCACCCCGTATCCCCCGGGACCCACGTTTCTCCCTCCCTCTTCCCTACTGTGGCCTCACCGCCCTGATCAAAACGCTGCACAGAGACTCCTGCTGGCAGAGGTAACTTCACAACACCGCCTGGCAAACCCCTGGGAAAGACGCTCTGCCCCAAGCAGAGGGATTTTACTCACATCTCCAGGGCGCACAGAACACCTTCACAACGGGGCCTGATTTTTTATCTCTCACGACTAAAGGGGCCCGACGTGGCATTCAGCCTCGAGGGAGCTCTTGAGTTGAACCATGACCATCAACACAACCGGAGAGCCATGGACCTAAGTCATGTGCATGGGTGTGTTAGCTACAAGACCTCAGTGTATAAACTGTGCAAATGACCCAGATGGTGCAATTCGTTATCAGGCGCATTATAATATGATCACGCCCACGCCGTATCGCTGTAGTAAATCTTTCAACCTTGGCAATGGATTATTCTTGTCATCCATTTGCCTTTATAAAAAAACAAGCGATCATACTGTACCAAGCAGGTACACCCCGGGCGTTGTTTTGAAAGCTGTGTATATAAGACCGCAGTAAATCTGCTCGTCTGGAGATGCGCGTCAATGTTATCAGTGGTTTACGATTTTGAGAAAGTCACACTATCACAGCCGTTTTAGCCACGCACTTGTCGGCTATTTTTCCGGAATATCAATAACAACGTGGCCTTCACTCTCATACACCGTGGCCTTAAAAGAAAACATAAATAAAATCGGCGACGTTTCGGGCAATGGCCCTCCTTCATGACACATAAACATAATAAGGGTTCAGCTTATGTTTAATAGGCTGTTGGGGCAGGTGCTGTTAGCGAGCATCTATCAAGGCCGGTATGGTGGCTCAAGGTGGTGGTGGCAGTGTGGTAAGATGAATTCCCGGCTGCCTTTGTCTCCCCTCTGCTGATGTTTTCAACACTGTACGAGGTGCTCATTTAAGGGCAAGTCAACCTATAGGGATGCCCAAGACCAGTTCTGATATTTGCCACTGATTTTGGCCAAGACCTGGAATAAAACTGAGGTCACCGGGTTTTTTCAGCACAGTGTGACAACCACCGCTGTACATATGACATATCTCCTTGTCAGTTTACATACGAGTATGATCGTCACCCAATATCTGTCCAATGTTTAACACTTATGTAAAGTAATAATCTGCCCGAGTCGACTTGTGCTGCAGGGATAACGAATATTTAATGTTGATTAAAATGTATTTACGAATGTTCGATTTTTTTGCTTTCTGCAATAAGTCATTTTGTTCATATTTCTATTTGCGTGATTGCTGCGCTTTATTTTATTTGTCTTGCTTTGCTCATTTTGGTGACCCAGGTCCCTCTTGTAAATAAAAATGAAAAAATCTCTTGAGGTCGCACCTGGTTGAAGGAAATACACTTGAATCTTGAAAAAACACAAATCCCACTCTACTGGCCAAATGTACCGCTTGATATATTCATGTATCTACATTCAGAAACATGCGTGCAAAAAGATATTGTAACATTCAATGGTCTCAATTGCCTTCACAAAGAATATGAATCCATTTTAAAAACTACGTTAAGTCTTGTAAATTAATTATATGTGACCCTATACATACATTAAAACAATTTATTTTTATTTTACCAGGTTAGGCCCACTGAGCTACATATCTCTTTATCAGAAGCAGCCTGGCTAAAAATAATAGCTTAACGAATTGGCTTACCACGTGAAAATTTATAGCAGCCAAATACTCTAAAACACATGTTTCTGAACGTGGAGGGAAAAACCGGAGGACCCAGAGAAAAATCCATGTGACTACGGGGAACACACAAACTCCAAATATACATCAGGCGTCAGGGTCGGGATCGAACCCACAACCTCCTGTGTACCAGGCGAGGTAGTTAACATCTCCTAGCCACCATTGTGATGATGATGAGAGAGAGACATGCAAACTCCAAATATACAGCAGCAGGCGTTAGGGTCGGGATCGAACCCACGACTTCCTGTGTACCAGGCGAGGTTGTCAACATCTCCTAGCCACCGTTGTGATGATGATGAGAGAGAGACATGCAAACTCCAAATATACAGAAGCAGGCGTCAGGGTCGCAATCGAACCCACGCCCTCCTGTGTACCAGGCGAGGTAGTCAACATCTCCTAGCCACCGTTGTGATGATGATGAGAGAGAGACACGCAAACTCCAAATATACAGCAGCAGGCGTCAGGGTCGGGATCGAACCCACGACCTCCGGTGGCGAGGTAGTTAACATCTCTGAGCCACTGTGGCGCCCAATCTCCGACGCGTGCCGTGGTGGGGGGGGGGGGGCCCCCCCCCCTCAGGTGTCGCGGGCATGAGCGCCGTCCGAGTCTCACCAGCATCTCCCCGGACAGCAGCTCCAGCAGCGAGATGAGGTTGTGTCCATCGCGCAGGTCTTCGTACAGGTCGTTCACCTGTCGCTTGGACTGCCCGGACCACAAGGGACACACACACGAGCACACGGGGATTAAGCCCTACGTGCATCACAACGTTGATAATTGTTTTTTTTACCCTTTTATATGGCAACAAAACTGACACCTTTTTTACGAGGAGTCATGTTTGCATAGACCACAATACCTGCAGTCATAATGGCGTCATCTGCTCCAACCCATGTGAGACTAGGCTCTAAGGAAAGCTGTCTCGGGTGTGGACCAATCAACTTCAAGGATAGTGCATACATTATCAGAGTTATGTTTTTTGTTTGCATTATGACTGCAAGTATTGTGGTCTATGCAAACATGACTCCTCATAAAAAAGGTGTCAGTTTTGTTGCCAGATAAAAGGGTAAAAAAACAATTATCATATTTTTTTACTGGCAAATGAGGTACCAATGGCATTACGTTGTTCATGGTGCAATGCATGCAAGGTGTGCGGTGAAGGTGCAGCCCCGCAATTGCTTGCTCACGCCACCGCTTGGCGGGAATGTGTCTCCACTGGAGGGGAGCACCGGAGAGGTACTGCAAAGGGGGTATTTGGCCTACTCTTCCAACGCAGGCCAGACATCTTTGAAGAGGTGGGTGAGGGGGGGGGTACCCACACTTGTACGCAATGCTCCCATGTCTATGCTAGCCGCCTTCATCTACCCGTACTGGCTAGCATAGTGGAGTATGGTCAAAATGCCCCCAAACGAGCCAAATGGCATGGGAGGCCTGCAGCCAGCAAACTTAGATGGGTATGCAAATAGTGAATGCTGTATAATGCCCGATATTGATTTTATCTTCTATATAAACCAATTATTATTTTAACATGCAGTTTATCACGTTAAAATGGTACGCCTTGTAAACAGAATCGTGGTACTTATCTAATTATGATTTAAATATACCACTGTACCTTAAGATATACAATGCTAAGTTTTGGGCAATTCCCTACTTCACAGCACATACATGAAGGGCCAATGCCCGCTATGTTACCTCGTGGATGCATTTTTACTTTTAAGCTCAGTGTTATTGACCAACCAATTGAGTTGTTTTTTTGCTCTATCAATTGTGCTCGTGTACCACAGCAAATCCAGCAGCGGGGGTATCAAATAATTGTAATTACTCGTGCAACAACAACATAAGATGTCATACGTCCAAAGAATCATGAGTCGGTTACAAAAAAACTCAAGGGAGTGGTGTGGAAGGGCTCGGCTGTATGCTATTTCATCGCTCTCTACTCTAATTGGTGAGTCACTCTGTTCCCTTGGCAGCAGCAGCAGCAGCACACACCAGGCTATTGCGATGGAAATGAGCCAATGGCAATGGATGAAACCGTTTCTCAGCCGTCCTGCCCTGCACTCTTCCATAACAGATGCCTCAGGAGAATCTGCTGCAACCTTCGAGCCAAACAAAATCCACAACACCGAACTGTACAAGAAAGCTGGTTGTCCTAATATCACACGAGACATCGAGAGACAGTGACTCGGATGGCTCGGACATGTACTCAGAATGGACCAGGACCGTATACCCAAAAGTTGCCCCTAAGATGCACACCACTGGGCAAAAGGAAACACGGGAGTCCCAAGACCACGTGGCGCAAGACAGTGAAGGACGAGCTGGTAGCAGCGATCGACCTCTTTTGGAGCGAGGCTCAACACGTTGCCAAGGACAGGAAGAAGTGGAGGGAACTCATTGCGGCCTTTATGTCCCATAGGGGCTGAAAAGGATTAACTAAGTAACTCCCCTGCACTCACACCAACTGCTGTGGAATGAAACTCCGTTATCCTCTTGTCCACATCGCAAGAGACCGTGAGAATGTGGGGGTCGTTTATTTCCAAAGCAGCGCTGGTGCACATGACCCCCACAGTTTGATGACCTTCGATGATGACGACGATGACGATGCGCGCCGTGTTTACAGCACACGGCTCACTTGGAAGCGCTTCTATTGTCGTGCACATTTGTATTTACAGGAGGTTACCACGTGGCTTTTTAAACAGGATTGTATTACTCATTCCACTGAAGAATAGAACTGCAGAGAGAGTTCAAGTTTGGCGTGGGATGTAAGCGCATTTAACAACGTGTGATGTGAGCGGAGGAAATGAGACGTGACAAAACAGACACATTGATTGTTACTAAACACAGCACACCTCGATTGATTGGGTAAATTAGCAATTTTTTTGCAATATGGCCCCTTCTCAAGACAACCTGGAGACCTGGAGTCAATTCCAATGGAACAAAATGCCCGTCTTACACCACGTGTGGGGTCAATGCACCAGTCTCCACGACCGAGCAAGAGCAGTGCTGGGGACATGCCAGTTGGTGATTATGAATTCCCAGGTTCACAAATTGTAACCTGCTGAAAATCCAACGGGGAATTTCTGGGACAAACGCAACAATACGCAGCTCTGTTTCTTCTGCGGCACGTCATCTGTTTCACATTTACCGTTAAGAAGTTTCGGCCGGAACATTTTTTGTTGGGTTTTCTCCACATCGTGCCATTTTAAAAAGGACATGTGGGGCAAAAAAAATTACACTGAAGCTCCTTTTTTCTCTCACTTTGATTCTTCTGCCAAACATCTTTGAGAGGACATCACTGGAAATTCAAAGTACAGTGTGTGCCCGACTATCATATTAAACGTACAGTGGATGAAAGTATTTCCTTTTTCTGCCACGAGTTCCCATCAAATTAAATGTCCTAAAAAAACGTTACAATTTACAGCACATAGTGACAAAAAGTCTCCCATGGGAACTCGGAACACAAGGGCCCTTTGCAATGCAAAATGCACCGCCGCCTTGCATGCCTCCTAGTAAATCACGTTTTATCACGGTGGTGTGAGGAAACGGCCAGAGGACTTTTGTAAGACCTCAAATGGCTCCCAGAGAGAAGGTGAAGGAAAAAAAACAACCCCACGGTAACGCAGAGAATACGAGGCCGTATTTCTTGAGCTTTTTGTTTCAAGCTAAACAAAAAAAATCATCAAACGTCTCTCGTTGATACGTGTGCTTGCACGTTTATTTGGAAAAGCTGAGTCTCAAGAGTTTTTTTTTTAAAAGAGGGTCCTGTCAAGTTTTCAGGCAGAGGAAGGAGTGATAATCGTTATGCGTAATCTGACTTGAGTAATTTGAAAGTCACTTTTCAGGATTTAGATGTTTGGCCAATACCAGTTACGTAATATTTTTTTTTGTTTAGCTGTGGGAGGACGCTGGAGAACTTGAAGTCTGGAGGAAACCCATGCAGAACAGAGGGAGAACACACAAAGTACACGCAGAAAGGTGCCCCAGTTGGGAATCAAACCCAGGCCCTTCTTGATGTGTCAGCACTGCGCCACCCTTCTGCCCGATACGTTTCTATCCTACCCAAACGATCAGTTTGGTTTCACGAATGCCACATTATCTTCTCTAGTATTATTGTCTCAACGGCTAAATACGATTCCGATGATGATACCTAAACATCACAAACTTTAGAAAACTCATACTAGGGTGGAGACACGGCCTAATGTTAGTGCAGTTTGTCGCTTGTTGCAGAGGTTCAAGGTTCACGGTTCGCTCCCCCGGCCGCCCTGGTTAATACTGCAGGCGTATTAACCGTGAAAAAAATATATGTACCTTCTATTGCACAGTGGATGTTGAAGAACCTGCCGCATGTTATTCGAAGAAGACTAGTCTGTGTTTGTCAGCATCACGGTCCAAAATGTAAAAAAAATAACATTATCGTATCTTTCTGCCATGGCGCAGGCGACGCACACCGCATCGAGATGAGAGGGCCCCAGGTGTTCGCCAGGTGCTTGGGTCAGTTAGCGGCTTCAGATCAAGAGTTGCCCGTTCTCAAGATTGCTCTATCTTTCGTGCAAACACAGCACTCAACCACGTAGTTCAAACTGCAAAATAATTTGAATTAAGAATAGGCAACGCCGTCCTTCAAGAACACCCTGTATAAAAGGGGAGTAGAAAACACTTTTGGGGCCAAGTAGTGTTCATGAACACCTGCAAAGGTTGGCAAGGCACATGGATGATACGGCTAGCGCAATGGATACACTATCACATGTGTCTCACGTTCAGCTATGTACCAGATACTCATTGTGGGTTACGTTGCCACAAGAGTGCGCTGGGAAAGATTCACCACGGGATGAAGATGGCGATCCACAGTCGCATTCCTGGCCACAGCTAACATCAGTGGTGAATAATACCTGAGCTGGACCTGTAACCCCTCGAACTCACCACCATCTAACGTCCGGCCCGCGGGCCGTATGAGGCCCGCGAAATCATTTGATTTGACCCTGCCAAGGCAACCGCATGACTCAAATTCAATAAATCTCGGCGCTTTTTTCATAGCAACATAAATTAAATTTTGTATGGCCCGCGATTGATGTTATGAATATCCAAATGGCCCTTGGCAGAAAAAAGGTTCCCCATCCCTGAATTCTAAACCTTCATCAACCCACACTGACCAGCGTGGTGAAGTATGGTCAGGCAATGGCTACCACCGACACACCGACAGGGAAGCCTTCGTCCAGCCGTGGATTGACAAAGGGCTGCGAATTACTTTTGAACCTTATTCTTGGTTCTTTCGGTAAAGTCACGTAGAATGGAAACAATAAAAAATAATAAACTAAAACATAATAAAATAATTCTCACGACGTTTCGGCCACAATGCAAGCAGCCGTCATCAGGTGAAGACCAGGTCTGTCGGGGAGACAGCGTCTGACAGACCTGGTCTT
>CM025625.2:4186797-4268095 GCA_014621495.2 Entosphenus tridentatus
AAGACCAGGTCTGTCAGACGCTGTCTCCCCGACAGACCTGGTCTTCACCTGATGACGGCTGCTTGCATTGTGGCCGAAACGTCGTGATAATTATTTTATTATACTTTTGAACGTTTAAATTTACTCGTCGGCAGTCCCTCGGGGTTCGAGGATGGCGACACCCGTCAGGTTTAGTGGTTGCTCTTGAGGTGGCTGAGGAGTCCAATTCTGCATCTGCAGATCTTTGGGCATTGGGGGCACGCGGTACCAGATGTAAGTGGAATCTGCAGTGCATAACTGTAACGATCAAATGTGTTGGTCATTCGTTTTATAGAGTTGAACGCACGCACACGTAAGTCACCTACAATTACCGTGTAACACAACCGTCCGCAACACCAATGGCTCCCTACGTTTCGTGGAAACAGGCGACCGCGGGGCATTGAAATAGACCCGCAGAGCTTCGTCACGCGCCACGTTTGTCTGACGGTGGAGCGCGTCTGGCGGCATGTGTTGAATCAGCTGATTTTAATGCGTGAGGGGAGATGGGAGGGAGGTGGTCACTTTGGAACGACTGGCATCACGGCGACAATAACTAATTCCCACCATTGTGCTCGTACCGGATCCGCGCCAGCGCCCGACTGACTTGACTCATGGGACCTTTTTGCCAGTATCAAAGTATGAAAAATAAGAATTGGTGTTTGAACATCTTAACACCTGTTTTATTGCCAGGAACGGTAACACCAATTCTTATTTTTCATACTTTTGATAATGCCCAAATGGGTCCAATGATAAAGCTGCTCACCCCGAGGTATAAATGCTCTGATAGGTGCATTGTCTTTGTACCATTCTCATTTTGGCATTCTCTAGTCTGACACTGGTGAGACTAGGTAATAAAGAAAGCTGGTTCTAGTGTAGGCAAATCGGTTTCGAAGAGAATGCAAATATTATCGGTGTGTTTGCTTGCATGTTCAGCACAAGTACGTGTGGTTAATGCAGACTTTATTCCTTGAAAAAAGGTATCTATTTCGTGTTTGAACATCTTGCCAGGAAGGCTAAAACCTATTCCTTTTTTTCATGACTGACTGACGGTCCAGCAAAATTCGGTGCCCTGCTATTTGCCTCCGCATACCCAGATGCCTCCACGGGCTCAGGTGGTGGCAGGTCGCGTGTTGGTGGAGTAAAGCGTGCGTGCTCACACCTCTTCCAAGACGTCCGGCCAGCGTGGAAGAGTAGGCCAAATACCCTCTTGGGGGGCTCTCTAGAGCTCTCTCTAGTGGAGGGCCTTCCGCCAGCAGTGGTGTTAGAAAGTCATTTCAGGGTTGCATCCGCCACGGTGGCTAGGAGATGTTAACTCCCTCACTTGGTATGCAGGAGGTTGTTGGATATATCACAACCGTTGACCCCTGTATATATATGGAGTTTGCATGTTCTTCCCGTGGTCATGTCGATATTTCTCCAGGTCCTCCGGTTTTTCCCTCTGCATTTAGAATCAACGTGCCTTTAGAGGCTGCTATGAATTTCCACGTGATAAGCCACTTAGTTTAGCTATTATATTATTTGTGGCCATGTCTCTTCTGAAAAAGAGCGATATATCTAAATGGGCCTTATCTGGTAGGATACAAATAGTTTTGTTTAGTTAGTTAATAGTTTTATGTTAGCTTGCAACACCCATGATTCGTGATAACCCTGTGAATTTTAATCATTCCTTCATACAAAAACAATCCACAGCCAGTCAAGATACAATATCTCTTCTGAAGGAAATCTGCAGTTCCTTACAACTCAACACTGGTAAAAACAAATGAACAGCATAAATAACAGGCTAAGTCTGTAAAATATAGACCATGTCATCACGGATTGCATGTTGTTTGATTTTACCTCATTACAAATGTTAGGTTTGCAAACAATGCAGCTCTCCAGAATCAAAATAATAACAATTTACAGTTCAAATGCAATTATACTTCCCTGCTTAGACAAATGGCCACCCCTCTACACTGTGGTTATTGCCAAGGAATAGCAACAGAGCTTTGTATAGAGCTTGCAGCAAACTCTTGTGTTTTTGATTACGCTCAATCCCAAAACACATCACACCGGATGCAACGCAAGGCAGAATAATAAAATAAAATAAAATGTTGCCAGCTTTCTTACACAACCCGCTTATGCAACTTCATTAAAACACACATATGACCACAAATAACGATATACAATTGGATGCCCGCCTACCCTACACATCCCAGGACGCTCCCTCAAAGCGGCACACCTCTTGGTGGCAAATACAGCTCGCTCCGCTTAACGCCGTCACAGTAATCAGTGTAGAGCATTGCAAATAGATGTCACTGTGAGCTCAAGCCGTTTGAGAAGGGATTGGGCATGCACCGTCAGACTAACGCCAGTCGTTGGGCATGTCCCGTTCCAAGTCTCTGCAATTCATTAAGAAATATCTCTTTAGTTTAAACAAAAAATGGCCATTTCCCACAAAAAATTATATTCTAACTTGTATATTCTAACTATTGTGGTGCTTTAAAGCTTTCGTGACTGCAGGGATTCATATTCTTGGTTCTTTCGGTAAAGTCACGTAGAAGGGAAATAATAAAATAATAAAAATATTAAACAATAAAATTATCACGACGTTTCGACTGCAACACAAGCAATCGTCATCAGGTGTGAAATCCACAGCAGGCGTGATTGCTTGTGTTGCAGTCGAAACGTCGTGAGAATTGTATTGTTTTATATTCTTATTATTTTATTATTTCCCTTCTACGTGACTTTACCAAAAGAACCAAGAATATTGTGCTGCTGTAAGACTGTTTAAGAATCTGACCTCATCACGGCTGCAAGTGAATCCAGACAGCGATTCTTAACAGCCTATGTATGTCATGGGACACACTAACCTCACACGGAGACACAAATAGGTCTCAAATGCATCGTGGGAATTTTCTCCCATGAATGAGCTCACATGGTCAAGTCACATGACCTACCTCAGCGCCATTCTGTCTCTACACATATTAACAAATGTTTTAGTTAATCGCTATATTTTGCTTTCTAGAAAAAAAGTTTTGAAGCAGCGTTCGTTTAAACGAGCAAACTCGGAACCTGTTTCAACCTTCTGGGATGTCCTCGGTTATTTGTTGTGACACCAGTTGAAAGCTTTAATCATGATGAAATATCGAATCTGCTACTTCGGTTTGACTGCCACACTTTCAAACAAGTCACCAGCGTGACTTCACCACAGCGAGCTAATGGAAGCGTTCCTAAAAGCCAATTTCACGATTTTAGTTTTGTACAAGACAGCCAGACACGCCGCCTAAACGGTAGCCTCCACACTAAGTAGACAGATATGGTACGAGCTAATTGTTTTGTTTGGATTGCAACTTTCTTGAAGCCAGTCTGTGGAATGACATTGCGTGAAGAGGAAACAACTTGGTAAAGGCAAAACCTCACCACTGAAGATTCCGAAATTGTCTTAAAATAATAACATCAATAATAATACTGTAATTGAATGTTGCAACAACCAGATTAACAGCTAGGGAGTAAATTCCCTAAGCAATAGGGAAACAAATACGCGTCCAGCATGTCACACGTAGTGTCACTTTGGCAGCCCTTGGCTCGGTTCAGGCTTCTGAAGAGTCAGGCGTAGGAACGTTAAAACCCTTCGTCTAGTTGGCAAGGCAAATGGTTTTACAATGCCCGATGTCACTCGGCTCCTATATTTAACTTCCGGGAATTCTCAGCTTGCTGCCAGCACGGTCCCGTGGAGCCGGCCGAGCACTCGGAACACGAGACGTGGAAGACACACGATCCCGCTCTTCCCTTAGTCCCCAGGCCCATTGCGACCATTACGTCAATGTTTCATCAGCTCGGCGGCGGGAGGGCCCATGCACCTGGACAATAAACGTGAGGCAAATTTGAAAGGAATGGATTGGGAGTCGGTTACTGTATTGATACAAGAGGTGGGCGCAATGGGCGCAGAGGTCAGATAGCTGTATGTATGTTGTATGTACGTACTGTGTATGTTTAATTTCTTTCGCACCGTACATAGCCAGCCGTGCCAATCGGAGGCGAGGGGGAAGGACGATAAACTGAACACAAAAAGCGGTTGTAAAGAGATCGGTTTTCGATGTAGATTTTAAAAGTGGCTTCCTAATATCGAAAGGGAGAGTGCTCGAAACGACCCCAGAAGCGCATCTGAAAGCGCAAAATGCAGCGACCGTCTTTGTCCCATGGAGAGCCAAGAGCGAGGGTGAGTCGTCGCCGCTGAGACGCTGGGTTTGGATCCGGGCAGACGCCTGTGATTAAGAGGTTTTCTCAAGAGTGAGGGAGTTGATGGTCTCTGCCCGGTCACCAACATACCTGTCAACCCCTTATCAGTGCCCTACCTTATGACAGACCAATTCAGGCCTTATTGGTCACCCCGTGCCCTTATCAATCTCAACGTTCATCCTACAACGTCCCATCACAAGGGAGAAACACAAATATAGATTGTTTTTTTGCCCGTATTGAAACGGCCGTATGCCGTATGGATCTGAAAATTAAATTTTCCTGTGCACTAATTCCCGGTTAAACCGTATGATATTGACAGGTATGCACCAATGACTGAACAAAACAGAGCCCCTCCCCCATCATGTTGCATATTAGCGTTAACCTGATTTTGCCAAATTTCAGCTCTGAGAATTAAAACGTCAATTTGATTAAGATCTAACAATCACCGATTTCAAAATTTTGAATCAAAACATGTGACCATTTTTTAAGGTGCCCGAATAATTGAGCACATTATAAATACGGTAATCGAGTACAACTTTATTTAATTAATCGGCTTAATAAACTCATCGCCCCAAGCTCTACAGTTTTGTTTGTAGCTGCATTAATAGTGTTCCACGTATGTTGAGAGTTGCACTGAAATTGCAACTGCAAACGTGTGTTTTCTCACATTGATCCACACTTAGCGACCTTCCCAATATTCTCCTGCAAGTGACGTTCTCATATTTGGCTACATGTGAAGTATCACAAGGCAGAAAGCATTGCTCGTGATTTGTTTAGAGTGACAATGCAGTTCCTTCAGGGACATTAACCGTGTCATATTTAAGGCCCTCTGTCATACATTTCATCGAGATGTGCTTGTGATTCTATTTGACGCGTGCATTCCCAAAGCTGCACAAATACACATTCTAAAACATGTGACCATCTTTTGTATAGTGTCTTGGCAACATTCCTGCAGGAATCAATGTCGCTAGCTCCCTATTCAAATACATTTTACACTGTTGTATGGGTTTGTACAAGACCCAGCCAAAATGAAGAGAAAATGCGATTGCACGTAACTGTGCTTTTCAATATTTAGTCTTCACTTACAACATCATTGCACAATTGCAAGATGTCTCCACGAATAAATGACAGGACTTGATAATAAGCCTCACTTCGGGTTGGTGCAAGTTGTTTTTATGAGTCTGCTATGACTAAGCCTCATTATCTCCCAGGCTGTGTTACACGGTTTCTTTACATACATCTGTTACATCATTTTTTTGTCACTTTTCCATCTCCTTTAAGCACTTGTATTCATTGCTTATGCGGTTCGCAGTAAGTTTTGCCGTGGTTTTCACCCGTAAATTATTTGTGTGTTTTGCTCTTGTTAGTTTGCACATTTCGACACTGCAATGTCTGACAATCACTGTGGTTGTCTTTGTAACAGAGCTGCTGAGCTCAATGAGGCCTAAGCGGCTAAAATAACGCCTGAAGTTTCCGAAAGTATGCCCCTGAGAGGTCCTATCTGCACTGCAAAGTGTGCAAATAACTGCTATCAGGAGCACACTTTCATTCCTGTTATCTGCATAGGTGCGAAACCATTCCTGTGCTGCAGGTAGTAGATAAGGTAAGGAAGGCGTTGTGTTTGCTCTGCCTCGCCGTCCCCTTCGTATCATGTGACACCTTCCACAACACAAGAGGAGAAGCTCCTGCGCAATACAGCCCGCCCATCGATGGCAGTGTTTTATAAACAAATCAAAAGCACTCCGGTCGAATGGAAACGTGATAACATTCAATCTTTGACATGGCCATTCAACAGCTCATTCGGATGTCGTTTACAATACTCGAATATACATTAGCAGGCACTCCCCACAGAGGCCAGTCACCATGTATTGGATGTGACACAGAAGGTAAAGAGTGCAGCCCTGCAAATTGCTTGTTCACGTCACTTGTGGGAGAAGGGCCTGCACTCGAGGAGGCTTCTAGAGATCCCATCTAGAGGCAGTGCCGGCTTATCCTAGTAGCGACGGGCCCCGCACATGCAAAGGCCCCACGCTAAATGCTTTCAAGCTATCAAATCCGGGTCAGTGATTCTGCACTTGCTCTATTACTATAGTACCATACTGCCTTCAACTTTTATGAACGACTGGGTGTTTAAGGTTAGCGATTTGTCGTATTATCTGGCTGTATAGTAAATGAAAAAAATACAATTACTGTACTTTACTATGCAAGTAAAAAATGTATTTGAATATTTACGTGTTTTTTTTATTTAGGGCCCCTTTATAACATGTGCTTACAGGCCCCGCACTAGCTTAATCCAGCACTGTCAAAAGGGTATTCTGGCCTCCTCTAAACACACCGACCAGACGTTTTGCAAGGGATGCGAGCACCCACACTTTTACTCCACCACACGCGAACTGCTGTCTAATTAACCGTACCATACCTATGCATATGGCTGGGTAGGTGCAATATTTAATGAAGGTTGCCCCTGGTTTTAACTGCCGAGTGGGAGATGCAACTGACAACCTATTTACTATATTTTACCAGGTAAGGCCCACAGAGCTCTTCAGCTTTATTCCACCACACACGGGCCTGCTGATCGACTAACAGCGGTGTATCCATTCACGTACCTGTCAACCCCTTATCAGTGCCCTACCTTATTACAGACCAATTCAGACCATATTGGTCACCCCGTGCCCGTAACGTTCATCCCACAAAGTCCCATCACAAGGGAGAAACACAACGTTAATAGACGATTTTTTTTTTTACTCAATTTACCTGTACAAGAATACATTGTAAACCGTATGGTTTGGCAGGTATGCATTCATACTGCTTGGTGGGTAAGGGAGTGGTGGGGGGTTTAATAATTGGTTCAACTGCAGCGATGGGAGATCGGATCAAACCGGCAGCCTGTGGGAATGCCGTTCCGGTGTGCTCACTAGTACACTGTGGCAGCATCCCCATAAGATATGAAATATACCAGAGTACAACAGTGTTTCGTGTGTGTCTGTTTTCCATCATAGAGCTTTTTGGGTTAGATTGCGTAAATATAAATGCGTCGTTAAAATCCGCCACCACCCGACACAGCCAATTAGGAGGGTTTGTCACGTAAATAGAACATGCCAATTCGTAACTAGTACAGCACACCGGTGTGTTTGAGAGTAAACCACAACATTCTTGCAGGTGTCGCAGCCCATCGCATTATTGCATGTATTATTGCATGTGCTTTAACTCACAAGTGTGTGGAGAACAACATTAAGGAACCGTCTGTCCGGTAATACTATTACGTTTCCCTGCGTCCTTCAAGTCAAACGCGTAAAGATCCTAATCACAAGTGGCTGTCGGGACCATGACCCATGTTCCACTGAGTTGTCCTCTAGTTCACAAAGCCCTATTCAATGGTAACGTTACCTCCCCAAACCCCTATTATGTATGTTTTACAAACCTAATTCGGTTGCCAGATCTAATCAGTTGACAGATTTGGACAGGTGTTCCACACAATAACTCTATCAATGTTTGCTTTGTTTATTTAAAAAAAACAATATAAAAATGCTTGTCATATTTGTTCGTGTGGGCTACGCAAGATTTAGGGTTTCTACCTCTGGAGGTATAAAAAGCGGGGACATATCATGGGAAGAAGAATTTCTCACGATACCATAACAGTGTTAATCTACACGTGAATCCATTATCTTGGCTGGTGTATGATTACACAGTTGACACAAACTTGGGATTAATTTTTTTGTAATATTCTGGGAAGATTTAAAGATTTCCCAGGACAGCGATCTTTAACAAATAAAAAAGTACGATCCTGGAAAAACCTGGACATGTGGCAATACGACCTGGGTGTGTAAGACTCTCTGTAAATCAATCAAATCTAAGATCGCAAATGAGATTAGGAAACACGGCAATGTCACGTTGGTGTGCTGCCCGATGCTTAACGGTGCCCGCACAGCCCAAGACTGGGGCAGCATGACTCACAAACCGTTGCGCCGCCGTTTATTAAACACGCCGGGAGCTTGTGGCGGTGCCCTTACAAGGCCTGCCATCAAGACGTTATTGACGTTGGCCTCTCACTCAAAAAGGGGGTGGGAGATCATGAAACATGGGGCCATGAATCACGGGCGGAAGGCGGCGAAGCATTAGAATAAAAACTAAGTGACCGGCATTCAACGCTAAAAAATAACTTCATTATTTAAAACCAATGTGCCAGGAAAGGGTGCAGATCCAATACAAATACTGTTAAACATTGTTATGTTCCAGCTTTATATCTGATATCCACCACTGGAATATTCCAGCAGCAGATGTGAATACACGTTGATGGACAGCACGTGAAGACTCATTTCTCCATGTGAATTAGAATGCATTCTTCGTCCATTTGGCTGTGGGCATTTTGGATCGACGTTTTCCAGAAGCATTGCTCTAAGCAGGCAAACCCTGGACCGGTTTCAACCTTCCAGGTATCATCAGCAGTCAGGCCCGTCAATCAAATGTTGCTGACAAGAGAGTTGCAATGTATGTTACAGCATAGAGTGTAAACAAAGTATTAAGATAATATTACTGCTTTGGTGGCATGTAGCTATAATGCATGCTGCCAGGAATGTTATACTATAGGTCACTCTTGATTTTAAGCTTTCGTGACTGCAGAAATCCATACTCTTTGGTTCTTTTGGTAAAGTCACTTGGGTATAAAATAAAATAAATCACGACGTTTCGGGCGCAACACAAGCGTCCGTCATCACGTGGGAAGGCATGGCCTGCTGCTGAGGCAGACTGTTTTAAAAGGTCACTGACAACGGATGTTATAGGAATGATTAGGAAATGAGGCATACGAATTGCATGCATGGGGTAGCTCAAAGAGATGCAAAGAGTCAGGCGAAACAACTTGAATCTGAGACACCGCTAACCTACGATTTGCAGAGAGAGAAAATAACCAGTGCACGGTACTCAAGATGGCAAAGGGCACAGTAGTAACTACGATGACAAAGGTACTAAGAGAATGACAGCTGAGAGCAATAACACGCATGGAGGGGTGAGCCGAGGAGACGGGAGTGCTGATGCCAGGGCACACGTGGGTTTCACAATGGATTGCAGATGTGCGGGGGCAACTCTTATCTACGGTGAAGAACGTCGGGCGAGATAGCATCAAGGTGCTAGCATCAAGGCGGAGATGAAATCCGCGACGATGACATTGAAGCGAGTTACTCTTAAATAACGACTTCGAATAATTTGCCTGCCAATGAATCTTGCCCTCTCCCGATATATTTATTCTCCTATACTTGTGTGGATGCTGCTGCTGCGGTGGGTGCTGTGGTTGTCACACTGGACTTGCAGCAGTTGATGCAATGGGGGGGGGGGGGGGGATAGTTCTTCGCCGCCTCGTTCCACCGAGCACTATAAAGGTTAAACCGCAGTGAGTCGATGGGCAGATGGCGTGTGGTAGGATAAAGTGTGGGAAACCCCCCCCTCATTTTCCAAGATGTGTGTCCAGCGTGAAAGAGTAGGCCAAAGTAACCTCTCGCGGGGCTCTCTAGCGGCACTCCCTCTAGTGGGGACCTCACCGCCAGCAGTGCGGGCGTGAGCAGGCAATTGCAGGGCTCCACCTTTGTCTTTACCTATTTTTTGTATACTGTGCTCATACAAACAATCTCTTTCTGTTTCACCTCCGTGGCTCAATGTCCAGAGGCATATGAAGCATTTGTAAATGTCCTCTCTCTAGTCACCTCCACGTCTCTCTTTTCCTACGCACTTGCTAACAGCCTGCGTGCCTGCCTTTCTCTCTGTTGCTCCTCCTCCCCGTCCCTCTCTGGGCAGAGCCCATGTGGTCACAGTAAAAGAAGTCTCAATGAATTATGGCCCAAATCAACCAGATCGGCAGGCCAGGCTGGCACACTGGAACATAATGCCCCCGAGTCGCCGGTGTGACTTATACTGCTGGCAGCAGAATTCTCTCTAGATTTGAAGCTTTCGTGACTGCAAGGATTCATACTATTAGTTTTTTCGGTAAAGTCAAGTAGGTAAAAAATGAAATAAAAATTAATAAAAATAATAAAAAATAATTATTAATTTTAATTGCATTTTTTTCCTACGTGACTTTACCGAAAAAACTAAGAGCAGAATTATCTTTTATGGGCCGCATACCAGATTGCTACAGAGCAACACAGAATAACGATACTACCACTATTACGGTGTCTTAACATTTCTAGACAAACTACTTAAAATTACAAATCATATTTAAAATCGAAAGTTAATGACCCATCCGAAGTAATGGAGCATACGCAACTGACGTGGTGCTTTGATCGATATGTGATGTTATCAGCCTTATTTATAGGTCAATGGGGCAAAGATATCACTAAAAACAGCACTTTAGATGGGCCCTGCATAATGTGTTTAGTTACTCCTTCTAGCGTGGGACAATTAACGAAGTCACGCAGATTTGTGCTAGGGCCTTGGTGTCGCTAATGAACCTGAATTTGCTTTGAACGCTGCCTTGATGCCATATCTAAGTGCACTGCTTTAAATGCAATACTGAACAAATTTCACGAGTTTCTGCAAGGGCGTGCCAGATTCAACTCGAGTGCAACGCCTCATTCGTGGGAATTCAGGTCTCCATTTGTACAAGGGGAGATGAAGGAATTCGGTGGGGGTGTCACTTGGTCAAAAGATCACACGACGAATCAATTAATTGGTCACCAGCGAACTCCACCGTGGTGGTGGCGGGTGTGAGTTGCTTGAAACGACTCGCAGACTGGAATTGACATACCGATGCATCCCAGCAGCGATCGTTTCGAAAGGTTTTTTTTTCTTGCTCAAGGGTGTGGCCCTGCGCAGTTCCTCGCACGGCACGAAACGGGGTCAGGTCCACCCCTTCGCCAGCGCTCGATCGCCGTTTTCTAAGTGGAAACACTGAGTGGATGAAGCGAGGGCGTCAAGCGGGGGATGTGGAGCTGCTTAAATAACGGAATTTCCACAGCGAATGAGTAACGCTGGATCACGTGGGAACGGGAGACCCGGGAGGGCTCCAACAAAGGGTGTGCTTGTGAAGGAGGGAAATGCGCACGCGTGGCCTTAAAGGAATTAAGTGCAATGGAAGCCGCTCAAAAGTGTGCGTTCGTAAGAGTGAGCAGCTGGATATTCTAAGTGTTTGGTCGGCTTTCCACAGAAAAGGCAGGTGGCAATGCCTCGGACATACCACATATGTCCATGGTTATGCTTGTGACACTCCCATAATTGTATACCCATGTATGCCCAATTGTGCTGTCAGCATTGTGTCATAAGGCAAAGTGTAAAATTAGAAAGCTCACATCATAGCACGATACCCCTCCACATTGGAGAACAGTCCATGGGAAAAAAATCTATATTGCTTTACATTTTTATAATTTTCACCTCCACTGTATTTAAATTTTGCTACCGATGTCATGTCACGAGATCAAGTATCCACTTGTACGTCTCACAAAGTGGTGCGGACCCCTCATGTTGGAGATCCCACAGAGCTACCCTCGAAATCCCTTTTCGTGATCCTGGGTTCACAAAGTAGGTGGAATCGCTTTCCCAACCTTCTCTGCCAGGGCAGGCAAAACTGATGACTTATTTATTTATAAGAAACACAGATGGAATTTAGTCAAATGAAGTGCATAAATACATTTATTGTGATTTTTTTGGGGTGTGTGTGTGCCAGTCATTGGAGACCTTGTCAAGACCATCAATACGCTTACATAATCCCAGTCATGTGCTGTGCAGAAGGGCCATAGCCTGAAACATCACCTGTTGTCGATGTTCCTTTTTAAGGCCCGACAGTGACGAATGTGTTGAATTTTCAGCTTAGTCACATGTGACTGCTTGGATTCAAAGCCAGGTTCTCACTGGCACTGATTCAGCTCAGCACCTGGTCAACTCGAGAAAGTTAATAACATTTTTTATATTTGCCTAGATTTGAACCCAGGAATTTTTTTATCCCTGAGCCACAAAGCCACCTTCAAAACCATACCATGTGATGTAAATTGAAAACTGCATGCATGTTGTCATCGTTCAAAGCAGACAAGAGTGTGATGTTCTCATAGGTCACATTCAATTCTTTTACAGGAACCACATGAAGCTCATTTTAACATTTATTATCTACACGTTGCACGTTAATGCCTTTTAAAATATTAATAAAAGAATCCCACAATTGTGCATATGGTCATAATAATGTGATGGGCATAACTGTATTTGTAATTTAAATACCATTCATTTAACACGTAGGCTTTCGCAACCAATATTATCCAAAAGAAGCTTTTTGGGTTAGATCACGTAAATATATAAATGTGTCGTTAAACCCGCCACCACCCGACACAGCCAATTAGTAATGTTTGTCACAATTCAGTCTGTCGCCTGATGAGGCTGGTTGTAATTACCGGTTAAACATCGTACTCGAATTGTAAATGTTTTGGGTTTACTCTCCAGCACACCAGGTGTGCTAAACTAGTGCACGAATCGGTACGTTGGGTTTACGTGACAAACCTTTACCAATTGGCTGTGTCGGGTGGTGGAGGGCTCTCTCAACACATTTATATTTATGCGATCTAACCCAAAAGGAACCTGTGTTATGGAAAATACCATTCATGTAATGACAAGGGAGGCTGTGGAATTCACGTGAGTGAGCTGATGAATGCCAATTTCTACAGCAGCTTTGGTGCAGGTTTTTCTAGTCCCCCGAAAAATAATCTGTTATCAAAGCAGGTATTTAACTCGAAAGTTTCCATGCCATTCAACCAGACATGACTGACAACTCCTCCAGGCAGAATGTAAAAAAAATCTGTGGTAGATAAATGTGAGAGAAAAAAAGCTTAACATAAAAAAGCTTTATACACCGTGTTTCAAGTGTGTACTATATCGGCATAATCATCATTATCACCAACGGCCATGGTCAATCCACTGCTGGATGAAGGTCTCCCAAAGCCACTACCACCTCTCACAATTCTGCGACATTATAATCCACCTGGCACTTCAGTGGACGACCTCTCGAATGCATCCCATTTCATGTAAAGGTGTTGAAGCATGTGTAGTGTAATAGTGCCGGCTGGTGGACAGCAGCGGAAACTGTGGCGGACAGGCAGTACACACGCCGTTGAGGGTGTGCACGGGGTGTGGGCAGAGCGGAGGAACTAGAGCAAGGGTCATGGAAGAACCCAGCTGGAGGCCCCTGGAACCTGCTAGCGGGTTCCAGGAGGGAGGCGCAGTCAGGGCGGAGCCAGGTCGCGCTGGGAGCATAAAAGGAGCCGAGAACGGGGGGATCAAGGCTGCCGGTTCTGGGAGTGGACTCATCTCGTCGTTGCTGTCGTCTCGTCGCCGGCATCGCTAAACGTCTCTGCTAGATATTGCGCTATGAAGGAGGGTAGTTGGCTATCTCAGTCAGCGCCGTCAGTGTTAGACGGCCAGTGTTGTGTACAGGCTAAGCTACTGTAGAGAGTGTGCGGACGAGACCGTGAAAGTTGTAAATAAAGAAAGTGCCTCCTAGAAACTCCGTCGTCTCCGAATCGTTGACACTCCACATGTATGTACAAATATCTGTATGTGTGCACATGTGAGTTAGCATGTATGTACGAATATCTGTATGTGTGCACATGTGAGTTAGTGAGTATGCATGTACAAATATCTGTGTACACATTTAAGTTAGTAAGGATAGTGAGTAGGGTTAGCGTGCTGCACTATAACATGCCGACCATAGTTAGATTCCCGCTCACGGCCAACAACAGTGACGATTATCTGAACCGTTTTTGGGCCTCCCCTAGGTCGATTCAACCTCAAATGAGTACCTTGTGCGGTGGTGTGTAAAAATCGCCACCCACCCCTTCGTGTGCTGGGCCGGCCTTCATAGGTGCGTGCTAACAGCACTTGCCTCAACAGTCTGTTAAGTCTATACGGGGGATCTTTGTCTTTATCTGTGTTAGCAAGCATGTACACACGAACAATTCATCCCATAGCTCCGACTACCACGGCTGGTTACATCCAGTGCGAATGAAGTTCAACATACGCACGTTAGAGACATGAAATGGACTGTGAAGATGATGTTGGCTTGGGCAAGACAAGTCATGAGAAAGGATTATATAGCTGGTGGAGATAAAGGCTTTGGGACGCCTCCATCCAGCAATGGATTGTGGATTGTGATCAAGCAAAAATCTAAAAAGCTTGGAGCAAAACACAGACGTGCGGTGAAAAACACTGAACAGCTGCACAGAAAGGTAAGGGCCCCTCATTGTTGTGTACTGCCTCCTACAATAGGCTCATTGCCCTGCAGATGTGTTTGTCATGCACCGTTCATCGCTGTGTAATCCACAATAGCCCACATCAAAAGGCCGAACATTACATAATTGCATTTGTTTTGTTTTACAACTCACATGACCGACATAGCACGGGAAGGCTGTACATTATTTGTGCCTCCGATTATCATTGTTGACTACATATATGGTGCAAAAGAAGTTCATACATCTAGCAGTGGATTGACAATGGGCTTCACATTACGATTTATTTATATATAATTATCAAACCCACATCATTTAGTTGTTGAACTAAGGTTAACATTGTATTGTTTATGTAAAAACAGGCTGGGTAAACCGACTCCATGTGGTGACACGAACATGTCTGGCCAATTTACTGTAAACATATGCCGTGACATACGCACACATGGATGGGGTGGAGTAGTGGCACAGTGGTTAGCACGCTGTGCTATGAACCAGGCAGCCCGGTTCGATTTCCTGCTGCGGCCGGCACGAGTGGCAAGTGACCTCCGACATCATCCTAGCTTCTTCTCACATTCACTAACCCGCACTGACCACTGTGGTGAAGTATGGTCAAAATACACACCCAAAACCAACAACGGGAGGCCTTAATCCATTGGTGGATTGAGATGAGCTGTAATTAATTCATGTATGTTGATATACAAACGCACTGGGAGCGATGCACTTTTACATCTAAATTTACAACTCATTCCTTTAGAACTGCCTTTTTGTGTCTAGTTGGTTGTCCTTCCCCACCACCGCCGATTAGCATGGTTAGCTACATACGGTGCGAAAGAAGTTCAACATATATACTATACATACGAGTATGGGTCTCTATGGGTTTCTGTGGGTCTCTGTAGTTCTATATGAGTCTTTGGATCTCTGTGGGTCTCGATGGGTCTCTGCCAATATTAGGAAGCCATTGGAGCTAGACACTTTTAAATATAAATTTACAACGGATTTCTTCAGAATTGTATTTTATGTTTAGTGTGTTGTCCTTCCCCACCACCTACGATTAGCACAGTTGGCTACATATGGTGCAAAAACAAGTTTCAACATACATACATATAAAGACTTCACTAAATGACACCACAATTTCCTCAATTGGAATTCAATAGGAATAATCTTTCATCAAAAATCATCGCCACAGCCCCCCGACTGAGAAATCTCGGCAGGACCCTCCTGAGAACGAGTCCAGCAGACTCGGCGAGGTGTTCCTGAGTAAACAAGCGTGACAGTAATACTGATGATGATGCTTACCTTGACCAGGTGGCTGTTGACCCACTTTGTGAAGGTCTTCTTCTGCACGCGCTCACGCTCATCTGCAAGCAACGTACGCACAAACAAAAGCCATGAAAAATGAATGAGGGGGCCCATAGAAAACCTGAATAGGACAAAGAACATTCATTCACAATGATAATAATATTACCACATTCAAGGTACAGTGAGTGCTATATTATTATACACCGGCAAACCTGTGGCATGACCTTGTTTAAGGGGGGGGGGGGGGTGCAGGGGCATGACAGTCAATGCTACGCAAACGTCAAACAAACACTGAACAGAATGAGTTACAATATGATCTGCTTGCTTCTATATGCCCTAGCTGTCACCACCCCATGTAAATATGTATAATTCGGATTATTTGGCGGCTATACATTTCCACGTGATTAGCCACTTCGATGAGCTACCATTTGTGGCCAGAAAAACAAACACAGCATTTTCAAATGTTACATAATACAGTTTCAAATGTTACGTAAAGTTTTCCAACATATTTAAAACATTGTTTTAATTTGAAGAGATGATTGTCCGACAGTCAAGACTAGTGATGGAGTGGCAGCCAGGAGATGGAGTGCGTCCAAGAGGACGTCCTGCGCAGAAATCAGCTTGCTGAGCTATCATTTGTGGCCAGGTCGCTTTTTAAAAATAAACCAGTAGCTCAGTGGGCCTTACCTGGTAAAATATATATATTTAGATTTGTTTACCTTTCCTACACTGTGCACTTCTATATTGTTTTTGTATTGTTTGTTGTTATAACTTTCTGATTCGCTCCTACTGGACATCTTTGAAAAAAGGGCTTCATAGCTCATCAGATTCCTCCAGTATGAATAAAGATTCTGATTCTGAAATATATCCCCAACATTTAATGACTTGACTATTATAAGAATTTATAAGTGGGGGGAGGGAGTGCTGAACCTTAATGAGAGGGGTGGAGTCCCCTATACACTACCCCCCCCCACCCAACTGACACTACAAGCCTGATATACAGGGCCTTGATTGGGGGGCTGCCCTACCAATAAGGCTGAGGGCCTCTGCAGAAGGCAGGGCCTCACCTTGTCTCGAGCCTGGAGCTCACCACAGAATTCTTGCTGATGTTCATTGGCTGAGAGAATCTCTGATCAACGCTCGGTGATGCACCATGTCATGCGCGCCCCGTACAAGTTTTTTTCCCCCCTTTGTCAAAGGGCATCGCGTTCCTCAATGTTGAATGATAAAATACGATTTTTGTTTTTTTCATAATCTTTTACAGCTGCAATTTTTTTTGCCGCATTTTTATAAATTGCAAGTTGAAGCAGAATATACTGAATTCGTTGACAAACCCACCCGCTGCACTCGCTAAGCTTGAGTATCATCTTTGACCGTGGCCAATCGGAATCGATATATAGTATAACGATGACATATTCATAGCTGGATATTGCACGGGGGGGGGGGGGGGGCCGCTAAAACATGTGTACATTATTGAAACCTTGAATACCCATTACCAGCCAGAGATTAAACACAAGTGGCTTAGTACTATTGTGAGACTACTGAAATCACACAATGGCAACGCTTTCTTTTAGCAAGGCCAACAATGTGCAAGCCTGGTGACTCAGATTTTAAAAAATAAATTGGGAAAATTCCTGGGCGAGAGCCTAATAAAATAGCTTCTACACGTTTAACTATTGCCACATACACACACACAATTGTAAGCCTTCCTTTCCAATTTGACGGCACGAGAGGCATTTTTCTACTTGACGGACTGCGACATGACAGCGGAGTAGTTACAATTGACGATGTCTGCCACAGCAATGGCAGTCGCACACTTGGACATTGCCATAAGCCCGCACCTCAGCATCTTCCCGTCGAGACGTCACGACAAAATAGAATTTATAAAGAATTGAGTTTTCAATGTAGATGTAAAAGTGCATAGCTCCAGTAGCTTCCTAATATCGGAAGAGCTTTCCAGATGGCCGCAGAAGCAGCATCTGAAAGGGAGTGATGCAGTGATCGTCTTTGTTTGATCGCGACCCAAAGGCCGCTCCGTGATGGTTTATGCTCTTTGACAAGATCATCAGCAAGGTATTGTGGTTCATTTGTGGAAAGCACTTTGTGTGTAATGAGCACGATCAAAAGCCCGGGGCGAGTTTTCACTTCACATCACAACGATCGTCACTTGTGTTGGTAATTTGCTCTACTCCAGTTGCAATTAACGAAATTAAAGCGATTGTTAATTGGCTATGATGTAAGACAGCTGAAGCAAGTGAGAGGAAGGATAGATTTATTTAAGTCCCTTTTTAATTTAAAAGAAACTTTGTTCTATCAGGCACTGTTAATTCACTAAGCCAATTACGTGAGTCTTCTATGTCGCCATATTTTTATCAGCTTAAGTACAAATTAGCATCGCTTCATTGATGAATATGTATTGTGTAAACAAATTACATACTTCAATTACAGTGCAGATCACAGTATTTCATATCAACTAGTGAAAATTATCACGCACTTATTTTACACCTCAAAGTACACATTTAACGTTCACAGTTTAACTTAACACGTTTAGATTTACGGTGTTGCCGTACCTTTTCTATAGTCGACAGACTTCAGCACACTGAACATGTTCTGTTCAGCAGACCTTGGCGTTGCCATCATGTGCGCGTCTGTGATCCTCAGTGTATGTACGTTGAACTTCTTTTACACCGTACGTAGCCAACCGTGCTAATCGGAGGTCCGGAGGAAGGACAGCAAACTAAACACAAAAAGGCAGTTCTACAGAAATGAGTTTTCAATCGAGATTTAAAAGTCCATAGCTCCAGTGGCTTTGATTAGCACGGTTGTCCACGCACGGCTACGAAAGAAGTTCAGCATACATACGTACATGAAGAGCGTTCCAGACGGCCGCATTAGCGCATCGAAGGGAAACTTGTGGTTCCAACTCAGATTCGAGAAACTAAGCCGGGAGATGCAGCACCAGTCTGTCCACGCTACGCCAGCCTCTCTACCAAATGCAACACCACCAGTCTCCGAATTTGGAAAAGTTAAAAGGTAAAAAAAAATAAAAGCCAACAAAAGGTAACGAACTATTTACTGCACCAACTGCTCTTAAAACAACACATTATTCAAAGCAATTGTAAAAGTAACACGTTGGTATGTGTAGCAAACAATCTAGCGTCAAACCTGAATCTCTAAAGCCCAATTCTGCCTGTCCACTTGCTTCATGACATCTCAAAGCCACAAAAGGGCCTTATATACCAATGTGTTTGCGAAGACCAGTGTGGTGTTCATGTGATCAATGAACAATGGCGTTTTGTTTCTTATGCATATGTGAATACTGGGCAAGTTTTGTAAAGAGGCTGTTGTAAAAGGCAAAAGGTTATTCTTCAAATATCTAACGTAGCAAGATGAACGTTGGCTTCGGCCTAAAACTTGAGGAAACACGCTACAGAAGGCATTGCTCAAAGTAATATTTTATATGGGGTGTTCTTGCCAATAACGTATGATAATCCAACAGCATGTGTTTAAGAAGGTTGACTCATGATGTATGTATGTTGAACTTCTTTCGCACCGTACGTAGCCAATCGTGCTAATAGGAGGTGCGGGATGAGTTCCAGATGGTTGAGGCCTATCCAGTTTTGCCTGCCGAAGCAAAGCCTGCTTGATGACATTGGTCTGGAAAGCCAAGGGGCCGAGGAATTAATACAGATCATTTATGTGTATGTGTGGGAGACAGAATGGAGGTCTGCTTATATTTGGTGGACTGTGGTGGCTGCACCTTGACCTCTTTAGACCTAGCGGGTCACTTGAGTAAATCAACGTTGAACACTTTTTCTTTTCTGTCGATCGTGAACCACGATGACTGCGGAGAACGGTTAGCAGCAGAATTTCCCTGCGCGCTGTTGGTATGAGAGACCAGCCCTTGAGCGGAGCATTGGCCGCATTGTGGCCAAGAGTTGCTCATTCAAACCGACTACTATATCTCACAATCATGTGTAGAAAATGCATATGTAATAACATGGGGCGGTATATAAACGTCCGTGAAAATTGTGTTTGCAATGGCAATTAATCACGTTTAATTCGATTTTGCCAGTTAATCATTAAGAAATGACAAATCAAGGGGCCCGCTCTGGCAGTGGCGATGGTTAGGAGAGCTCACTTGGCTGGGCATTGGCGCGTGAGAGTGAAAATTGCAACCAATTCCCAGTCAGGGTCAACTCATCTCCATTACTACAAGTAAAACCATCCTCCCCTCGTATTCATTCGCGTGGCAACGAATCAACGTATATTCCTACACGGTGGCAGATGCCACGAATAATACAGTGCTAATGTTAATCATTGTTTCTGAAAATATGGTTAATGTTAAGAGGGAGGGCAAACATTTCAAACGTGACTCATATAAACGAATAGACCGTTTTATAAATAAGTGCAGGATGTTTGGCATCGTGTGTTGGCAGATGAGGATGGCATGTGGTGGGTAATGCTTGCATGTGCGTGTGTGCGCGCATTTATGGCATATTCACGCGTGCGTGTGTGCAGGTACGTGCGTATGGTCATTCACGAGTGAGACTGCACGAGACCATGGAGCACGAATTTCTGCAATAATCTCTTTGCAAGTGCAAAAGTCTGCGCTCAAGTGACAGTGTGTACGTGTGCATGTGTCTCGGTGTATGCGTATTCCATTGTGGGGTGCGGTGGTGCAATGGTTTGCGCACTGCGCTACAAGCACGGCCGCTTGGGGTCGATTTCCATCCATGGATGTAAAAAGGTAAAGGCGCAGCTCTGAAATTGCTTGCTTAGGCCACTGCTGGTAGAAGGGCCTCCCACTCAAGGGAGCTTTCGAGAGTCCCTTATACAGATAGTCCCCGAGTTACGTTGGTCCGACTTACGATATTTCGATCTTACGATGGCGATACAACAAAATTCTATCAAATTGCAGTTCATATAGGTAGGCTAAGAATGTACCTTGTTTTCTACTTTACATTTTACTGTGCAATACAGTATTGGAATTAATAAATACATACAGTATATAGTTTATAAAGTACAGTACTGTAAATTTCTCTGTTTTGCTAAATTATCGCAATTCTTTGAGACTCCTGGGTAGGCTAGGCCATCTTCGACTTACGATATTTTTGACTTACGATGGGGTCGTCGTAACGCATCTCCATCGTAAGTAGAGGACTACCTGTACCGGGTATTTGGTCTACTCTTCCACGTCAGCCAGACACCGTAAGAGGTTGGAGTACCCACACTTTACCCCACCACACGCGACCTGCAGATGGAACCGAACTGGTGACCTCTGGATCGCCACTACAGTAAACTAACCGTTACACACCTGCCATGGATAATGGAAAGTGACATCCAAGCTTTGCCTGTGCCTCCTCGAGATTGGTCTAGGCATAACTGAGTACCTGGTGCAGTTTGGGAACATTGGGACTGGGAAGTTCAAGTTTCAAGTTTCATTTATTAGGTATAGCCCTGTGAGCCATGCGACTCTTGAGTCGGGTGCAACCGCAACAAACTAAATATGAACAGAGAACATCTTAAAGCGACGACACACAACAGAAACATCCTGGATAAACCAGCAAAGTCAAAGGCATCCAAAGCCACGTTGAAGGCCACACCACCCCTCGTGTGGCGTGCCAGTGATGAGAAGTTAACTACTTTGCCGGGTATGCAGGAGGTTGTGGGTTCGACCCCGACCCTGACTCCTGTATATCTGGAGTTTGCATGTTCTCCACATTGTCACGTGGAAGTTTCTCCAGGTCTTCCGGTTTTTCCCTCCACATCTAGAATCGACGTGCGTTTATAGAATATTTGGCTGCTATAAATGTCCACGTGACAAGCTACTTTGTTGAGCTATCATTTGTGCCAGGTCGCTACTGAAAAAAAGCTATATAGTTCAGTGGGCCTCACCTGTTAAAATAAAATTAGTTTAAATCGTTTTTTAAAAATGGTTTAAATAGGTGCTTACTAACATCAGCTGGTCCAACATTTTAGTATGGCTATACAGAGGACCTTTGAGGTTCCATTGCAAATGCGTGCTGGAATGAGCGCACACGTACGTAAAAGTACAGTGTGTGCATATCTTCATGCGTTGTCATTTTAATGGGATCCATAAATGTTTATCGCACACGCGCACTCACGTGTTTACGATTCACTGCTCGTCTCGCATATTCTGAATTGTTTACAGAGCGGTGTCTGCTGCTGCTGCTGTGTACCCGCACTTGCGGCAATACATTTTGTTAAAGCAGAGTGCAAGGCAGGCTGATGAGCTCATTCATTGTTAGTTTATTTTGGGTTAAATCGTGCGGTAGGGTAGTACATGTTTAACCGTGACCCTCCAACGCCTGACAGAGCTAGCAAAATCTCGCTTGCTTCTCAACATTCCTCCTCCGGTTTGCTGATACACCGAACAAATTGGCTTCTTTGCCCATGACGTGACAACTTTATTTAATTTGGATGGGTGGTGGAGGATTACATTTAATAATTCACATTATAGCTACAAGACGACGATCTAACCTCCAAAATAAATTAATTACGAATAAAAATGTACATCATGATAGCGTGAATTATAATTTAATTACAGCCAAATTACTCCCACACACAGAAGCACAGGTTTGCATTATTTTTTTCCACGAACGAAGCTTCTCACAACGCTGAGACGTCAAGGGTTATAACCACCGTAATCAGCCAGATAAGTCGGCTCACAATCAGAAGGTTGCAAGGTCAAATCCTAAGTTTGGAGGTGACTCAGCCCATCATCCCTCTGGCATAGATAAAATGAGCACCGCTTTGTGGGGTGATCAACAGTGGTTGTCCTTTGGAGAGACTCGCCCCTGCCATAGGAATGATGAATTTCCACCACTGGCTCAGGGCTGTAAGTGAGCGCTGCCTCAATGCTCATTTGTGCAGGAAATCACTCACCTTTTACGTGTTAAAAATAACCGTGGCATATTTCCACATTTAGTTTATAATACCACTGAATTTGTCAAAGCCGATTTGCCAGTTATTCCTGCAGGAAAGCCCCATTAAGTCTCAGGACAAATCCAGATTTCCAATTTTCCACAAACATCTCACAAGTAAAGTGTGAGTCATGGCACAATTGGAGCGTGCTAACAAAACACCGCTGAATATTAATATATTAATAAGCAATATTAAAAAAACACTTTCCATTCAGTCTTCTTCATGAAAATATGTTTAAGCAGAATTGTTTTACCCGTTTTGACCTTCTTGGTGTTAGAATCAGACTAAAATAGTAATGAAATTCTTTATTGGTCCAGAAGACCCATAGGTTGGTGAATAGAAATTTGATTAACTTTTACCTGTTCAATCACATATTTGATACCCACAATACTCTGCAAGAGCGCCTAAAATATGTAACAGGTAAAATTTCAAGCAATGGCCTTTATAGCCAATAAATCTATAAAGCGAAACATTCCCCAAAACATTGTCATTATAAATATTGTTATCATTTAAGTGCAATGCTATTAACATGTGCAGATTTTTTGTGATGACGCGTTATATACCATTCATTTAAAAATGAAATCTCAAAGCGCTGTACAGAAAGAAAAAAGAAAAACTCCACCCCCGATTATTAATACATTCCAACCGAAATGCAATCAAATCTGATAATATTAACAATAACTACCCTTACAATACAGATAAAAACCAGCAATAACAGTCACACCGTCAAGGTAAAACCCCAATCAAACTACGGGAAAAGCCAACGATTAAAAACAGACTGTCAAACTAAATTTAAAAGCGTTGACAGAGTCCCCGTCGTATCATTTGCACTGCCCTCATCCCCGGACCTCGAATTTGACAGAGGAGATCGCCAAGAGAGGCGCGAGATTGTTTTCACAGCCACTTCCGAGCCTTCCCGAGCGGTGGACACAACGGCGGAGAGACGCCACGCGGCGCAGTCTGCTGGAGCACGGAGTAAATAAGTGACCACAATTCATTCATCACAGCTCCTATCCAGGGCCCCCTTTGCTTCGAGCAAACGGTCAGGGTGGCGGAGGGAGCATCTTCAGGAGCAACGAACTTACACGTTCAGTAAAGGCTATAGACAGCCGAGCAGCGAATGAAATACTGCGCGTAAGTCGTCCTTTCAGAGGGCTTAACTCGCTGTGCACAAAAAGCCGAGAGGAAAAGTGGAACACGATGGAAAGTAAAACATTACTTGATGTGAAGCTTTCGTGACTGCAGTAATCCATACTCTTTGGTTCTTTCGGTAAAGTCACGTAGGTAGAAAATAAAATAAATCACGACGTTTCGATCTCTCGCAAGTTCAGCAGTTCCACTGCTGGATTTTAAAATTATTCCGCCTAAGGACGACCGATTGTGTTGCGGTCGAAACGTCGTGATTTATTTTATTTTATAGCTACGTGACTTTACCGAAAGAACCAAAGAGTATAAACCATTACTGTGCACCATTATCATTGATTGGTTCATTCAGTAAGCTGTTACACGTCAATTACAGTGACTCATTTAGCGTAGAGAAACTGACCCCATAGTTTGCAACGTTTTACACGTGGCTTTCCTCCTTCGTCCGATTTCATCCCCAAAGTTTCCACGACGTTCAGTCAGACAATTGGACTGTCCTGAACTACCCCTTCCAACCCAAGAGGCCCATATTCGGCCCCACACCACAGAGACAACTATCTCCATTCAGGAGGGAAAAGTTAAAAGTCTTTTCAAAAGGCAGAACCCACGCAAAGCAGCTGGGCCGGACTCCGTCGCTCCAGCCACCCTCAGGCACTGCGCGGACCAGCTGTCTCCAGTGTTCACCAACATCTTTAACACCTCCATGGAGACATGCCATGTACCAGCCTGTCTCAAGTCCTCCATCATCATTCCAGTGCCCAAAAAGCCAAGGCCAACAGGACTAAATGATTACAGACCCATCGCCCTTACCTCCGTGGTAATGAAGACTTTTGAGCGCCTGGTCCTGGCACACCTCAAAGCCATCACAGACCCTCTACTAGACCCCCTTCAGTTTCCCTACAGAGCCAACAGGTCTGTGGATGATGCAGTTAACATGGCCCTCCACTTCACCCTACAGCATCTGGACTCCACAGCATCCTACGCCAGGATCCTGTTTGTGGACTTTAGCTCGGCTTTTAACACCATCATCCCTGCCCTGCTTCAGGACAAGCTCTCCCTGCTGAACGTGCCAGACTCCACCTGCAGATGGATCACAGACTTCCTGTCTGACAGGAAGCAGTGTGTTAAGCTGGGATCACAAGTTTCTGCCTCCAGGTCCATCAGCACCGGATCTCCTCAGGGCTGCGTTCTTTCCCCTCTGCTCTTCACCCTGTACACCAACAGCTGCACCTCCAGTCACCCGTCCGTCAAACTCTTGAAGTTTGCAGACGACACCACCCTCATTGGGCTAATTTCTGATGGGGATGAGTCTGACTATAGGAGGGAAGCTGACAACCTGGTGACCTGGTGTAGCCAGAACAACCTGGAGCTTAATGCTCTTAAGACCGTGGAGATGGTTGTGGACTTCAGGAAGAATACAGCCCCACTCACCCCCATCTTCCTTTGCGACTGCCCAGTCAACAATGTAGAGTCCTTCCGCTTCCTGGGCACTATTCTTTCCCAGGACCTCAAGTGGGAACTGAACATCAGCTCCCTTATCAAGATAACTCAACAGAGGATGTACTTCCTACGGCAGCTGAAGAAATTTAATCTGCCAAAGACAATGATGGTGCGCTTCTATACAGCCATCATTGAGTCCATCCTCACCTTCTCCATCACCGTCTGGTACGCTGCTGCCACTGCCAAGGACTGCAGCGTATCATCCGCACTGCTGAGAAGGTGATTGGCTGTAATCTATCAACTCTTGAGGACCTGCACACTTTGAGGACCCTGAGGCGAGCGAGGAAGATTGTGGACGATTCCTCTCACCCTGGATACTCTCTGTTCCAGCTACTCCCCTCCGGCAGAAGGCTGCGGCCCATCAAGACCAAAACCTCACGTCATAAAAACAGTTTCTTCCCATCCGCTGTTGGCCTCTTCAACAAGGCCAAGGGCTTAAAATGACTTTTACACTTAAAATGACTTTTACACT
Source organism: Entosphenus tridentatus (assembly GCA_014621495.2). NCBI lineage: Eukaryota > Metazoa > Chordata > Hyperoartia > Petromyzontiformes > Petromyzontidae > Entosphenus > Entosphenus tridentatus. The sequence continues at coordinate 4,212,589 of CM025625.2, forward strand.
TACTATAACATTTTACCTACATAATTACACCTTTACATACTTACAACGTGTAATCTTATTTGTATTTTTGTATTTTAAGATTGTTTATTATGGTTAATTCACATTTAACATTTCACATTTTATATGGTCTACTTATTCATAATTTTACAGATTTTAGCCCCTTAGTATTAGTTATACTTTGTAACGTTAGTATAGTTAGAGTGTATACCTTTTATATAAGTTTTTAAGATTCCTATATTTTAGATGTATGCACCGTCCTGCCATAGTGAATTCCTTGTTTGTGTAAACTTACATTGCGATTAAAACCGTTTCTTCTTTCTTCTCTTATTTGTGTTTATTCACACATTATGAATAATACTCTACCTCATTTCTGTGATTATACTGTAAACAATTAATAGTTATTGTTGTGATGACAGTATAATACTACAGTGTTTACTTACGCAAGAACACAAATATTTCAAGGTAAAATTTTGTTTATTTAGTTTATTTAGTTTTGTTTGCTTAATTGATTGATTTATTCTTACGTTTATTTTTCTTTCATTTATCTTTATTTTGGTTTCGCACGCGTGCGTTATATAGCTACTGCAGTTATTTGCAAGTACGTTTTTCGCCGGCTAAAATTAATTTGCAAGGCTTAATAAAAGCTCTGCTTTGACATTCATCCATTTTTGTCATTCGTCCATGCTCTGGTCCCTAACCAGACGAAAGTGAGAGGTATTCCTGTATCTGTATTATTCGCTCCCCCCCCCCCCCGGTCACTGCCGGTTCCTACTAACCCCGTGGCAATCAGGGTCACAGTTACTACTCGGGAGAGAACGACTCGTGTCACATGACACAGTTTCAACCTTGATTTTTCTCTAAGCAGCAACCAAGGACATGTGTGTTGACCCCTCTGGGCTCATCAACATCGCACACCTGTGCTTGTACCCTCCAACACACGTGCACACATACCGCACGCACTTCATACATGCATTGCATGCACCATGCACAGCCCAGTAATAGATGACCGATTGATGGGCCGTGATTAACGTGCCCGCCCGAAGACAAATTCAAGACGGGGCAAACAACAAGGTCGCCCTGGCTACAAAACACCCCTAAAAATAATGTTGAATCCCGGTGCTAATTACGAGCACATGCTTGGCTCAAAAGAGACTGCTGCACACAAAGTTCACAAGCGGAGGTATCCATTTACAGCGTGACAGGACTGTACCATGTTATGTAAGGGGAGGGGAGGTGGAACATCTCCTCATATTGCCCATAACCCCGAGGATTTCAGATTTCCATGATGCCTGGCTCTTCGGTGCCGAGTAGAGCTGTGCGATGCAGTCGGTTCGTATCAATTCTTGAGCTGCATAAAATTACGCGTGGAAGAATATTTGTATTTTTTATTTGTATAGTTTGCGTGTAATGGCTTCAGGTTATAACTGCAGCCACTGGAGGCCGCTATATTCACCACAACGTAAAAAAAATGTAGATAAAAAAAATCGCGACTCTGAATCGCAAATCTTTACATAATCGGAAGAAGGGGGTGAACGGTTTACGCCTGTCGCGTTGATACGTCGCGTGGGTAGCGGGGTGGCACCGTGGGAAGTAACACAGTAAGAAGGACCTGGGTTCGATTCCTGACTCGGACGCCTTTCTGCGTGGACTTTGTATGTTCTCCCCCCCTCCCCCTGTTCTGCATGAGTTTCCTCTGGATTCCACCCATAGCTAAAAAAAGACACGTACAATGTCATGGGTGATGGCCATACCATTATATGTGTGACTTCCCTGGGCAAACAAGCAATTATTAATATTATAGCGCTACGCCTTTGCGTAGTCACATGGCAAGCTTTGTCTGCAGCGAGCTTCTTGTGCGGAAACAAGATACGCCTATGACCCCCACCTCCTTACATTATGAGTCAGCTCTATGGTTGGCAGAAGGCAAATGCACCACTGTGAAATGTCTGCGAGCAGCGAGACTCAAGATCAAACAGAATACACCATGAACAAGTCTGCTCTGTTCTACGCTTTCATTCTCAAATCACACCATTGTCATTATTGTTATTATAACAAAAAAAAATCCCCCCCAGAAAGCCTCGCTAAGTCTCAAGACCTTTTCAGGAGGCTCCTGATTATTCTATTGCAGTAGGGGGGTGGGGGGGCATACAAGTGCTATGCGTTTCACAATTAAGTAATTTTAAAGTAAATTTGTTTTGATTTTGGGTAACTTTGGACCCATGACGCAAACACACGCGGCTCATTATTTTTTCCAAGACTAGGCCGTTGACTACCTCGCCGGGTATACAGGAGGTCGTTGGTTCGATCCCGACCCGGACGCCTGCTGTATATTTGGGAATTTGCGTGTCTCTCCCCGTGGTCACGTGGGTATTTCCCCTCCACGTTTAGAAACGTGCGTTGAGAGTATTTGGCTGCGATACATGTCCACGCGACAAGCCACTTCGTTGCGCTGTCCTTTGCGATAAGCCAGGTTGCTTCCGAAAAAGAGCTGTATAGCTCAGTGGGTCTTCACCTGTAAAAATTAAAAAATATATATAGTTTCGTTCATAGTTTAGCTTTAAGGCGTGTCCTTTAGAACATGATCGCCGAGGCGAAACGGCGGTGTCACATGGCCACCGTGCCTGAATGAGACTCATCGCATTTGGGTGTGGTCGTTCGGTCAGGTCTGGTTTTTGCATCTGCGATGGGCAAATTACTCCTCTGGCAGCATTGACTTGCAGGGCTTAACCGTGCACCAAGCTGAGAAGGTTTTCAGCAGCCTTGCCATATTGTATTGGTTGTAGCCTTAATCGTACATACACGTAAGCATGGCGCAGCGGTAAACACTGGTGTTTCGCAGCAAAGACGACCTGAGTTCGATTCCTGAATTGGGTGCCTTTCTGCGTGGAGTTTGTGTGTTCTCCCCCTGTTCTGCATGGACTCTCACAATTGCAACCTTAACTAAAAAAAAATGCAATCTTAACTGGTGTTGGCCAACATCCCAATACAGGATCCTCCTAAAAATGGAGTGTTTGCACTCAGTGTTGCTTTCCTTTGAAAATAGATGACAGTATTCCCTCATTACTCACAAACTTGCTATCGGCGATTTTGGCTATTTGCAACTCGCCTCTTGAACTCTACACGACTGCATCGAGGGAAAGAATGTGATGAGGTAAAGTGACGAGAGAGAAAGAGATGCGAGAAAGTGATGAGATAAAATGATGAGATAATTTTCATGTATTGAATAGCTTATTATTTTTTTTTCGATTAAAGGCTTTCGTGACTGCAGGGATTCATCTTCTTGGTTCTTTCGGTAAAGTCACGTAGAAGGGAAATAATAAAATATTAATAAAACATAATACATTTTTTTTTCCTTCTACGTGACTTTACCGAAAGAACCAAGAAGATAGCTTATTTATGTATTGAAGTTTTTTTTTAGGCCAATATCGTTATCCGCGAATTTGCTATTCATGAGCAACTCCGGAACGTATCACTGGCGAATAACGAGGAGATACCGTATATTGTATTTTACGGTATATAGGCCATTTATATAATGTGTTTGAGATGCTTTGCACGCATTCACACGTGTGACTACTCAATGTGTATGCACGCAAGACTTTGTGCACGTGTTGTGCTATAAATGTGCAAAACCATCGTATGTAATGAATTCATGATTGTGGCCCTGTATCAAACCAATGTTGGATGAAGGCCTCCCCATGCCGTTTCAGTCATAGGGGTTGTTGAACCATACTTCACCACAGTGGTGCAGGTTCGTAAAGGTGAGGGAGGGGGTGGAGCAGGATTATTTAGGTGTCACTAAATACCGACGTCAGGTGTGGCTAGGAATCGAACTAAGGTGAACGGGTTCACAGCACAATACGCTGAACCACCATGCAACTGCATTTCCCCGTGCATCTATTAAGAGGGCTGCCGGCACTGTCTGTATTTTTAAAGCAGGATTGTAACAGCCGTAGTTACTATTCTGGCAGTACCAAGACTAAATGGCACAACTACTTTTAACAAAAAAATGTATCACTGCAATCTAAAACCAATTTTAATTGCAGTACAACACCCAGCTGCATAAATATAGTTTATTTGTTTTATATCATATTGCTTTCGCGTTCAAAACTTTATGCCCATTTTCATATTACCTCTTATACTGTATATACTATGCGTGGAGTGAGGGGGGCTCTGTGCTAGTTCAACACACAGTGAACCGGACTCCAGAAGTGCAATACCTCGCCACGGCTAACATTAGTGGCAAGATAAATCTCTTCCCTCACCCTTCGCCAAATCGGCATTGCCCAACACGGTGGAATGTGGTCAAACAACACTACACCCTGCATTGCATCTTATTGTTCGGTTTATATAGCGTCGTCGATCATGCAAACTGCATCCCACAATAGCTAAGGAACCACAAAAGCTGGAACGCAGCAGGCAGAGGTGGTGAGCCAGTGCTACCAAGAATTATCCAAGATCTGCAGTCCTCTATATAGTAAGATGTTTTCAGCCAATTAACGAGTATTTATACATGCTGGAGGAAACCAGAGGACCTGGGGAACATCCACAGGTGCGAGGGGGCAACCCTCGATCCGACACATAAGGGCGAGATGATATAAGTCCACACTTTGGCGCACTGCCTTCTCCTGGTAAGCCGGGGTATGGCACCTCCTCAACGATCACGGGAACAGAGTCTCAAATCATGAATGAGATCCACCAACCCTCGTCGACGCAGTGCTGGATTACAGGCTGCGTGCATAGCCACCACGACCCCAGCAATACCTGTGGATAGTATGATCAGCTACATATTAATTAAGAAAGGCTGTGTGCACAAGGAGATTGGGTTACCCGATTCGTACCGAATTCATTGTGCAGGTAATGTGGCTCACACCTGTTCAGGTCCACTGGCAGGCACAGCAGCACATGTGTGGGGGTGTTAAATTTCGCCCACACTGCATTATAAAAGCAAAGACATCAGTAGCTGAAACCCACAGAATGTAAGCCAAAACGTGGCACACCAATACTCCAAACATTGGAACAGGAGCAATGAATACCTCTACGACATATCAAAACATCTGAGGTGTGGTGGCGTTATATGTATACCTCGAGTTAGACCAAGGTGAGAGGTTGTGGATGCGACTGTTCGTGCAAGTTCCATTACATTACTGGGCAAACCTAACAAAAATCTCAATTATATAATGTGTAAGCTATAGTTGTGTACATATAGGAAGTCTAAAATCTAGATTTTGTTTTACTTATTAAGTTTAGTTATATCACTGTGCTTTGCAAGACCTGACTTAATTTCACACAATGCTTTGGATTTGTTTTACTGCAGGTAACATTGGGAAAACAGTTCAACTCACTGTCGAAAAAGCCTCCTCCTCCACATGTTAACTGTTCTTCTCAAAGGTGAACAACATCGGGCAACTTGGAAAATCACTTTAATCTTTCTGCACCGACGTAGATACCTATTGCTCAGAATATTATTCGAGTACATATGTACCAGCTGCAAAGTAGTGATTGTTAACAACGGAGGGCAGTCACACAGCCTGCGCTCCTTCACTCCTCATCACCCTTTTTCTCTGCTGTTGCACCCCACGGTCTGGAATTCCCATACTGTGGCCACCTGCCCTGGAATTAGCTGTGCAAAATAAACTCCTGGAAATACTCGCCCTGCGTGTGCGTTTATCTGCCCTTTGTCAAGGAAACAAAAACTAAAAACCGTGCAAAATTTACTCTGCACAACGGCACCGCCAAGTTTGCTTTGGTGTCTGTAAATTCTGGATGTTCTGCCTCTGCCTTCGACCAGCACTGCTAACCATCGCTGCTTCCTCGAGAAAGGGTTAAACCCTGCAGAGCCAAGAGAGGTTCAACCGTGGAGAGCCAGGAGGGGTCAAACCGTGCAATAGCCAAGAAAGGGATCAAACCATGGAGAGCCACGAGGGGTTAAACCGTGGAGGTTAAAACCGTGGCAGAGGCACACCGAGTGGGCGGTCTCCGAGCGAGGAAGGCGTAGTTTGAGAGCACCCCTCTCCCCGCCCAGCAAAGCTCATTGGGCATCGCCACATCCCACAACCGAGCAATCGCAGCAGCGCGGGGCTCCGCACTCGGTTTAAGGTCAGGGAGGGGAAACCCACTCCGTTCGCCAGCGGACTGGGGACACGCACCGAATAAAAACTAAAACGCCAACAACTCCGCACGCAGCGAGTGTGTGGGGAACCACACCAGCCAACCGGCCGGCCGGCCGATAACGACAGCGACGCCGACAAGACGGAGCTCCGGAGCACTTACCCTCGACCTTCTGCCTGTGCCTCTTCAGGAAGCGCCACAGTAGCACGATGGTGACGACGTGGCTGGCCAGCACCACCGCCGAGACGGTGTATGTGCCCTCGCCACGCAGGAGAACCATTCTTGCAAAGCGAGCTCAAGAGGTGGTGGGGGGTGGGTAAAAGCCTCGAGGTATGTGGCGGTAGGAGGGGCCGGCTCGTTTTGGAAGGCAAGAGGGAGGAGGCGATGGCTTCTACGTGGGGTGGGAGTTGTGACTTCTCTTGGCTCCTGCTTTTGCTGCTGATTTCATAGCTCCTCCCCGGCAAGCTTTGGCAGTAACTGGAAAATTGTATCTATTTTTGGTTGAAAAACAAAGTAAGTTTTTTTTTTCTATTAGTTTACTATTAAAAAAATATAGTTTTTTGTTACAAGACGGGATAGATTCCGCAAAATTAATACAAGAATGATGTATTTTATATACACATAATGAATGATGATGCACAGAGGCACCAATGCCTCTGCTGGTCTGACCGAGAGGAGCTTGTTGTGGTTATGCAGTATTCGAACAGGAAGTTTAAAAAATAATTAAATGGATCGACAGCTGCCACACCCATGGTCTTCTTGTGGACTTTTTTCATTTTTTATGTTCCCTCCCTGCCCACATCTCCCTACCCACATCTCCCTTCCCACACACCCTTCCCTCCCCTACCTCACTCCCCACATCTCTCTCCGCACATCTCTCTCCCACACGCCCTTCCCTACCCTACCTCCCTTCCCCAACCCCATGGCTGGCTATACTCCACCCTAATGTTCTATCGTAGCCATTTGAGGATGGAATTACACTACCACCCAGGCCAACTGCTGAAAGTCGTACATACAGTAAAAACGGTGTAATGAAGGACCAAAATAAATTAATGAATTTCCAAAAATATATATTCTGTATATGCACTATCGGAAGGAATGTGTTAACAATCTTAGGTCCATCATCGGGGACATGTGCAAACCATCAAGATGTCATACTCTTCTCTGCAGAGGGCATTTCAGTATTCTCATGGCAAAAAGCCACAAAACCTCTTCAAGTGATACCAAGCTTGCAACTGTGGAATTTTCGAATTCTCGTTTTTTGCTGACCAAACATTGACGGTAAGGGTCATGGCATTTACTCGGCAATATTTATTTATTTCCATCCCCCCCTCATGAAAGGCCTACGAAGCTTGCTTGCATGTGTAAAGGTTAAACAGAGTAACCTTAGTAACAGGCTAAGGTACTGTCAAATTAAATGGGATAATTGTTTCGGCATACGACTAGTTATCTTCTGGCAGGTATACTTATTTTACTTTACTTCATAATCACTGTGTAAGACCGCAGACTTGGCAAAAAATGTCGTCATCTTAATGACAACCCACCAAAGATGTAAACGACCTCAAGTACAAATATTATGCTCTTCCCCCAGCAATTACTCTACTCTGGAATGCACCCAGAAGCCCACGGTATTCTCTCTCCAGCAAAGCAGAGACACGCTGAGCGACCCACCATTTCAGAGCGGCACATTGCTCGACCACAAACAGCGCAAACACCTGATATGATCGTCCTGCCCACCAGTGTCCACAGAAAACATCTGCAGCAACTAGAAAAAAACCCGCCAATCAACTTGACGAATGTAAACCGACTCTCGCTTTGCCCCCCCTGGGGCTCTGGTTGGCCACGGCTGCTCAGGACAAAGCCACTCCAGCAGAAAACTGTGAATGAGACCAAATGCATGAACACACGCGCAAACTAAATGTGACGATGAAACTCCCTTCGGAAGCGCTAAAGGCTCTCACCACATCACGTACGAGACGCACCTCTTACCTTCGATGTAACTAAAATACTCGAAGGAGAAACTTCACTTGCGAGAAGTATATTGAAGGTGTACAGAATGGACATCTACTGTATAAGCTCATAGGACATTTAGACAAAAGGTTTAATTTCTTCTGGAAATTTACACAAAAAACACCCAATGCCATAATCTCGCTAAGCCACTGGACATTACTTTGTGTCGAAGATGTGCATAAGGACAGCATAACTAATATTTGACTGGTCCTTCAAAGCAAACCCTACACCCGCCTTAGAGCACAAGTAGCAACTTCCCAATGCATAATTAATTTGCACCGGGCTTTTGTCCAATTCTCGCTTTTTCACGGGCTGCGCTGTATTTGATATCTCGCCACCGGACGGGCCCGTTGCCGCATTGCAGCGTGGCCGGCGTGTCCTGCGAGCCGCCCGCCCGCTCCTCCACGCAAAGAGAGAATCAGTATTTCAGACTGCTGAAGGGGGTGGAAATGCAATGAGCTATGAAGAAGCTTTTTTCTGTCCGAAGATGTCCCAGCGGATGGGGGTCGAGAGTCAGCAACGTTTCATCGGTAAGTAATAGAGAGAGAGAGAGAAAAAACGATAGGAGTGCAAAGTAGAGGAAAAGTTGAGAGGGTGACTAAATGTGAATAAATATATTGTTGAGTCCCATTTATCAAGCTTGAGCAAGGCAGCAAAAAGAAACAAATCAGTCCCAGACCACACCAAGATAACACCACCACCACACAGCAGGAGTCCCTCAATACAATGGCACATTGACATTGAACTAGCGACACACATATTCTGTGGGTCTTTCGGTGAAGTCAACTATATAGGTTCAAAGAAAATAACAAAAAAAATTGTTGTTGAAAGCTTTAAGTCAAGATTTTACCGACACACAGGTAAGGATCAAAGTTAAAAGTCACATTTGCAAACATGACTGCATCCAGCACTAATCTTCTGCTTCGGGATATTTTTGTCAGGAAGATTTACGATGTTAGGGGGAGGCAACAAGGTTGTTGTTGTTCCAACACGTCGGTGCTGCAACGGCTTTTTCACCTCTTGCAATTCTTGTTCTCGGGATGTTAAACAGGCAGCTAGATGGACACCATACAAGGGGAGTCGGTCAATAAAACCGGCCACAACTCCGGCAAAAATCCCTCCTTCAAGGGTCTTGGGGCAAGTTCGTCTCCGTAACTCTACGCCACAGCAAGCACACGCTGCAGGACGGAAACTCCTTGTAGCTGGCAAGCCTTCTCTTCCCCATCCTTTGTGCGGGTGTTAGCCCACGGCGATGATGGGTGGCGCGTATCCACACGGGCACGCACGCTCAGCAACATCTAACGCTTAAACGAGAGGATGGAGTGGAGGTGGTAATTTTGATCCGATTATCGGGCTGCGTGATTACCGAGGGCCCAGCTCAAGGAGCGGAAAGGTCACGCGGTGTTGCGTTTTCCTCAATGAGCGGGAGAATATATATATCGAGTCGTTCGCCTTCGGATGAAAGAAGGTTCGGCCAGTTTAACACGTAGTCGGCTTTGACGATCAATATTATCCATAATCGAGGTTTTTTGGGTTAGATCTTGTACATTTGTCGTTAAACCGGGCACCACCCGACACAGCCAATTAGTAAGGTTTGTCACGTAAACAGAACGTGCCAATCAGTCACTAGTTCAGCACACCACTTGTGTGTTGGAGAGTAAACCCACAATATTGACAATGTGAGTACTGTACGTCGTTTCGCCGGTAATTATCATCAGTTGAGACGTTGCACTGCAAGGACTAAGCTTCCATCATGCCGTAGCAGCGCAACTCTCAACCAAAATAATCAGCGTCTCTTTAAATGGCACGGGGATAGTTCAATTCACCGATGTTTCATTCGTAAGAAATCTGCAGGTTAGAACATGCAGGGTCGTTGCATTAATGACCAAGGCTCTGGAAAGTGGAGAGACCATAGTTCGTTCAATTTAAATACTTCGATTACTACCCAGGAGAATACGTTCGTTGTCATTCCGAGTGCAAATTCTGGAATTCAGGAGCAAGATGAAGGCAGCTGTGAGGGTATATGATTTCTGGAAAAGTGACGTGCATTTCATAAAAAAAATGGCAAAGACGCCACGATAGCATTTAAATAAAACTATACACAGAAAAAAGAACAAACTCCACCTTGCACTCATGTTGACGAGGTTGCGGCAACACCAGACCACTCAAGGAGGCGTGCACAAGCACAACTGGTCTATCAGCATTTTCAGCGAGGAGGTAAAAGGTGCAGACACACGTACGAATGCATCCTAAAAATACTGCAATACCTCATGCAAATGCTATACTTTCATCGACAGGCATTGCACACTCGCAATTTGCAAACGGCTGCAGTGATGGGAAGGCACGGGGAGGCCTACATCGACTATTCGATGACGATGATGATGATCATGACGGATGCTTGAGCTGAAAATATTTCAAGGGAAATGTGTCGAAAAAAAATTGTTCCATTCTTTGGATGAAAAAAACATCAACTGAAGTACATGCGGTGTGCATAATTATTTTTTTTGCTAAAGTACGCTGCGAGCTAATAAGCTCTTAAGTCGGTTTTCATCACTAAAAACACCGTTTCCGTGACAGACATAACACATCAGACAAAACAAATGAATAATACAAATTAAGACATTTTTAAAAGGTAAGTAATCATAAAAAATAACCGGACAGTGGGAGCTTTGAATGGATGATTTTCTGGGGTCAACAGGCAACGACTGTGTAATGTTGCCATAACCCCCCCCCCCCACCTAAAAAAAACCATTCTGGTTAAACATTTGGTGGAAGAATGGAGGCTGTTATTTTCGTGCCTTTTTCTCTCTCTCTCTCAAAAGAATTTATAGGGTGAAAGAGCAGCCAAGCGTGAAGCACCCCCCAGTATTGGCAAGGTGCTTTTGAGCCTCATTTGAAATAAAGAGTCCACCGTTGTACGCAGACACATTTGGTGTCTCGGGTAGCAATTGCAGTTTACAAAAGTCATCACGTCGTGATTTTTATTTTTTATTTTACTTTTATTAATTTAAATGTTTTACCTACGTGACTTTACCGAAAAAAACCTAACAATATCATCACCGTACTTTGATCACCATGGTCAATGCCTCCGCCTCGATGCCACTGCCCGACGGCGTTATGCAACAAACGATCTGCATCGCGACCACGTGCCACGCGGAGCTTACAGTGTTTCACCTCCACTTCGCTGGTGCCTCCCCATTTTGCCTTGCGAATCCACCGTCATCGTACACCGGCATCACTTCCGAACCATCTCAACGATAACAACGCATCTTTACCCAAGACCATTTGTTGTTTGATACCGTAATAGCAAAAATGTGAACTAGTTTTTTTTTTATAGCTCTCTCTGTCTCCAACTCCATGCACACAAATGCAGGGGAAAAACGAATCGGTAACACAGCCTGATTGCTACAGTCCCCCTGTTTGCGATACTGCACAAGAAGCCAGCAACATGTTTAGAGACTGGCCAGGCTGGCCCTGTGCATCTGTCATGCGCGTAATGGAGCTGCGGTGGGCAGGACACGAAGCTATGAACAATGCAAACAGCAAAGGGCGTCAACAAACGCGTGCCGCCCCTATTTACGGCCGTGACCGCGCAAAGTTTACGAAATATTTCGAATAAACAGCTCACTAGGGTGGTGGTGAAGGGGGGTGGGTGGGAGAGATTCCATAAAGTGCGCACTGTAACCCGTGGCAACGCAGCGTGTGTGCGCGCGTTTCCAAGGTGCATTGTACAAAACACGTACAGCGCGACGCAAAAAAAAACTTCCGTGGTATTTACGCTCTCGCTGGCAAGGATAAGTTGGTGTGCAAACTAACTTCGGGCCAGTCGTCGTTCGGGCTATATGGAATCGAATTCAACCGCAGCCCCATCGTCCGTAACGCCACGAATACCGGACACATCATCAAAGCTGCGAATAACGTGTTCCGAGTCTTAACATCACGCGCTCATAGCTGGCACGAGACACTCCCTCGACCGATCCGCTCGAAGGCGAGCCGGCTCGGTGCCAATCCCGGGCTATAGCGGCCTTGGCACGGGTTTCCATGGCGACCCTACCTGGGCCGACACGGCACCAGGTGGGTTCCAATGCCGGGCCCGCTCGCTGCCTGCCACAATAAAGGAGCCGCGCGCTGCTTTCACCCGGACCGACGTCACAGTATCGCCGGTGACGTCACAGCACCGCCGGTGACGTCACAGCATGGCCGACGACGTCACTCGTTTAGTTGAACGGGACAATCGGATTTCGTTTTTTTTTTTGGGGGGGGGGGGGGGTAATGTAGCAGAGAGTTACAGAAATGGTTAACTTCGGCTGAGAGTTGTCGAGGTTACTTTAGTTTGAACCTCAATAATCGCCTCCCCCTGGCCAGAGAAGGATAGGAGGGGCTAGAGTGGATGGATCCTATGGGGAGTGTGGGGATGTGAAGCAGGGCCGTTCCAGGTCATAACGCCCCGCCAATCATTATGGGAACATAGAGATAACGTATTCGCATAATGTGACTTTTAATCATATAAATGTTTACAACTCAGCGCCAGTGGTGGAAATTCCACATTCCTATGATGGGGGCAAGTCTATCCATAGGACAATCGCTGTTGACAACTCCTCCGCCCCCTTGAAATGGTACTGATATTATCGACCCTGAAGGGATGATGGGCTCAGTCATCCCCTCCACTCCTACCCCTCAACCAGGATTTGAACTCGCAATCTTCTGATTTGGAGCCGCTCGCTCGACCGCGCTGATCTACCTAGTCAGATAAAACCCAACGACGGTCTATTGTAGCTTTCATAACAGCCATTAATGCTCTGCCCAAGGAGAACCCGTCTTAAGCGTTGAAGTCATGGGACAATGCCCAGGTCTGTGGAAAACAATGTTGAGGCTGCAGGCAAGTGTTTATGGTGGCCCATATAGGGTTTGCAAGAGGGCCCACAGAGACTATCAATTTAGGGAGCTTGGCATATGGTTTGTGCACACCGCTGTACAAAGATTAGGGGAGGGGGCAGCTATCGTAATGACTCCTACACTTTCAGGCCACATGGCATTGATTGTGAAGCCCTCGCTGATGTCCGAACAATAAAGACCTCAAAGGACTGTCTTATAAAGCTCATGGACGTAAGAGGTCAGACCTTGCACCCTGTAAAATGTTGACTGTTAATGATGGATACAATGTCCCATTAAGCTCAACTACAAATTTACAAATGTGTCTTGCATTTATTTGATGGATGGCTCCATCACAATGAATAACTACCGTGCATCCATACTTTTAATATCCCATACATTTTGAAAAATATTATATTTCAAAAGAAGACTACAGTAAAGGTACCATTTTGTTATGTTTTGTATATCAATATATTATTTCAATTCGAAATTAGATCACGTTGATAACAACACCAAAAAATACGACCGATATTTGGCAAGAATGACAATTTTCCATTAAGGGGAAATAACAAAATCATATCAAGTTAATACAATCCAACAGGGACTCACTTCGATGGTGGCGCATGCCACAGTCGTTTAGCTTTTTGTTCAAAGGACATACAAGGAGCTCTTGTTCTCCCAACGGAAGGGGGGGGGGCGTAAAGACATCATGCAAAAAAGCACCATCGTCTATTTTGGCCACAAAACCATAGGACAGTGATGTCATCTTGCGACCTGGGAAAACAACGATCTATATGTGTGCCAGGAAGCCGTGCGTCTCGATGGAGAAGGGCAATGTCAGCTCATTATCAACACTCGGGGCACGAGGGGGAGGGGATAAAGTTATTATCAGTGCAGTATCAGCCGCGTGGAGATATATCTGATTAAGCATGCGACCTTTATCCCCAGAGGTAGGACATCACCACCGGACCACCTACAATTAACAAGGAATGCCATTGTTTATCATTCTTTATTCATGGTTGCCGACTCAACACGGCTTTTCAACCTGCCCTCTGTGACGCATGTCACATCACTTGCGAGCTCTATACGACTTCCTGCTTTGCCATGTTATCAGGCCTGTATATGCACAAGTTGTCCTCATGAGCAGATTCACGAGAGCATGTTCACCCAATAATCTCCGATGAAACCTGAATGTGGCGTATGAATTATTAGCCGCGCAAATTTGGTGCGTTGATTCGTCAACTGAAATCGATGTGCATGCTCACGATTGGAGCCGAGGCGATTTTTCATAAACAAAGTTTTTTTAGATAGACGATTCTTTTGTGGATTACTCGGGCCTCTTTAAAAGATGGTGCCTGCCTGACATCCTTCCCACGGAAGGCAGGAAACCCCCTAAAAGCCACGCCCAACGCGAGCTGGCCAATGATGATGGTAGCCCCACCCACCACCTCCCGTCCAGCAGCACACACGGTGGGAAGAGGTGAGCTCCTTTCCCCCCCCACCCCCAACTATTTTAGTGTTCTCCGATTAATCGATCAAACTGATAATCTGTAATAGGTTACTGTACTCAAAGACATGTATAGCCCATGGCTACTCAAGAACACATGCATGCAATTGTCTCCGTTTATACGCTGCACGCAATTGATTCGTGCAAACCCTGTAGTCACTAAAGGCACTGCATTTACCAGAAATCAAATCGGGGCCCATGACTTGTGGACGTTCATTGATTAACGAAAGGGGCAAAGCAGTGGCGTAGCTGGAGAAGGGGCAGGGGGTGCCTTGGCCCCGCCTGGTGGCCAAAGCTACGAGTTGGGACCCCCTTGACAACCACCATGAGAGATGTTTTCAGCAAGAGTGTAAAAGAACAACAAACTTCTTTAAAACGCCATTTAAATTTAATTTACATTGCACGTTTTATATTATTTCAATTATAGCGGTAACGTTTAGGCGTCCAAAAATGTTGCATCGCACGTTTGCTTCTACGTTGTCGTCAAAGTGCAACCAGGTAAGACGAGCAGAACCTTTCTTCTGGGTTGGGGCGAATAGGGTGAATATAGAATAAGGTGGCACACTCCGTTCGAACGGGGTGTGCGCTCGTTCACTGAAAGCCACGTTTCGCCAGTTATTAAAACCGGCATCATCAGGCGACAGCCAGATTTGTGTAGAAATCCTTCTGTTTCGTGAATGCATTCATTGACCCCCCCCCCCCACTCTGGCCTACGCACGTGAAGGGCTCACAAGTGAACGACATCACATCTATCCCTCTTACTAATTGGCTGGGTCAGTGCTGTTAGGTGAATGAAATCATTCACGTTTGCCATTTTGAGCGGAACCTGGAATCAAGTCCGAATCCAGTACCCGATGAGTGGTGCGACCGTGCAACACAAATACAATATCAGGGCCCCACCCGACCAATTGCTGCGCCCCCTGAGATGATAATGTAGTGGAATCGATAGATTCCAATACATTACTCGGACTAGGAGTGGCCCACCAGGGAAAGTGATTATATGCCACAAACTTCCTCTTGCTGATGAATCATTGAAGCTCAAACCACGACAAGGCTGCCTTGCTCAAACAGAATGAAGCCGAGGAAACACGAACTTAAGAAGCTCATATGGCAGTGTATTTAATAGGTATTTTCCTTTGGCTACAAAATAAGCAAAATTATTTGTATTCTAAACGGTCAACTAAAATACTGTTTATGTCAAACTGCAAATGTTCATACTTTACTAAAGTCCAACTTCATATATCCATGAACCAATGACTGCAGTAAATGTGAATTATTCATCTCGACGTGATAATTACACATAAAAAAGTATCGGATACAACTGGATTATATAAGGACTGAGTGCATACTTTCATTTCACTTTTTTAGACAGATACGTTTTGACTGCAGCCTTAGAACTCGCCCTGCTCTTATTTAGGCACCGACTCCTATCCACTTTCACTCCCATCATACGCAGCTCACGCAGCTGCTTTCAAGCATACAGTGTGGCTTGCAAAAAAATATATAATAATATATAGGCATAGGAAGGTTGACTTTAATTTTAGCACCACTATTGCACAGCCAAGCTATTCTCAATGCAAGGCAGCTCTGGGTAGAAGCAGGGAGGGTGTGGTCAGCCCAGAGCCGAGCGATTGGTCGACGAAGTGCACGTGGTACACATCGGAACCAATCGCGTCGCTCCGATCCGGCATTGAAATTGCACAGTCACAGTGACAGCCACGCCCCGTTGTTCCATCCACCTGCTGTCAGCACGTGAATGGTGACTGCAGCAGACTTTAACAAGACACAGAGTTGTGCAGCATTGCATGTACATATAAAAAAATATATATCGGCCTTATCCAGAAGACCAGCTCAGAAGAACGGAATGTGTGGCGATGTTTTATTTTATTTTGCAATTTAGACCACCAACTACGGCGAGAGTTGAGAAAATGTGGCCATCCAACAGGCAGCTGTAGAGCCCCGGTTTCGTTCGCGTTGTGACTCATCAGGACGGTACAGTCATCAAGTTGTCCTGCTGCCATAGGCCTTTGGGAGCCCCAGTGTAGCCAGCACCTGTGGCTGCTTCAACGTGGAAAATACCCATCAACTCCAAATTGTCATAGAGGAAGGGAAGGTAGCGATGTTTTTGGCTGACTGCCCATCAGAGCAAAGGTCCATCATTTGTCTCATTAAGCGTTGTTGGCGTGTAGTATTGCCCAGATACATGCACATACACCGTGCGATGACAGGCATGGTTGGTATCGTGAGTTTCATTATCACGACAGAGCAGCATGTTCTGCAAGGATTAAACGTTGCATTGTGTCATCTATGGATTTTTTTTCGAAGAATGGATGACTTAACACACAAGATCACTGAATGTACAGTATGAGTAATCGAATTCATAAATGACAGAATACACGACTGATTTAATGCGTGAAGGGATTGAAGATTGTGCACGTAAATCAATGAATCGCTGCACGACTTCATAGCATTTAAAAGGCAATGGATGAACGAGTTTTTTTGTTCAAGGTAAATGGTAAAGGTGGCAGCCCTGCAATTGATTGCTCATGCCACACCTAGTGGAAAGGCCTCCACCCAGATCAGTGGTTCTTCTTCACCTGGGGTGCACGCCACCCCCTGAGGGTGCGAAATGCCATTTCTGGGGACGCGAGACATGCCAGATATTTTTAGAAGGTAAATCATCAAAAACACAAATTAAGTATGGGCACGTAAGTCCAACTAATTTGTTTCGTCAAACCTATGTATTAATTAACGTTTTTTTTACGATTGAGAACCAGTGGTGCAAGGCTGCAGTAAAAGGTGAAGAACCACCGACCTTGAGGGAGCTCTGGAGAGGCCCTATCGAGTGTTTTGGGCCTACTCATTCACACGCAACATGAAAGAGGTGTGAGCACCCACGTTCTACCCCACCGCATACACGTGACCTGTCAATAGACTGCGCCTGTACTCGTTTATGCTGCTGCTGTGTGGACAGAGACAATTAAATTTAAGAAACCCGCCAATTGTCTTAAACTGTGGATTGCAAATCCCATGTGATAGCCATTACACAACTGTGGCAACATCCAAATTACATTATACTGCAGCAATAAAGTGTCGTGGGTATACTCAAGCAATACGCTTGTTACCGAATAAATAAAAAAAGCGGACATCATTCCTTATTTCACACAAATCACACGCATCTCTTGCAAAACGTTGGCACAATTATCGCGTGCGTGTTCATTGATTAATTCCCTTTAAACCGATAGAATGCATTAATTTATAACAACAAAAAGAACCGACCCGAAACCAGACACATAAGCCAATAAATTCAATCGCGTGCAATGCGACAGTGTTGTTCAACTGAGCGTAAGGGTGTGTGTGGTCTCAGGCCACCGCTGGCTTGTATAAGCGATGTGCAAGGCTGCTGCTGCTGTTGGCAGCCACCCTGTCAAACCCAACGTTGTCAGGGCCAGTCGGGCAGGTTCACGCTCACAGAAGCGCCATCGACCCCACCCAAGCCACAGCGAGAGATATGAGCAACGAGTCGAGCAAGCAGCCACTAGAGCGAAAGGAATTGGCAGCGGCCAGGGACCGACTCCTTGAAATCTCGCAAACTAAACTTAGCACTAATTACAGGCTAGCGGAGATTAAATAAATACCCCCAGCGCTGGACATAACGGGTTGGGTTTTTTTTTACTACCAGGGGTACTGTTGTCCATCTTTGGTCAAGACGACACTGCACTGAGGCAAGCTGATGTAACAGTTGTAAGTGTCTGGTTGACTGCTCAAGGAATACATAATGATGCCAGGACGTCTCCTTGCAGCGCTCAGGGGCATTCTTAATTGGCTGTTGCGTGCATCTGCCTTCTTAAAATGTATTGCATATAAAATATTGCACTGTGACATTGGGCCGGGGAAGCTCAATGGCTATAGTTGCCTCGTTACAGAGCAACTGGTCAGGGTTTCAACCGTACTGTTGCGTATATTAGTGTGGTCACCTGCTAAGAATAACAAAAAAAGGTTTTATTTGGCATCGTTCACAAGAGAATGCTACTGTCTCGCTGTATAACAAAATACTTGCTCTAATCCCAGGATGAAAATAACCGGCAACCAAATAACGCGAGAGTTGTTGGGCCACCCAAGCTGTGTGTAACATACCCATATACAAACTTTTGGTGGAGCTCAAATCGATTGGTCAACCTGAGCCAGCGGTGGAAATTCTGGTCCTGAGGCAGGATCCAACCTCTCGATATGTGCCTGGCCCTCGTGGGTACAGCCTCACCAAATGGTTTTTATTTTACTGACCAAGGCGGGATGAAGATGGCCGGGATTTTAACTTGTATATCATAAAACGGAGGCTGCCAATCTTCCAACTGAGCTCCCTCTCATCCCTGAGCCCATTACAAAGGAATATATATTTGGCAAAAACTAAAACAATACATTTGCGCAAGTCCAAATATCACACAAGCTTTCAGGAACATTCGTTCTGCTAACATTCATACGTAAAGTTCATCAACACAAGCAGCAAATATTGTGCTCATGTAAACTTTATGAATCATGTCACATTTTTTAAAAAAGTACGATAACTAAGATATGTTTTAAAAATTATAAAAGTCTCACGTACAAAGTTATAAGCTCACCGTGTGGGAGGAGGACTTTGTTTTCAATGTACACCTCGCTCTGACCAGGATTCATTGGGGCTCAAAGCTTCCAATTGACGAGAAATTCAGAGATACGATTCTACAGGCACAGTTGACTGAGTGCAGCAGGCACTATAATAGTGAAGTCGCCGAAGGAAACCTCCGATTGCAGAGAAAATTGAATACAAACTCTGGTTATTTGAGAAACGCAATTAGGCAAAATACTAAGCACAATTAAGCAAAGTGAGATAAACTACATGAAAATTCGAATTTTCCTGTTCCGTTTTACAACTAGGCTCAACAACTATCTGGTATGTTAAACAATAATCCGTTCATTATTTTATTTTATTCAACTCACTGTCCAACTTGTATAAAGTAACTAGATTTTACTTTTGGTGACCGCCAATTAACAAATGCCGGTAAATGAGATAACAACAACAATAACCCTGAGCACCTCTCCTGTTCACACCGATCTGACTTTCGTGCTGGTGTGCGGGCTTTTAAAGATGTGACGAATATCCCACAATGATAGATGCTGACCGAAAAAACACTCAGGATTGTGGTCGCTGTTAGGACAAGCTGTATTTACATGATGTTTGTTGCACACATATTGCGCCTGAACTTGACTCCGTTTCATTTGTCACCAGCCCTGTTGGCAGCAATGAAACAGACCGCAGCGGGCCGGCGCAGACCATCGACAGGCCCAGTGCATGTAGGATCTTTTCGAATGCCCATGGGCCAAAATACTGGTTAACCTGCATAGCATTTTTCAGATTCGTTTTTCAATGTCAGTTCACGAATTTTTCATGTTGCACTTTTAAATGCAATCTAGTGGAGGACATACTGCAAGCAGTGCCTAATTTAATCTGGAACAGACTAGAATATTGTTCCTGGAATTATTTTGGCATGCCTCATCCATCTCGCCTTATTTTGTCCTCACGATATATATAATTGTGTCTCTATGGTTATAAGGATTATAGGGTTCAATCGCATATGGTTATTCATGATAGCGTCGCTTTTACGCTAGTGGTAGTGCCTTACGCTGATAATCCCTACTCCGAGCCAGCCTGGTAGCGTTCTGGAAAATATGAAGCGATAAATTAAGCCCCAACTACACATAAAATACAGCCTCCTGAAATGTGTTTTATTGCATCTGATAAAAATAAAGGTCAGTTATGAAATTATAATTGTATATTGTGTTTGTCACGGGTCCGCGATGCACTCGCGACCCTCTTTGCGGGCAAACGGCCCGGTGGATTGGCTGACATGGAAAAGATTGACTACTGTCTGGCCCACGGGACTTAGCATCGCAAATCCCTGCATTAGACGATTACAAGAGGCATGGACTCACTTGGCTTCCACTGTGGGCCCCCTGGACAGGGAATCCCATTTCCAGTGACACGCATAAGGGTTGCGTGGTGGCAATGCTGTCCAGACCACTCATGGATGGCATTTTCAAGTTGGAATGCCATGTGCTCTGGGGAAGCGGCGTCCCCCTCCTCCTAGGCGGATGGCCTAAGTTATGAACCTCGGTTGAGCTGAATGTCAAATCCGAGGGTAGACTTTAGGAAAATAAAGTGATGTTGATGTTTTGGAGCAGAATTCTATTTTTTTTAAACATGCAATTATTTGATGTACTGTGTACAATGTTAATGAACAACAGATGTGTCTTTAATAACACCTGTTGATGGCCAAAAGTGTTTGAAATAAACTTCAATGAAAACTAATTGTAAATAATGAAATATTTGTGCACCAAATAAAATCATGCCTTTTCCCAAAAAGTGATGTTTTAGTGGACAAATATCGAGAAAACAAAACCCAAAGCACCTGTCTCAATTCCTAGTGTTGGCAGTTGAATCCACAGTTGGGTGCCTTCATGTGACAATGTCTCTATTAATCAAGTAGTAAGTAGATACAACGTATTCATTACATTGTGTTGCTCGCTAGAAATGGGGCAAAGTATGGCTACCTTGAATTCATCCATTCCGAAACACTGAAACCGAAATGCAGACCATTTCACACATTAGAGGCATTAGGAAACGTAACTGCCTCTTCTAGACCAAGCATGTCCACTTGGCACACCCATCAGATATACAACCACAACGTATTGACTGCCAAGCCAACTTTCTGGCTTGTCAGTTTTGCGTGACTGCTTCAAAAATTACAGAGCGGTGCCATGCCACAGCACAATTGTGGGCAGGCACTCAGATGGCAACCCACACTCAGTCTCTGTAGGTATCTTGCACAATTCGGACATCCCCTGTTCATTTCGCAGCAATTGACCTCTGAACCTAGCGAAGGCCTTCTGTAGGTTGACTTCCAGCCTAAACTAAACCACTGGTGCCTTTTCTGTTTGTGAGGAATGCTGTTGGCCACTATTCCTTCCAGTGTTCTTGGTAAAGAAGTGTTGTTCTCATTAATAGCACATATCTCTAATGCCCTGCAATGACTGTTTACTTTTGATTAAATGGTACTTTTTTCAATAAAAAGCTAAATGTTTCATAGGTGCACGGAGGAAAAAACTACGTGTAAAATGATAACTTGTCATCATTGCATTTTATATCTGTGCTAATTGATGTACTGTACTTGTAAAAAAACACAAGATAACTCATTCAATTCTACGTGACCCTGCTGGAGAGTTAAAATGAATCAAACTTGAATTCTGAAAGGAACGTGGACACCATTGGATTACATGATCCCAAAAGGAGTCCGAAAGACATTTTGTAGGCCTACACAAACAGTTTTAAGTTAATTTTTTTTATGATGTGGCCTCTCCATGAAGTGGATAGTATCGTGTTATTCTGCAAAGCCAAACCTACATACCACATCCAGTGGAAATTTGTTATCACTGCTCTGGTGCCTTAGTCTGAATCATGTCTGCCTCCTTTAATCATGATTACAATCTTACAAATTTCCAGCACTGGTTAAAACAAAATGATCCACAGAATCTTATACAAAAGTTTACTGAGAAATTTCAGAAAATAACTGATGCTTTCAACACTGAAACTATACTTTTCCGAACGAGTGTTTATAGGATATTCTTAAATGTATTTTTTTTATAGTTAAAGATTTTCATTGACGAAGTTATTCTCATCCACGCACATCTCAATAATTTCTTGGAAAGCCGAGGCCTAAAATTAAACTGCCCTTTCAAGTGTCATCATGGCCTCAATTAGAAACAAATATGGCGACCACGTGCTCTGGCATCCCTCATTCAAATGACCACTGACATCTATTCCACACACAGGGATCTGTTAGAAGTTGAACGTGTGTTTATTTCCAAGTAAAAATTTGTTACAGTTCACTTGTTCGTCTCACTAGAGGAGACTTACCAGTGGTGGCGCACGGCATAAGCAAACCAAGGCAAATGCATAGGGCCCCAAACAGCTCAAGAGACTCCGGGATTCATGGAAAATATGGGTGCACCAATTATGAATGCATCGCTCTTTCGTTTACAGTTCTATCATCTCACAATAATCTCTATCTCTCGTTAATATCTCTTCTGTCATCTCGCCATGTGTTTACCAATGGGAAGGCGGGGACACCCCTCAAATAATTTCAGCTTAGGGCCCTCAGCGGACCAAGACTTACCGTCGTCCTCCACCGCCTTTGCGGGTGGCAGGCTGGCACGGCCCGGGCGTGCGTAGCCGCCCCGGAACTCAAAGCTCTGCGCGGAGCCGAGCCCGGCGCTCTCCACCTTCCTCACGCTCGCCCCTCCGTCCTTCCCCTCGGGGATGGCCCTTGCCTGCGCTTGGGCCTGCGTGCCCGAGCGGTAGTTCTCGCGGTCGTCCCCTCCGTAGGCCTTGGCCGTGCCCCGTCCCCGTCCGGCGCCCAGCGGCCCGGTCTGCGGCCGACGGCCCGGGAGGGAGGCTGGCAGCGGCTGACGGACGCGGTGCAGCGTCACGGGCACGATCTCGGGCGGCAGGTGCAGGTAGTCTCGCAGGTAACCGATGCCCTCGTTGGACAGGTACCAGTAGTGGTGGCGCCACGTGAAGGTCTCCCGCACGAAGCCGCGCGACTCGAGCGAGGCCATGGCGCGTGACACCTGGAGGTTGGTGACCCCGACGAGCTCCTGGTGGATGCTGTCGGGCCGGCGGTCCTTCTTGGCCACCATGACCCCATCGCGGAAGAGGGCCTCGTAGATGGACCTCAGCTTGTCCAAAGGCATGAGCATTCCAGCAGCCATGTTGAATGAGATGGTTTGAGTTGCTGGAGCCAATGAACTGGAAAGCAATTGCTGGGTTTCTCAAAATGAAAAAAAATCTACGTTTGTTTCGGTCGAAAATGTTGAATTTTGAGAACAATGACTGTCGGTGGAATTTAGCGTGGGTGAAATTTGCGTCGCTTATACTTCTGTGTCGAGGAGTTTATTTATTTAAAAAAATCCCTCTTTACAACTTGTACTTCTTCAATGAAAAGTTCAGCACTCGAGCAGCGAACTGCTTTAAATGCCCCAACCAGCTCTTTCAAAACTAACTTTCATACAAAACGCCGCCTGCATTCAAACATTCAACCCTCAAAAGTTCTGACTACGAGCGACAACAAACTGCTGGGAGTGGCATCTGCCGCGATCCATTCAAACGCTTGTGACAGCCCAGGCTGACAACCACGACTGTACACGCCGGACGGTGCAATGTCTCCGCGATTGCTCAGGAATGCGTGAAACCGAAGGAAATCTGCCACCAGCAGACCACAGTTTAGTCTGAGCACGGCGCCCACCACCACCACCACCCCCCTTCTCCCCTCCGTGAAACGTAGTTTTCACAGCTCTCAAAAGAAAGTTTTGGAGTCCGGGTCAAGTTCTACTCACGCCTTGCAGGCAAAAATGCGTTGCACGGTCCGGTGATGTCCACAGGGCAGCAGTAGAATCGGCGGTAGCAACAGCAGCAGCAGCAAACAGGCTGGCTAAAAACGTGGAGGTGTAATGTCTACAGCGCTTGCTCCGAAGAATGGAATTAGGTGGGTTGGGTTGGGGAGGGAGGTGAAAAAAAACAAGCCGCGCGGAAATTATTAAAAATAAATCGCAAACTCTCGTTGTTCTAGACAGGGGGGAGGTGGAGGAGGAGGAGGAGTGCTTCCAACCTGGGTTGGCAAGTGACCAGCGCAGCTTCGAAATGTCTAAAACGCACACTGTACGTGGCGTGGGTGCCCTGTCCCAGGCCACCACGGATAAAGAAGAGAGCGAGAGGAGAGAGCCACGGCGGCTGCTGCTGCTGCGCAAGCGGAGGCAGAGCGATCGGGATGGTTCTGTCAGCGGTGGGGGCAGCTGGAGGGTGGGGAGGGAACGAAAGGCGGAGGAGGGAGGGTCGAGGGGTAGTCGGAGCTTGGGGCTGTCGAGAGTAAGGCGTGGTGGCCGTGGTGGTGGTGGTGGGGGTAGGTTGGAGGGTCGGATGATGGTGCCCCTCCCTGGGAGTTCACGCGTTTGGTCTGCTCGGGCAGTGAGTGCGTGGCTGTGGCGAGGTGGTTGGCTGGCTGGGTCCGAAGAAGGGGGAGGGGGGGCTGGGTCCAAAGCAACGAGTTCCCTTCCCGTTTTCAACTTAGCGCGCAAAAAGAAAGAGAAATGTATTCTCCCGAACGTCAAACTTTAATTCACCCCGCAAAACAATTGCTGACTCGCACCCCGACTCATCCACAGCCCCCTTTTCATTCGCCGATCGATTCCGGTGGTGTGACATTCCGGCCCCTTTATTTGAATCTTTGATCAATCAAACAACAACAACGTAAATAATCTCAGAGTGTTTGCATTTGTGAACGTAACGAATAAATTCTAAGTACACCTTTGAGCACGCTGAGGTTTCACCCCAGTATTAAAAGTCACGGCTTAAGAAGGCAGTGACACCGAAGGACCGCCAGAGTAACATCCTTGTTTGTGTAGCCGAGTTGAGCCTTTTGTGAGCAAGCCAGCAGATTGTTATCTTGTCAGCCGACCCTGTGATTTAATGAGGTTTTTTTTAATGTACAGCTTACACTCGAGTTGACTCTTACGACAGCTTGCACTAAAGTCAACGCTGCAATTTTGGTTGCTCGCACTCAGGTAAACACCCGCTGCCTTGATAGGCGTTAAGGGCTCGATGGATGATACATAGACACAGAGATGGTCCCACCAAAACGACAGATCAATGACCGTACACAGTATTGTCTGTGCATATGCGTGCGTGTCATCATCTCAGTCAGCTCAGTCAGTCGACCCGTGGCACCTGGGTCTGCCCCGTGACCTCCTGCCAGCTGGGGCGTTCGACACTTCACGTGGCCTCAAGGTGCACATGGCCTGGCACAAGCGTCGTGGTGACGTCACCGCCACTTAGTTGTGTCATCATCAGAATCATTAAGCACTTTTAAAATACATCTAAAAACTTGCTTTTTTTGAAACTGGAATTTAATTAGGATTTTCTTAATGTGTTATTTGTTTTGTGTTTGCTAGAAATGTGTTACAACGTGATTTCATTTTGCGTACAATTTTACTTTTATTGTTCATGCCTGTAAAGTACTATGTATTGCATTTTTTTGCACGAATAGTGCGATAGAAATAAAGTTTGATCGATTGATATAAGCCAGTGGTGAGGTGCGTGCGTGTGTGTGTGTGGTAAATACTCTGCACTACGATCTCCCTATTCCTGGGTTCAATTCTAGATCACGCAAAACACACACACACGACAATGGCCAATGGGATTTGAATATGGGCCAAATCTGGCCGATGTTGCACGGCACTCAATCGTGGTTAAAAGCAAATGCTGTAGTAGCAAAACTCCATTCTGTGTCTCTACATATAAATGCAACACGTGTGAGTCCATCAGCCTCTTGGCTTTCCAGACGGCTATTATCAAATAGCATTTGTCTAAGTGAGCAAAGCCTGCGTCAGGCTTCTATATTCTTGGTCCCATCAGCGAGACCCAGACTTGTTGAACAAATGCTGCTGTACCTACAGATGTCATATTAATCCGGAAGCATTTGTATATTTGCTTTTGCCCGTGATGCTCCATGGTAACGCATACTGAATTTGAGCGCTAAATCCTGGTGCAGTGTGTCAACATTAGCAGTGGGAAATGAAGGCAGCTAGCTGGGAGTGGCATTGGCCACATAATCTCTTCTAAACCACGCACGAACGGCCTTGTGTGTACGTATGTTGAACTTCTTTCGCACCGTACGTAGCCAACCGTGTTAATCGGAGGTTGACGTTGCATCGAATCACCGTCGATCAACGTCGATCTCATTATCGCGGGATAAATGTATCGAAACACGTGTCTCAGAATCGAGGCGTTTTCCCATTCGTATGCATTGTGTGTAACACATTGCTGCGGAGGGAGCTGGTTGGGTTGCTTGGTCAATGGCCAGGGTCAACGGCGGCGTGGTGTATTCCGCAAATATGCCCGACAAGCCGGCGTGAGTAGGTTAAACGTTGAGTTTTATAAGAGCACCACGGGGTGACCAGCCCCTCCCCACCCAGCCCCACCCCTCCCACCCCCCACCCAGCCCCACCCTCCCCACCCAGCCCCTCCCCACCCTCCCCTCTCCACCCAGCCCCACCCCTCCCATTTTTGAATGCACGACGGACGGACAGAATAATCCCCTGTGGGCTGGTGCTACTTGCAGGCCGCTACATTCACCACGATGTAAACAATAAATAAATAGATTCCTGAACAAAATCGTGACCCTCGAGCAAATTAATAAGTTTAACCGCGAGCGGGCGAATCACGAAAGGGCACGCTTAGCAGCACTTTATATCATCGAGAAACTGAAACGCCGTCGTATATGCATGAAATACTGGAATCCCAGTAAGCCGTGAAGGGGAGTTTAGCGAGCAAGTTTGCAAAGTAATGTAGGAGGGTTAATTTTAATCATGGGCCTTCATGACCAATATTATGATTCATAATTTGGGTTAGACCGTGTATGTACAATGCCAACATTTGGCTTGCTTTTCAACACTGGTTTGCTGATAAACCAAATCAATGTGGAATATTATCCCACGTGACATCTCGATTTTATTAGCTCGATCGGGTAGTGGTGGGTTGTAGTTTTTTTAATTGACATTCTACCCACGTGACGATCTGACCCAAAGGGAATTAATTATGAATCCATGTCATAAGACTTAACTGCGTATACGCTGCGGTGTGGCAATTTAAAAAAATCCCGTGGTGATTGAATGAATACGGGAGAGCTTTCCCAAGGTGAGATCCTCACCTAAACTCGAGCCGCTCAGAGCAGCATGTGAGATTTCGCCAAAAGGCGACATCTGGTCCAACACCAATGGAGACTAGGCTCTAAGAAAAAGCTGTCTCGGGTGTGGACCAATCAACTTCAAGGACAGTGCATATCATTATCAGAGTTGTTTCTTTTTGTTTGCATTTTGCCTGCTTGTGTTGTGGTTATTGCAAACATGATCCCTTGTATAAAAGTGTCAGTTTTGTACCAGTTGAAAGGGTAAAAACCTATTACTATATTTTGCCACTGGTAAAGGAGGTCTCATAGTGTTCAAGTTTTTTTTGTTTGCATGTTCACCACAAGTACATGTGGTCAATACAGGCATGATTCCTTGCAAAAGGTTTCCGTTTGGTGTTTTAACATCTTAACACCTGTTCTATTGCCAGCAAGGGTAAAACCTATCCCTTATTTTTTTATACGGCCAAGGCAGGCTCCATGATGTGAGTTCATGCGCTCATTTCACGGCCGGCCACACCCTTGTGGAAAATGTCTGCAGGAATCCTTCTTTAAAAATACAAAAGACATATTTCTCGTTCAAATTGTTGACGCTTGGAATGTGTCGAAGTTTTGTGCGCGATAGAGGTCTTAATGATGTTAGCAGCAGTAGTGACCATGAAATGTACCGGTAATGCCCACCGCTACTCTCTTTAGAGAGGGTACTTTGGCATAATATTCTACGTTCTCCAGTCCTCGTGGAAGAGGCGGGTATCACCCACGCTTGAATCCACACGTGATCTGCTGTTTGACTGTGGGCTATGCGTATTATAACCCTGGGTGGACAGAGGCTGGCAGTTAGGGGTTGGGGGCATTTAAAACAACAAAAACTCGCCCACATTGTTTCAAGCGCCACACCGGGAGATAGATCAGGTGACATCTGGATTGCAAGCGCATCGTGCCAACCATTAGAACATGAAAGCATCCACATTACAGTATGCTGTCGTTATAAAGTGGTTATAAAGCTGTGTTCATCCCCGGCTCATGCCCTCCCACAACAACATCTAACAACAGTTGTTGCAGTGCTCGAAAATTGTTCATAAAAGGTGCTGACAAAATGTATTACTTAAAAGTAGGTCTTCTCTTGAAAAGGAGGTTACTAAATAAAAAAAACTCCCATCTGGTTAGAGGATATCAATCAGCATCAAGCTCAATGTAATAAGCTTTTTTTTCCTGAACGTATACTGTACCTCGTGAAATTTACACTGAATGAAATCTGAACAAACGCACACCTTGTTGATAATGACGCACACACTGGCGACAAATATATATATATTTTTACAACAATGATGCCCAAATAGCACCAAGAACAGCGGAATAAAGACCGCACCAATAAATAAACGAACATGTATGTGGTTTTACACACAATTACATTTATTCGGTACTGTATCCCAAAGGGCTAAAGAGCGTGATCTAACAGCACTGTACTGTATAGTCAAATTCAAAGTGATCTGCTAAAATAAGCCATGAGGCGATGCTCATTTCCTTCTTACAGCACTCATCCAGTGGCAGAAAACTCCACATTCATATGACGGGAGCGAGTCCTTCCATTGGACAACCATTGTTGACTTCCCGACAAACGGATACCGATTTTATTGACCGCAGAGGGATGAGCTGAGTTAACCTCAAACTAGGATTTGAACTCCCAAACTTTCGAAATCACTGCTTCAACGACAAAAGTGTGCAGTCTGAGGCATTTTGCCAAACCAATAGTTCCTGAAGAACTGCATTATTGTCATCTTATCTAAAGTCCCCATCAATGAATTGATGAAACGTGACAAAAAAAGGCAGCAGTGAGATAAAGAGACAAATGTAGACTTGTCATACCTATTAGGCCTCATTAGTACAGAGGTCACCAAATAGCCAGCTGGCCTAGTTATTTTTAAAACTGTAGTACTTTACAACATACAGTCGAAGCCCAGCTTGGCACTAATCACTCGTAAGAATAAAGCAGTCAGAATTCTGTCCTGTGGGTGCGGTGAGGGAGGCGCAATGGAAACCGCTCAAAAGTTTATAATTGAAAGTCATTTCCCAGCATCGCTGTGTTTCCATTCAGAGTAAAAACTCAACGTCAGATAAAGTTAAAATGTGCAGACCTGCAACGAGCAGCCACTGCTGACGAAGGGGGCCTCCACTAGACGGGGGCCACATAGAGCCCCTCTGGGGGCATGTGGCCTACTCTTCCACACTGATTTCTTGAAAGGTGGGAGTACCCCCACACTTTACCCCACCAGATACTACTTGCCGGGAGACTTCTTGTGGGATAACCATGTATATCCTGCTGCTATGTGGCATAATGATTTGCTGTTATGAGCTTCACATTTAATAAATGCCTTCTCTGCTCTGTGCGACTTGAATGCAACCTTCAACCAGGGAAAATAAATGTTGATAGCGATTCTAAAAGAATAGGGCTTTAAACTATTGATTTATTAATTGATTAAAATATTTCCCCTGGAATATCCCTCGAAATGGAAGATCTAGTTTGCAAGGGTGCCCGGGTTTCAATTGTAACATACATTGTAAACACGTAATGACGCGAAAACACGGACATTTTAAAACTATAACCTTACACAACATACAAACTTTATGGCGGGACCCTGGGTTCTCGAATAAACTGAAGTCAAAATCGAAATTAGTTTCATTCTTTTTGGCGACTTCGTCCCACCACGCACATAAACGCCGCGACCTGCCTTGCGCGGATCATTCTGTTGTCGTTTTGTCTTAGCGCAGCAGCGAGGACGAATGCGCAGAAGAAACAAAACTTGTATTCGCGCATCTTGTAGAGCTCGTCGAAAGGAATAGATTAACGTGTCGTTCGCCTTCAACAGACATAAAATGACGCCGCAACGCAGTTTATGCGAGAGCCGGGGGCTTATGGGACCCCGGGGTCCCGCCATAACGTTTAAACGTTTATTGACTATATTTACCCAAGAATGTCAGTGTGTAACGCGCGTGACGCCACTCCACGTCGACCAGCCCCCCCTCATTAATAATCATGCACAGGTGACGTCCTCCACATGGACCCGTTCCTCAATAATCATGAGCGGGTAACGTCACTTCGCATGGAGAACCGCCCCCCTCATTAATAATCATGAACAGGTGACGTCCTCCAAATGAACCCCCCCCCCCTATTAATAATAATTAGCGGGTGACGTCACTCCACATGGGGGCCGAGGCACCTCCTCCCCCCTCGGCGTCAACTTACAAACCTCACTACAAAGGCAGAACCCTCACGTCACGTTATCTCCGTCACGCTGTTGAGACATCGAAGTAAACAGGACGTCATGATGAACAAGGGGTTATAACCTTTAAATTAAATAGGTCTGTGTCACCACGCCCTTAGAAATTGTACACGAATGGATGCAATGAATATCACGTCGCGCTCTGCTTTTCGCTTGCAAGTTTTAGATTTGCTGCAATACACCCGTCCTTGGACGGGCAAAAGGCTAGTACCATAAATATCAGGTCACGTTTCTCTCTGCAGTTCTTTCCTGCTTAAACAAAACTAAACTTAAAGCTTGGAACACATAAATAAATTGTTCGTTAAAATGGTGCGTACTGCGGATTCGTGTAGAATGTACTCTGGCTGTAACAGCTGCAACTATACGTGATTGTGTACTGTAACATACGCATTGGAATGTCTGTGCAGTTAAGGTCCTCCTAGTATGCTTGCTTAGGACAAGCTTGTTTAAAATCAGTGAACAGATTATGAACCAATTATGAGATGCCGAGTCTACTTATTCCATTCACCATATCTGATTAGGTACATTTAATAGATAATGTAGTTCAAATACAGCACTTAGTTGATGATAACCTGTTATTTAACTCTTCCTTAATGGCCACTCTTGCAAATTAAACCATTCTTGTCTCTTAAACAAAATAAACTTGAAATGAAAAAAAAATCCATTTAAACAAAGTACACTTGAACTAAAGTTGTAATTTCAATACAGAACAAAAAGTGCCTTGCATATGTCCTTTGTTTCAGTACTTCGTTTGGAAAGCCAAGTACTGCAATTGAATGTTGTTATATACACATGCGGTTGCATCACAGTTGAGAAATCCTATCGGTAAACTGGCAGGTGATGAGCAGGTGAATGGGCATGAAAATTAGTGGTCTATCAAATCGCTCCATTCTGTAATGAAAACATTAGTTGGTGGTGCTCCAGACTTAACAAAAATAAACTCAACATACTCGTCGATAACATTGCTTAAATAAATCTATATAATACGTAGTATGCAACGTTCCAGACAATGCCCCTTCTTTCCATTATGAAATGAGTTCGTGTGCAAGTCCTTAGGTGGATTTCCTGTATTACATTGCAGGATGTTGAGATAGCTGACAGTATTTTTTAGAGGCCTTCATCCAGCAGTAGAGTGAACATGGCTCGTGAGGATGATAATGACAATTCAATGACACAGCCAGAGTGACTGGCACACAGACGCACACAGAGACACGAAGACGCACAACTTAGAAAGTGGAGCCTCCTGCGAAAAGCCATTTCCAGAGTTATCATCGTCTTCAATTCGGTATAAGCTTCTGATCACCCTTTGCAGGGGCGTCTTGGAAAGAGCCGCATTTACTAACACGTAAGCTAGTAAATGTCCATCGACACCGCGTTCATTTAAAATTCACGACATATACGGCATAGCTGCCTGTAAGCATTGGCGGGTTTGGTTTACATGAGTGCAGCAGCAGCAGCAGCGACGGCGTGGAAAGTTGCGTGCAGCCTTCTGCATAACCGTTACCAACTGCTGGCACCGAGAATGCAATTCCGATAAAACTCGTGACAGTCATGGACACCGAAACAAAACCGCACGGTGTTCGCAACATGGAGTTCACACTTTGTTAAGGAATCATTGTTACAAGAGTAGCAGTGGGATTGACCTCTGTGAGAATACAACCACAAAGACTCCCTGTTAACTCGCTGTGGCGGGCAATATTATCGAACAGGTGTTTTTCTTTGTGAACATTCGAACTTTTTTTTCTCACTTGGATCAATGTGTGCGTTAAGGGTGCTGTGTCGTGGCCTTCCTTCCATTCAGCTCTGTCCATGATATCTACTCAAGGATTTTGCATTCGACAACCACCAGTTACTACATCGTTATAGTTAGTTATGTAAAGATAGTAGTGTTTTACACTGAATTGAGTCTGGAAACACGAGGTGAATTATACTAAAACAGGCAAGATAGGGACACCTGGTGATCCAATGTTACCCAAACTTTGGTATAAAGTTGTGTTGCTATAAACGCAGGGACTTATCCTCCTTTGAAAACTGACCAACTTGATCAAAGTGTTGCTCAACATTTTCAGAAAGAAACTAGACAACAAAATAATAATCATCATATTTGCGTCTGGCATTTGAATATATTCGCAATTATTCAAAAGCGATTTGTCCCGACTGCTACCCGTGCACTTCCGTGATGCTAATTAAATACGTCTAAATCTAAACGCATGTTGTGGATCGTTACTTAATACATGCACACGCATGTCCCTTCTCGAACTTATTAACACTGAATTCTCTTTTGAGGTAAGGAATTGGAAGGGAGCGTCTCTCAACCAAACTGCCACAATGCAATACTCGGCTTAGAGATGCCATAAATACCCGGTTACACAACTTGAAATATATATGGTGCGAAATACCTATTTTTGTGTGTGCCCGTGCTATATTGACGTCAACGTACAACCAGGGTCTCTCAACGGAGACTCCGAAATACATTTTGATGACTTAGGTGGTTTGAAATAGGACAGTTTTTTTTAAATGTCGTGTATTACACCATTTTAGTATGCTAAAGTACTGTTGCATTGTACTGTACTGTCTTTCTAAAACCAGTGATATTAAGATGTCTGAAGTTTTTACTTCATGCCATGAATTGTCAACCCACAAAACACATTATCGAAGTTTATTTAGCGCATTCTGTTGAAAATACGATACAATTTTCCCATGTAAAAAAAAACCCACACTTGGTATCAATGCCAAATGCAGCCCATTAGCCAAATACCTAAGTTTAATCTTGCAGAGTTCATCTCCCAGGCGAGTGGTGGCACAGTGATGAGACCGCTACACTCTGAACCCGTCCACAGGAGTGCTCCACCCTCAGTTACCATCAGTGGTGAGTGACATCTGAAACAGTTCAGTCCCCCTCCACCCCCCTTTCCACCAACCCGCACTGACCAGCGTGGTGAAGTATGGTCCAACACCCCCCCCCCATCCAGCAGTGGGTTGACGGATGCAAATTAGTCACGTGCAAATCTCTCACATTTTTTAATTGTGAATACGTAATGATCAGTTTCCATTGCATTCCCAATTTGACGTGTGTCTCCGTTAAGGATTATGCACGCAACATTCAACGAGACATCTAACGAAGAGCAATCTCTAAGCATCTTTTGACGCACTTTTGGGAGAAGTCCACTCGATTGAACCAACTGACTTTTTGATTAAAAAAATACATCAAACAAAATATAACTTAATTTGAACAGTAATGTCTCCCACACATCGAGAGCCATACTAGTGAGTGAAATTTTGTTGTTTTATTTTATTTTGCTTTCACCTACGTGACTTTACCGAAAAAACCAAAGAGTATGGATCCTTGCAGTCACGAAAACTTCAAATCTAGAATTAGTGAGTGAAAGTTACTCTTTGGTTCTTTCGGTAAAGTCACGTAGAAAGAAAATTAATTCCTGCAGTCACGAAAGCTTCAAATCAAGTTTGAGTGAAAGTTATATAATTACTTTGCATAATGCCTGAAGCCCGATCCATTCCGCATAATCCGCGCAGTGTGGATAACTGCCGGAATTAAATGCAACCTTCAGGCTAACCTTGGGAGCCAAGAATAGACACAGGTGCTTCTCACTACTTGCAAGGCGAGTGTAGCCGACCGGAGATCGCTGTTGCAAAGCACTCAGCGTGGCGTGAAAAATGGCGCCCGTGAACAGGCATTGCCATTTTAAAATGGGAGCGAGTCCCACGAGCACCGGGGGATCTAATGGCATGCAAGTCAAAGAGTCGCCACTCTGGGCGGGAAATAGAAGGGCTCTGGGAACGAAATTTCAGACCGCCTCCTTTGCAGGAACTTGCCTCCTGCAGTCTACGGGGCACGTGACGATACAGGGGCAAATGTTTAAAGAGCCCCCCCTGAAGTATATTCTTAGGTTTTTTCGGTAAAGTCACGGAGGTAAAAAAATTACAATTTAAATTAATAAAAGTAACATAAAAATAAAATAAAAATCACGACGTTTTGGAGGCAACACAAGCTTCCGTCTTCAGGTGGAACCGTCACAGCACGATTGCTATATCAAGTAAGATAAATTCCAAGAAAACCGTCTTTGTATATATACTGGTTGAGGGTGGGAGGAGGTGGGAGGAGAAGAGTGGGAGGAGGTGGGAGGAGAAGTGTCACTGCTGGCACACAAACCATGGCAGCAAGATGCGGATATTCAATAAAAAAATGTAAAATTAATGTTTTCAAAACTCTCCGGCAATGTGTGTGGCTGACTCCGGTCACCACCCAGAACAGACCATGGAACGTATAACCTCGACTCAATGCCCCGATTTACAAATACGGAGGCATCGTCGCCACTGTGATACACTCCGCAACTCCTGATGCAATTATCTGGCTCGAGCACCTCAACGTAAACGTATCGTCGTTGCTTTACACCAACTTCAGCCACACGAAGAACACCACTGGTGAAAGGGCCTCCGCTATACGGAGCTCTATAGAGGCCCTCTAATAGGGTATTATTTTGGCCTACTCCTCCACGTACGTTAATAATGATTCTGACCCTCACGATATAATGCGTCGAATTGTGCACGTGGGGAAGAAAACCCGGATTATTTACGATCCGAATACGTTGTGTGTGCAAAAGGGGCAATCGGCTTCTGTAAACACTGAATATGCTGGAGATTAAAAATTCATCACAGTGGCAAAAAATATAATTGATTTTTCCATTGCATCATGATCCTGAATGATGAATCATTGCCGCTCTGAATCTCACATGTGCACCATGCATGCCGGTTGTCTACATATGTAGAGGTGGTACGTACCGGGGTGAAGCGAGCCATCACGTAGCCGGTGTCTACATCACGGTCCGCACATGGGTGGCTACACCGACGTCCGCACTAGCCCCGCCCCTCGGGGGACAGAGGGCTATATAAGGCGATGCGCAGGAGCGCTCGGGAGTCGTTGGAACCAGTGAATAATGAAGACGGAGCAAGCTCGATAGGACCCTGGGACCCCTAGCCCCGCTGCCCTTATCAGGGCCGGGACTCTGTGTGACTCAGTGGTGAGACCCTGGGTACTCGTGGCCCGACGTCCTTATCAGGGCCGGGTTTGATGGGCCAGCGGTTGAGACCCGTACCCTGGCTAGGTCGGGTCAAATAGCCTCCTCTAGGAAGTACCTAGCCGGAGGACCTGAGAGCGTAGCCGGTGTCAGGCACGCGTAGCCGTAGGCTGTGTTCCTAGGCTGTATAGATGACTGTTTCTGTAGGGTGTTATAAATAAATACGTGCTGCCTCCGTCAACTCGTCTCCTGCAGTGTTCACACCGTTACACATATGGTGTGAAAGAAGGTCAGCATATATACATATGTCTCATTAATGTTATAGCGTGCGGAGTACTTCTGGCCACGACCTATTTCACGCATTGAGAATTCCCATAACTAATTTCGAAAAATGCTTTTAGATTCCACAGTACGTATAGCCAAACGCATCGACAAATATAGTGTAGTACAAGTGAAATATGCAAACTTTATTCTTGAAGACCCCATCACCTTAGACCAATGGCCAACCCTGCTAAAGAGACTGTCTTAGAAGGGTCCTAACCTGGTGATGTAAATTCAATTAATCAATCAATTGTAACAATGTAAGTTTAGCTCTGATCAAATGTCTGTCCCACATGTTACTAACATACATTGTAAACCCAGGTGATCAACCATACACAGGATGATCCATTTATAGATACCCCACTAATGTATGGCCCTTTTTCTTCTAAACATTTGATTGACTATTGAGAAAGCAATGGTGCCATATCTTGCAGAGAAGAGTGTTAATTGATTGTATAAGTTATAGTGGGATTGGTGGGAGAAACATCGAGGATTTGAATTAATGGTCTCCCTATAATGTTCCACTGTTAGTTTAGCGGAGTAACTTTCAAATAGATCACCATGTATTTTCTTTTTAAATTTTACCAGGTAAGCCGCACAGAGCTATATAACTATTTTTCAGAAGCGACCTGTCCAAAAATGATTGCTCAACAACGTGATTTAACATGTGGAAATGTATAGCAGCCAAATACTCTAAACCCACGTTTCTAAATGTGGAGGGAAAATCCAGAGGACCCCGAGAAAAATCCACGCGACCACGGGGAAAACATCCAAACTCCTCATATAGAGGCGTCAGGGTTGGGATCGAACCCACGTCGTCCTGTATACCAGGTGAGGTAGTCAACATCTCGCCACTGCCAGTTTCCAAACTGAAATGAAGTTGGAAACACAACGTGTGTTTTCATGGGCGGTGGTGCATATGGATGCCTATAACTCAGCATTGTGGAGGCAGTGAGAGTTGGTGGATCGCACAAAGGTTGCGGAACTCCCATCCCCTGTGCGTCAAGGGGGTGCCAAAGCTTAGGCTTGCCCAAGTAACATGTGGTAAATCAAGCCTGGACTAATCTCCATCTGTTGCCACCTGTATGGTGACAAGAGCGTTGCTCCCTTGCATGCGCGAGTTTTCACCGCGTGCTCCGGTTTCCTCTCACGTATGTTGAACTTCATTTGCACTGTACGTAGCTAACAGTGCTAATCGGAGTGTATAAACACTCATCATTAATTTGCTGAAAACTTCTTAAAATAAAAACAGAATGTAGCAACACCCTCCTAATAAAAAAGTCATCAGACTCATTGTGACTTCCTGGCTAAAAAAGTAATATTTATATTTATTTTTCCATATTATTATATTATTGTAACATCTGCAACAACACAATAACATATCATGCATTTCCGATAATTAATGTAATAATACCAATACATTATCCAAACTGTTAATGACAATGAACAGCAGTAGTCACTAAAATAGAGGTATTTTAAATATTTAAAGTATGTCCATTTCATATTTAAATGTTTAAATCAGTCATGGGGTGGAGTGGTGGCAACTTTGCTCCACGCATTACACTAGGAACCCTGCGACCTGAGTTCAATTCCCCGTCATCGCTAACATCAGCGATGAGTGACATCTGAAGCCCAACTCACCCTCCTTGACCAAGCCCGCATTGACCTGTGCAGTGAAGTCTGGTCATACAACCCCCTTGATGGGCACAGTTAGATGAGGCCTCAATCCAGCAATGACGATAATATTCAAAGTGTTGCAGACTTTTCTGCAAGATAATTCTTATCTGTGTGCAGTCACACAGCCTGGGTCCAGTTTGTACATGTTGCTTGCAGGTGCATCTTCCCTTGGTATGTGGAATGTGATAGAGCCACTTTTAGCAGACAAGTTTCGCTCAGGCAACTTCTTGAGGTTAGTGGCGGGGGGGGGGATTTAGTTCAAACTAATAATAGAGACCATTGAAACAGATAATCGATTAACGTAACTAATGGAAAGGGTGTTCAATCGGTAAGACTGCATTTACAACTCTGAATAACATTAACGATCCATTACAGTAATTAATTATTTCCAGAATTGAGAGTCGCCCACACGTCTTCTCGATTTCACGTGCTATTTTGCACTACGCAATTGCGGTGTCTGTCATGTGTTTCCTATTCACTCTTCACTGTCACATACACACGAGTGGGTCGCCTGACGTGAGAGATGAAACTCACCACACCGAGACTAGCAGTGATGTAGCAAACAAAAGGAGATTGCAATTTAAGCGTATCTCTGTGGCATGTAAAACACATTCCTGCGGAGGAAGCTGGCAGGAACGATGGGTTGCTCGGTAAATGGCCAGGGTCAACGGCAGCGTGGTGTATTCCGCAAATATGCCCGACTGTGAGGGCGGACACAATCCGGCGTGAGTAGGTTAAACGTTGAGTTTTATAAGGGCACCACGGGGTGACCAGCCCCTCCCCACCCAGCCCCACCCCTCCCACCCCCACCCAGCCCCACCCTCTCCACCCAGCCTCTTCCCACCCTCCCTACCCAGCCCCTCCCCACCCTCCCCACCCAGCCCCTCCCCACCCTCCCCTCCCCACTCAGCCCAACTCTCCCCAACCAGCCCCTCCCTCCCCACCCAGCCCCTCCCTGCACGACGGACGGACACAAGAATCCCCTGTGGGCTGGTGTAACCAGGAGGTTCCTACCAGTACCATAGCATGTACTGCATGTAGCCAATATGGATAATTAATCAATGTCGTGCCCGAGATGATAGCTAGAGATGGTGGAGGTGGCAAAGGTTCAGCCCTACAATTACATCCTCACGCCACTGCTGGTGAAAGGGCCTCCAGTAAAATAAGCTCTAGAGACGCCCACTAGAGTAATTTTGCCTACTCTTCCACGCTGGACAGATGTTTTAGAAGGGGTAGAAGTGCCCACACCTTCCACCACCATGCGTGGCCTGTAAGAGTAGCGAGATGTTAACTACCTCGTCGGTTATGCAGTCGGGTGTAGTTTTGATCCCGACCCTGACGCCTGTAAATTTGGAGTGTCCACATTCTCCCCGTGGTCACGTGGATTTGTATCCAGGTCCTCTAGTTTTTCCCTCCACATTTAGAATCAACATGCATTTAAAGTATTTGGCTGCTATACATTCCCACGTGATAAACCATTCGTTGAGCTATCAAGTGGCCAGGCCACTACCTGATAAAATATAAAAAATAGTTTAGTTAACTTTTATAGCTTTCTGCTGTGCACCCATTTATACTCTCTGGGCTGACGGTGGCGGGGAGAGCTTGAGGTGCCCATTGCTTCAACTGTTGTGCCGGGAGATTGAATCTTACCGGTGACCTCTGGATTGCAAGTCCAGTGTGCTGACCGTCACACCCCGGCACAATCCTCCCGAAAGTTGTTAATCTCCTAGTGATGTGACTTGTCATAGATTAAATATTGTTGGTAGAAAAATGTACTATCTGATCAAGCGAAGTACGATATTAATTGTAATATTACAATTCATTCGTGAATTATAGTATATAGTATTAATTTAATAACTACTACTGCAGCAATCATGTTTTTATTCATACATTCCGTTGGGTAAGACCATGTATGTATGATGCCAGTTTTCAGTTCTACCCTTCTGCACACAACAGAACCAATGAAATCAGAATCTGTATTTATCCTGGACAAATCCGATGAGCTATGAAGCTCTTTTTCACACATGTCCAGTAGGCAAGGCTCATGAAGTAACAACAATAAACAATGGCACCTCAATTTGTCACGTGGGCGAATACGCCAAATGATTCGGTTTATCAGCAAACCGGAAGAGGAGGAATGTTGAAAAGCAAGCAAAATGTTGACAATTTTTTAAAAGACGTTCCTCTGGAGATCATCTCCAGCACCAGCAGGCGTTAACAGAAGCTCCGCTCTCGCGTGAGTGAGCTTCCCGTAATGTTTTGTCGGTGCTTTTTAACCTCAAAAACATCCCACGCTCTTAACCCCTAAAAGCCCTTTCTTTGCTATAAGGGCGTGGCCGTCTGGAATTGAGAATTGAGAAATGAATCACACATTCGCCATTCATGACTGTACTCATAAATCATCAGCACTTTTGTGTTCGTGCACACATTGCTCGAATAAATCCACTCGCAAAGCCCCATGACTCAAGTTAATCCCTACAAGTTAATCGTTCGCGAATAGGGGCCCGGAACGATGAATCAATAAGTCCATTAACGCCACAATAATTTCAATGCAACCCGAATGCGGTAGAGGCATCGTGCGTGGGTCCATTACTTGCCATGTCATCATGCATTGATCCGTCTATTAAGGGTTATTAATATGCTCACAATTAGACTGTAACAGTTGCTGCTGCTGTCACAGTCGTGTGACAAATGCACACCAACCACTGCTCCCCCCACAGACCTTCAGTCATGCTTCCACCCCCATATGAAAGAGGCCGTGTCACCCTATTATTCACAACCCTGCCAAGTCACACCCTTGCCCCCCCCACCCCCCCAGTTTCCAGAACATTGCTCCCTGGACACAAGCTCCCTTCACTCTGCTGCCCGGATATGGAACTGCCTCCACCGATGAACACAATGTCGGCGAAATCACCGATTCCGGTCTTCAGGCGTGCAAATGTCGAGCTCACACGGACATCTAATTTCACCGCATGCCTTGTAGGAATACCGAGTCTCTGAGCTGTAGTGAACCAACGATTATGCCGATTAGATGTACTCCATGTCTGATATGGCAATTGTGCACAATTGCATAAAATAAATAAAAAAAGATGGGACGATGAGTCAATGCATTTGATGAATTGACAAAACATTTTTTAATCGACTACTTTTTTGAGGTCGATCACCAAGGTCAGTTTAAAATTGGCGGCCTCCCAAAGGCTGGAAACCTCTGCCACGTCTCTCTCGGGCTAACGCGGCTCATGATGTCGGTGACGTCACCAAGCCGCGCCCATCACCTCACTTCCAGCGGCACACGTAGGAACATACATGAGGCCCTTTTTTCCCTCCCTTTTCAACTATCGTACAGAACGTGGTTCCCGATGAGCCGAGTCATGGAACCGATAACCGGTAGTGAGTATTGGATTACTACTTAAAGAATTCGATTATTCCAGCTAAAGATATGAAACAGTTGACTGCTTCATTTACACAATGAGATTCAGCAATCTTGTTTCCCCGTTTCTCAAAGTCAAACATGAACCAATCACACGTTTCATTGACAGGATCATCTCTGATGCTGCTTGACCCGCATCATGCCATAACAAGCTAAGCGGCTTTATGTTATCAACTAATTAATATCTTTTGTTAATTCGTACAACCAGCTACAACATTTCTGTATTGTCTTTTCTAGATTAGCTTATGCAAATCCAATACCCGATGTATTGCTTATTAACAGTGTGCCTTGCAGTATGTAAACTGCAAGTGCACACACAGCATGTGCATAAAAGTGCATTTCATTCACATTCATTTTAAAATGCAAAACACGTATGTTGGCTATGACAGTGGATGACAATGAGCCTGTGAAAGCATTTGCAGATTAATATTATGATAAACCATGATACAAATGCCGCCAAATTAGGCCACGTGGTAAGACCATAATGCCGCATTAACCGCCAGCCCCTGGCAATGAATGAACGAATATAAATAGCCCACTGTGGCTGTCCCGTATACTCTGGTGTGTCTCTCTAATTCGTCTTTGCCGTTGTCCACTGCCACTTGACCGTGACGTTGAATGGCCAAGCGTGGGCAGGGAATCGTCGCTGTGCTGTGGCGGGTGTGGCTGGGTGGTGGTGGTGGTGGAGCGAGGAAGGGAAATGTTCGTCTGTTATTGCGCCGTATCCAGGAAACAACCGGGAGGTTTTCCAGCTCGCACTGGGCTGATGGATTATGACGATTTCGACAAATAGGGCGGGAAAGCGGTGGAAAGTGGTGGGTGGAATGGATACTTGGGAATGTATAGTAAAGAAATTGCGGGGGCCTTGTCTGGTAAAATAAAGAGAGTTTGGCTTAACATTTTACGTGTGTATATGTTTGTTGATCTTCTTTCGCTTATCGGAAGTGCGGTGGAAGGACAGCAAACTTAAACACAAAAAGCAGCTGACTATTTTACGAAGAGCAATGCATTGTTAGCCCTGCACATGTTCGCTTCTACAGTAAGTTAAAGAAAGATTTAAAGCAGCTGCAATTTTTTTTTTGCCCAGTAACCTAATTGTGCATGGTCTATCGTTTCTATAGATGTTCACATTGACAATCTCTTAACATATCCGCCTCTACCGTACTTTATTCCCCAGCGAGTCGGATACTTGAAGTTGTACTGTCCTAGTAGAAGACGCAGCGTTTTTATAGGCGACGATGTTTTATTTGTTTTTGGAGACCACATTCCGTGCAATATCTTTTGGCAGTTGTGTATATATCCAGACAGACAGACATCATATACAAGAGTGTATCATTATGTGCCAGTTGTCTGCCCGAATGAGTTTTCAATTTAAATTGAAAAGCGCATAGCTTCAGTGGCTTCCTAATATCAGAAGGAAGAGCATTCCAGACGGCCGCAGAAACGCATCCGAAAACGTGCGATGCAGTGATCGTCTTTATGTGGATCTGCATGCCACATGACCATGCACATGACAGCAAATAATAATGAGTCTCTTTGAGTTTTGACCTGGTTAGAGAAATAAACCTGACATGTGTGGTCTGATAAGTGTGCCCAAAGTGTGTCT
Organism: Entosphenus tridentatus; assembly: GCA_014621495.2. Classification (NCBI taxonomy): domain Eukaryota; kingdom Metazoa; phylum Chordata; class Hyperoartia; order Petromyzontiformes; family Petromyzontidae; genus Entosphenus; species Entosphenus tridentatus. The sequence continues at coordinate 4,255,210 of CM025625.2, forward strand.
AGGCAGTAAAACGTATCTGGATTTTAATCTACTACGCCCGTTGCTCCAATAATGCATTCCAATTAGCATTGTCAGTTTGTTCCATACAGAAGCTGCCACAATTGCATGCAAATGACATACATCATTATGTCTGCATGTACAGGGACACCGTTCCAACATTTAAACACTTGTGTAAGAAATCAAAGTTAACATTTTTGGGGGAATTTGTTACACAATCACCTAATTATAATAGTTACGTAAACAAACATTTCCAGACGTCTATACAACCATCATTAGTGTTTGCCAAAAGCCCTATAGCCCTCCGATGATTGTATAAGACCGATCTCGCTCATGTAATACCACTAACAGGAGATGCCGCCGCGTAGCCGTGATTGGCAAACTGAATTTGCAACAATAGAAACGGTTCCTTAAAAACCTCTGCCTCAACCCATCCAGCAGTCTAAATGAGATCACCGCACTTAAAGCAATCGGCGCGTGTCACGTGGTGGCGAAACGAGTGGGCAACTTCCAAGACGTCTGGCTGGCATGGAAGAGTAGGCCAAATACCCTCTAGATGTCAACTGGAATCTCTCGAGCCGCATGCGGCTCTTTGATCCATCACATGCGGCTTTCTCGAAGGGGCACAACGGAGGACGCACTGCCACAGCAGTAGCAAACTATGCCGTGCCGAAAACTCTCAATATATATAACAACTTATTATATGTGCACCTGGCGCTTTGCAGAAATCTTGATTGCTTTTTTTGTCTCTTGGTCTGTTACAGGTCGGGCCACTCCTGCTGTATAGGAGGGCTCCCGGCAACCTAGAGGCCCCTACTGATAAGTCTCGGGTGAGTTTTGACCTGGTTAGAGAAATAAACTTGAAATTTGTGGCGTTTAGCACAGCACTTGCCGGGGGGCTGCCTGCACCTTAAAAGTTTTAGTTTGTATCTTTTAACACCGTCGACCGGATTCGCCAGAAGCCGAAAAGCTCTCATACAGCGAAACCTCTGGGCACATCCAGGTGGTGGGTGTCTTCACGTAGGGGTCCCCAACCCCCGGGCCGCGCAGCAGCAGGAGATCGAGAGCGGTGAGTCCGCGCGTGGCCCGCCAATTATTTTATTGACCACTTCCGTCCGCGCCTCTTTCCCGCACTGCGCACTTGTTTCAGTCACGGTTTTGGTAAGCCCACAAGCTAACCACCCTAGCCACAATGAGTAAAAAATACAAACGTCGCCGGAGAGCTTTTTTGAAAAGGGGGAAAGACCCAATGATGTTAACCCCCCCACCCCCCCGGTCCGTGAAAAAATTGTCTTCCACGAAACCGATCCCAGGTGCCAAAAAGGTTGGGGACCGCTGTCTTAACGGCTAAAAAACACAGCTCAGGGGGAGACCCCCACCACCCTTGCCTGACCCTCCTCGCTCTCTCGCTCTCTCTCTCCTGGCTGTCTGGAGCCTCGTCTTGCCCAAAAGAGCCCCTTTTTTTCCTGTGTGCGCCGCATTTCCCGTGCAGCTGTTGAAAAATCCAGAGCGGCCCACGTGACCGTGCGCGTCAACGCGAACACGTGCGCGTGGATGCGGCAGCTGCAGGCCACGGCACACAAAACGCAAAGACACCCCCCCAACCCCAACTCTCCCCGTAGAGGTTTTAACAGACGATCGGGGGCAAGTGCTGTGAACGAGAAGCACCTCTGAAGGCCGGCGACGGCAAACGAAGGGTGTGCGGTGGCCAGCAACCACGCTCCGGCCGCCTTTGTCTCCCCGGTGGCGATGTTTACACACCGCGTCCGGTACTCATTTGAGGCTGAGTCGACCTAGGGGAGGCACAGGACCGGTTCGGATAATCGTCGCTGGGTGTTGGTGGCCGTGAGCGGGAATCGGAACTCGTGGCCCGCCGGGGTCCGTAGCGCAGCGCGGCAAACAAAGACAAAGATCCCCCATATAGCTTTTAACAGGATATCGGGGCAAGTGCTGTTGACGAGCACCTATGAAGGCTGGCACGGCACACGAAGGGGGTGGGGTGGCCAGCACCACGCCCGGCCGCCTTTGTCTCCCCGGTGGTGATGTTTACACACCGCACCAGGTACTCATTTGAGGCTTAGTGGACCTAGGGGAGGCCCAGGACCGGTTCGGATAATCGTCACTGGGTGTTGGTGGCCGTGAGTGGGAATTAGGCTGGGGTCGCCGGGTTCCCTTACACTACCACTCCCCACACACACACACGAACGCGCGCACACACCCTCTCACTTGGAGGCAAGTTAAGGACACATACTTTCACAAATATTCATAACCCGATGACCGGCCGGACAGACGGGCGGTGTGAGCCTGCTTGCAACCCAGCACCAACGACTGTAAAAAAAAAATGGGTAAATTAAAACCTGCATGGGGGGATTGGTGGTGGGGGGGGGGCAAAGTGCCGACCCATCTGCTGCAACAGTGAAGATGCTGTGGTGAAGTATGGTCAATTGTTAAAGACGCTGTGGTGAAGTATGGTCAATCGTTGAAGACGCTTCGGTGAAGTATGGTCAAACAATGCTCATGGTCGACGTGGTGTGGGGAAGCCTGCGCTGAGCAGCAGATCGACAAAGAGCTACACATTATAATTAGAATGATTATTATTATTTTTCACAGCCTCTGAAATATTCCAGAGATCAACCCCAAGTACCGCTTTAGTTCATTACTCAAAAATGGACACATACTCGAGATCGATACCGGCCACTTGATGTTGTCTACGATACCAATTAAAGCCACTGGATTTACAATGCCACTTCTGACTTAAAACGTTCGTGACTGCAGGAATTCATATTCTATGGTTCTTTCGGTAAAGTCACGTAGATAGAAAATAAAAAAAATATATTAAAAAACTCACGACAATCAGGCGGAAGACGACCGCTTGTGTTGCGATCGAAACGTCGTGAATTTATATTTTTTATTTTTTATGTTATTTTCTATCTACGTGACTTTACCGAAATAATCGTTGAAGCCTTCAGCAATGGGACGTGCAAGAAAAGTACAGCACTCAAATCCCAAATAACGTAATGTGCTGTAGCTCACAACGGCCAGTAGGTTCCTATCTCAGACGGGATTTAAATTTAATCCAAATCATTGCCTTGTACAGCACAGTCATCGTAAGTCATCGTCGATATTCACTTTAAGATTTTTTTTGTTCATGTTTTAGTTTTTTGTTTGTTGCGGTTGCACCCGATTCAAGAGCCGAATGGCTCACAGGGCTCTACCTAATAAATGAACTGTAACTTGAACTTGATCCACTGCTGGATGAAAGCCTTCCCACGCCACCGCCACCCTCTCACAGTGCTGCAATGCAGCAATCCACCCAAGCACTTTGTGACACAAACCGATCTCATCGTTCCACCTCATCGGTGGACGCAGCCGCGCACGCGTCTCATTCCTTTCCGGTCACTCGGTTATTATTCTTCGCCATCGTCCATCAACGTCTTGCCCTCCAACGCGGCGGTTCTTAACCTGGGGTGCACGCACTCCCCTGGGCATACGAGGCATGGCCAGATATTTTTAGAAGGTAAATCATCGAAACAGATTGAGCACGGGCACGTAAGTATGACTACCTTGTGTCATCAGACCTATGTATTGATTAACATTATAATTAATTTTTTTTACGTTTGAGAACCAAAGGGGTGTAAGGCTGCAGTAAATCTGAAGAACCACTGCTCGAATAGTACCGGATGGGGATAAAAGTACGAAAAAATTGTAAAAATATTTGATAAAACCAATAAAACCTGTCATATAACAATATAACAGTAGGTGTTACCCTTTCCGGCAACAAAACAGGTGTCAACATGTTAAAACACCAAACAGAATCCTTATTCAAGGAATCCTGTCTGCATTAACCACACGAAATTGTGGTGAACATGCAAACAAAAAAACATGCTCTGATAATAATATATGCATTGGCTTTGAAACTAATCGGTCCACAACACAGACAGCTTTCTTTAAAAACCTGTCATATTTTCTTTTGCAGAAATGACACTTACCGCAAACTCAAAGTGAACACGGAATCCCCGAAGGCACGGCTGATTGTGCAGTTGGGAATTCAGTGCACAATTTGTACATCCTGCTGGGACTTCCCAAAAAACATTTCCTACATCTCTTTGGATGCAGCTGCACGGGCGTCACAGTGGAGCAGGTAACAGCAATTCACATTGTACAGTTGTGTTTTCACCCCCCCCCCCCCCCCCACAATTTATACGTCCTTTATTTAGAATCGAGCCGAGAATCGATCGCGATACGAATGAAATGTGTGCGACTAAACCCCTCTGTCGGCCCTGAGTCAGTGTTGGAAATTCCACAAAACCTATGGTGGGGGTCAGTTAGCCAGAGGACAAACACTGCTGACTTCCCACAAAGTAGTCCTGATTTTATTCACCTCGCAAGGGATGATGTGCTAATTTTCACCACTTTCTGATTGTGGGTCAAGTGTGTTCACCAGTGCCACCTAGCAGGATACTGCAGCATTAAACAATAGGGGGCATTCCCATTAAGAGTTCTCCAATACAGCGGTTGGGAGTCTATTTTTGTAATAATTTGTAATTTAAGTGATGTGATACATTCACACAGTGGCCTACTCCTCCCATTACATCCCAGGCTCTTTAAGGTCCCCTTGCCAACTCACCGTATGCAATGGTAAAGTGTAAATGTAATCCTTAAAATGTATTGGGATTTTAAATTTAGATTTAAAGCTTTCGTGACTGCAGGCATTCATATTCTTGGTTCTTTCGGTAAAGTCACGTAGAAGGGAAATAAAAAAAGTGAGACTTGTATTGTTTAATACTTTTATTATTTTATTATTTCCCTTCTACGTGACTTTACCGAAAGAACCAAGAATATAATGTATTGAGAGTTAAATTTTAATGTACAATTTTATTCAGGGACTGTGTGTTGCCTTGGGGCTCTTCTTGCTGTTGTTTAACTGACTTTTCAAAGCTTTGGAATTTGTGATGCAATTTGAACTTCGTTTCTCAGTCCGCTTGTCCTAGTGAGGGTCGTGGTGTCAGCGTGTTCAGTAGGGAGGTCCAGACCTTCCTTTCCCTGGCCACAGACTCTATCTCTTCCTAGGGAATTCCCAGGCGTTCCCAGGCCAGCCGAGCGACATCGTCCCGCCAGCAGCAGCGTGGTCCTGGGCCAGCCCCGGGGCCTTCGCTGCCCGGTAGAGTTCCAGGGGGAGTCTACCGGGGGGCATCCTTACCAGGTGCCCGAACCACCTCAACTGCCTCCTCTCGATCCGGAGGAGCAACGGCTCGACTCTGAGGCTCTCCCAGATTACCGAGCTCCTTACCCGTTGAAGGAGAGTGAGGCTCAGCAACCCTGCGGATAAACCTCATTTCGGCCCCTTGTACCCGCGATCTCATCCTTTCGCTCATTACCCAAAGCTCATGGCCATGGGTGAGGATGGGAATGTAGATCGACCTGTAAACCGAGAGCTTTGTTCGAGAACTTAGCTCCCGCTTCAATACCACAGAACACGACAGCGCCCGTATCACCGATCCGCCGACCGATCTCCCGTTCCCACTTATCATCACTTACGAAAGAAACCCCGACGTACTTAAACTCCTCCACTAAGGGCAGCTGTTCTCCCCTCACCTGGAGAGAAGAATCCACCGTCTCCCGCGAGTGAACCTTGACCTCTGATTTAGAGGTGCTGATCCTTATCCCAGCCGCTTCACACTCGGCATCAAACCGTTCATGTGCACGCTCGAGATCACAGACTGACGAGGCAAAGAGGATGTCATCTGCAGCGATGCCACTTCCATGTCCCCCATACTGGATCCTTATCATATCTCGGCTGCGCCTTGTTTCCAATTTTAACTTTTGTATTTATTTATGGGGCACCAGGGTGGTGAGATTTTATGTCCCTTGCCTGGTATGCAGGAGGCAGGGGGTTTGATCCTGACTCTGAGCCTTTATATTTGGAGATTGCATGTTCTCCCCATGGTCGTGTGGATTTTTTCTCCAGGTCCTCCGGTTTTTCCCTCCACGTTTTCCCTCCACGCTTAGAAACATGTGTTAGGACTATTTAGCTTATTTTGTTTGCTATAAATGTCCAAATTCACTTTGTTGAGCTATCATTTGTGTGGCCAGGACGCTTTTGAAAAATATGTTAATACTTCAGTGGGCTTTGTCTGGTAGGATGTGAATGGTTTAGTTTCATGTGTATAAGTGTGGGTGATTTGTTTACCTTTATTGGACTTTACACTCCTATCGTGTGTTTGTAATGTTTGTTAGTGCAACGTTCTTACCCGCCCCTACTGGACATTTGTGAAAAATTGCTCTATAGCTCATCGGATACCTCCAGTATAAATATATATATATTTATTAAGATTTGCAGCAATCAAATGTTGGACCCATGCAAACCAGTTCATTTTCAAGAGCACTGACCATCAGGCAACCCAGATGCCGATTGCCATTCTTACAGCACAGCAATAAATGCCTGAGTAAAAAAATATATATATATTAATTACATCCGCCTATGACAAATCACCTGGGAATGCATCCCATCTCGTCCCATATTTTAAAGCTAAGGCTAAGCAGCGTAGAGCCTGGGTAGTGCTTAGATTGGTGACCACCATCCCTGGCAGGTTGTTTCAGGTTCACATTGTTTAACCAGGTGAAAACTCACGAAAGACCAGGATGTGAGTCCCGTTTGCAAGAGTGAACTAGGTCAGAAAAAACTACAATAAGTGAGTTTGAATGGGGGGGAGTGGAAGATTTGATTCCTGCAAGAGGCTGCTGGACTACATGAGGGACAGCGAAACAAAAATGAGTCGTCAAACTGTACTTCGATATTTCAATGTCTACCCTTACCAACACACACTGACCAACGTGAAGTATAGTTTAACTAGCTATAACTATTGTTATTTTGCCAGGTAAGGCCCACACAGCTATATAGCTTGTTTTCAAAAGCGACCTGGCCACAAATAATAGCTCAACGAGTGGCTTATCACGTGGAAATGTATAGCAGCCAAATGCTCTAAACACATGTTGAAGACCCGGAGAAAATTACACGCAACCACAGGGAGAACATGAAAACTCCAAATATGCAGGCATCAGGGTCGGGATCGAATCCACGACCTCATGCATACCAGGGGAGGTAATTAACATATCACCACTGTGGCAGGTCACGCATGGTAGTGTAAGGTGTTGGCACTTCCATTCCTTCTAAGACATCTGTCCAGCGTCTAATCTCGCCACCGTGGCAACCCTTAAATAGCCCCACGACCCGCATGACGAGGGGAGGCCCTCATCCAACAGTGGATAGACACTTCAAGACGTATGTTTGCACGCACGAAAATTAAACACGTGAGAACTCCAGTTGCCTGTAGACAAGTTCGTCCGACTACTTACAATTATTTTGGAAGCCATTTTTGGACTTGTCTTGAAGTGAGACATTACAAATTCTAAATGCATTCTTCAGCCACCCTGCAGAGACACCCTTTTAAAGGCTTTGTGTATATGAAAAAAAAGATAAATATGTACTCCACAAACACATGCCGAAAACGGAACCATCAGTGTGACTGCAACAACATGGTCCAGAAATGCCCTGAAGACACAGGCCCACCAGTAACCAGATAGATACGTTACCACTCAAAAAAGGAAAATTAATTTTCGTTGAGGGTATCACCTTTCCAATATATCGATCAATATTAGTATGCCTACATGCAAACTCGTGACATCGGTACTCCACTGTAAATTTCAGATGTTTCCTGCCCGTGACCTTGACGGCAATGGACAAAAGTTATTTCAAGTTTAATGTGCAGTGGCTTGTTTATGTGCTGCATTGATCCAATTTATGAAATGGATTTGCTCATGCTTTATGGAACGTGTGACACATCTGTACGTTCTATGGCCGAGTATGGTGGCGCGTGCCAACGACTTGGGACGTTAGGATTGGCGGATCGAGTTGCAAATCGCGTACGCGAGCCACCTGCCCGTAGTGACAGTGAGGTTCTGCGTGAAGCACTGCTGCAATTCTGGCAAATCGCCCGATGAAGCTGGTTGCAATTACCAGAAAAGCGCCGTACTCGCATTGCAAATGTTGCGGGTTTACTCTCCAACATCCAACCGTTGTGCTGGAGTCGTGACTAATTGGCACATCTGTTTACGTGACACGCCTGACGAGTTGGCTGTGGCGGGCTTAATGACACATTTTGGCGATGTAACCCAAAAATCCTTTATTATGAATATCGGTCACGAAAGCCTACGTCTTAAAGCAAGGATATAGCCGAATGTTTTTTTTTTATTCAGAGTTTGAATAATGTCCTCGCTCACGCAAGTCTAAGGGTGTTGTTATAAGTACCCTGAGCAAACTAGCACAGGGTCGCAGAGCTCTCACATCCATGGATAGGTAGTGGGAACATGTCAAGAGGGGGGGAGGCAAGGATGGATTAGTATAGAGGGGGGGGCAGGGAGAGAGAGTAGAGGAGAGACAGGAAGGGGAGGAGGACAAGATGGAAAGCGGGACTGGGAGCTGCACGTGGCAATAAAGTGAGCCCCATCCCCGTGTGCTAAGTCTCGGTGTTCCTTCTTACACACAAGTGTCAATACTGCAGGTGTGATTGAAAATAGCATATGTGCCGTTTGCTTCGCAGCAGACGTCAGGGATCGCCTAGATGCGATTTGCAAAAAGATTCAGCCGTGTTTACCGGCGTCACACTGTCCAAATTTGACACATTTGCAAAAATTGCAGAATTCGCAAATTTGCCTAATTGGGTGAAACCAATGTGGGGCTGGTATGGAGCTCACCTTCAACGGGCATGCATTGGGCCCACTTGCGCAATGTACCTTTGAAATTCCTGCACAGTGCATACCTCGCAAATCAGAGCAGAGCAAAGTATGTCAATGGGTTCTCACCAGAATTGTCCTGGATGCCCTCTGGGTACCGTTCAAACCTACGAGCGTGCTTTCTACTGTTTCCGCCCCAATATACATGGGTTTTCCCCTCCCACGACCGCCTCTCATTTCAACAGGATGAATAGCAACTTACCCCCTTACTAACGACCGAAACGTCTCTGATTGTTAGTAAGTTGATCGAGACGTCTCTGATCGGTGGCGTAGTTAGCGTGGAGCAAGGTGTACCTTGTCCCCACCCCCATCCCCTGGTGGCCAAAGCTACGAGTTGGAGCCTCCTTGACAACTCCCATGAGATTCGTTTTCAACAACAGTGCACAACTTTTACGGCAGCCTTGCACATCCCTTTGGTCCTCAATCTTTTTAAAAATGTATAATGCTAACAAATGCGTAGGTTTGATGAAACAAAGTAGTTGTTACTTACGTGCCCGTGCCTAATTTGTGTTTTCGATGATTTACCTTCTAAAAAATATCAATTTGGCCACGTCTCGCACCCCCAGAACGGGCATCTCGCACCCCCAGGGAGTGCAGCGTGCACCCCAGGTTAAGAACCACTGGTGTAGAAAAACAATGCACTTATTTAAAACGGAGCACCCCTCCAGCGTCAAATGTTCGAGACCGTGAGCGTAACGATGTGATTAGGCAAGAGGAGCCCGCGATATATAATAGCCTCGAGGTGCGACCGCGCGAGACAAATCAAATATTGCGGCCCCACCTAACCGACCGTCGCACCACTGAGCTGATAATTATGTAATGACTACGCTACTGCTTATACGATGGTTATACAACCCTATGGTAAACATGGGGCGCCAATACGCCTCTTCAAAATCTTTAGCCATTTTATTGCACGAGACTCCAATCGACAACGCCCTCTACCAATGGGGCCTCCCTGGAGCATATTTCTTCCCACCGTGAAACTACCGCAGACTATAACCTCATCTGGGTAAACACAGTGGCTTCGCGAGAAGCCTCACAATGCAAGATTGGTGTAGAATACCAAAAGTGATAAATTATTTGATGCGATTTCGTAAAAAAGAGGATTTGGTAAATCGTTGTATGCTGGTCTCTTCTGAAAAAAAAGTCTAATAATTTAATATTTCCTGGATAAACATCTACATTACTAAATAAACGATGAAAGGTGTTTGTTTACAACCACTTAATTTTTTAATAACACTGCATTTGTGGCACCCACTCCATACGGCAATCTTTTTTTTTTAACGAGATACCGTATCCTTCAGATTATAAGACACTCTGGAAAGTAAGACGTACACCCCTGTGTCAATATGATGATACAAATCTAGTCACACGGCGACACCTACTTAAAATATCACCAATCTTTTGCTTTAAAATACAGCAGTTTGGGAAAAGTTCGTCGTATAATCGGGACGGTACGGTAACATCAATTGGCGTCACAGGGCGAGGGTTTATGTTTGGTTTCAACAACGTCATAAACTCAGTCACTGCACCACTGTGACCGCGGCAAATGTGAATCATAAACGTTCATGTTCAATGTAAACTCAGTCAAGGAATGTATTAATGTAAAAAAAAGAATACCCTATGTTCTATCTGTCCCTTCAACTCAAACCACATAAATGATATCATTTGCTGCACCCTTAACCGTACAAAGTTTGTCCAACAGCAACGAACAAAAACCGTACAGTACACTTTACATTCCAAATAGTTTTTTTTGCGAAACCTCCATAACCGTATGTTAGTTTCTCACTCGAATGGTCATTTGAGTTCAGGTTAACACATTTATTTGTTTAAACAATGGGCTACAAAATCAGGGGCTGTCTATGCACTCCACTGCAGCGACACTGGTGCTATTGCCGTGGTCCTTATTGACACAGTGCACCGCGAGCATGATTGGGCCGCACGTTGTATAAAGATCACGACTCTGCTGTGGACAGCTTTGCACAACAATGGTTTTTGCGACCGAGACTGTAAAAAAAACCCCCGCTGCTTTCGAAAACAATTTGAACGAAATCGGCGTCTTTCGTTGCAGGGTTTTCATGAGAATGCAGAGGATATTGAGTCTATTTTTTTCCGACCGGAATCTTTATGAAACGTAACACAAAACACCTTAATCCCACCCCTACCTTCTTCCTTCCTTTAAAACAATACGCGTTTATTTGCCGCAATAAGCCTACGCATACCCTAAAGCGGCGTGTGTTTATTATAACGGAAAGAGAGAGAGAGCAAGTGAGCAACTTGGCACGCGGTGGGTAGGGCGTGGCAACTTATGAAAGGTTTTCTACACAGTTTTCAGACATCAAGAATTTGGCTATTGTCCTAACAATAATCATCACCACTAAAGAATGTTTTCCATGGGATTTTTATTTTAATATGTGTTCCGTAGAACCAAGCCAACCTTATACTGTGGTGAAAATAGAATTAAAAAAGCGTATAAACCAAACAGCGGTGGGCACAACACTCCACGCAAAACCAAGCATGCTCGTTTTTACCAAATTGTTATGCCTGAAGGATTTCGGGGCGTTGTCACACTCTGGAATTTCGATGAGAGAGGGGGGTGGGAAGTAGTGTCTCAACCCACTAAGCCACGAAACTCAAAATGCCTTCGCAGCTCCTCTCTCGAACATTCTGTGCCAGCGGCGAGCCAACACGCTGGGGCCATTTTGTAGTGAGAGCCACTTCTGGGATTTTCTGGGCATTGCATGAGGCATTGGCTCTCAGAGTTTGTTTTGAGCTCATCTAAATAGGCTAGCTGGAGATGGCGTAGGGTACAGTAATATTTTTTTTATTTTACCAGGTAAGGCCCTCTTTTTCAGGAGCGACCTGGCCACATATAATAGCTCAACGAAGTGGCTTATCATGTGGTGATGTATAGCAGCCAAATGCTCTAAACGCATGTTTATAGATGTGGAGGCAAAAACCGGAGGACCCGGAGAAAAATCTGCGCGACCACGAGGAGAACATGCAAACTCCAAATAGTCAGGCGTCAGGGTCGTGACGAAACCGCGAACTCTTGCATACCAGGCAAAGTAGTTAACATCTGCCTTCAGTAACTGAGCTCTGACACCAGGGGTGGGACAGAGAAGTGCATTGTTGCACAACATTTGTGCCAGAGGAGATATAACATTCGCCACTCTAAACAGACGCGTCACATATACTGCAGGCCCTGCACCTCCGATTCGTAATGGCTACGTACGGTGCGAAAGAAGCTCAACATGCACACACACGGGACACCTGGAGCTGTCAAGAAAACAAACTGTTATACCAATTTCCAAATGTCAACCAACGGTTTAAAAGGCCACTAATTTATTGCACCGACCGAGGAATTAAGATTGCTTCGCCTTCTACGAAAAACAGACGTCTGACTCAAGCGAAGCTGCCGTGGTGTGACGGTCTGCGCACTGCACTTGCAATCCAGAGGTGGCCGTGTTCGATTATATCACCCGGCATGGTAGTGCACAACAACGGTTGCAAGTGTCTTATCTCTCCCCACCGCCATCCACCCGGCAGTATTCTGAGTCGATTGGCAGGTCATGTGTGGTGGGGTAAAGTGTGGGTTCCCCCAATTCCTCCAAGACGTCTGACCCAGCATGGACAAGTTTGTCAGAATACCCTCTAGAGCAGGGGTTGGCAACCAACATGACAAGAGGAGCTATTTTTTTTACATTCATGAAAAAAATCCCTCAATATTCCAAGAGCCGCAATGCATGCGAATCCGATGCGGTGGTCCTTAATAAATAACCGTCATGAAGCAGCCCTTCAAGAGCTGCATGTGGCTCTGGAGCCGCAGATGGCTGACCCATGCCCATGGTAAACTGGACTTCCCTGGTAAACTGGACTTTCGTGGTAAACTGGACTTTCATGGTAAACTGGACTTTTATGGTAAACTGGACTTCCGTGGTAAACTAGACCTCCATGGTAAACTGGACTTCCATGGTAAACTGGACTTCTGTGGTAAACTGGACTTCCGTGGTAATGGACTTTCATGGTAAACTGGACTTCCGTGGTAAACTGGACTTTCGTGGTAAACTGGACTTCCGTGGTAAACTGGACTTCC
>CM025625.2:4283617-4323110 GCA_014621495.2 Entosphenus tridentatus
CGGCACCACCACCAGCAGAAACAACAACAACAACAGCAACAGCAAGAGTCGGACATCCAGAGCTGCAGCAACAAGTCCCAGGGCATCCTGGGTGGGGGCATTCGCCAACTCTTAGAGTTGTAGTCTCGTGGAGGCTGAGGACCAACCACGAACAATCAGTCTCAGGGCCTCCGCGAGCAGTGCTCAACTTCAGTCCGGAACAGTCTGGCACCGTCCGGCACAGCTGTTTGCGAGAATTACTTTGGCAACCCCACATCTACCACGCCCTGTTTCGTCCTCACGAAGCCGGGCGGATCGTGCTTAAGGGTTACCAGATGGCCTCATGGGTAACAATTATGTTATTTGTTTATTTATGTGTCACCTGGAAAATCGCTTGGGATGGAACATCCCACCTGCAATGGTGTCCAGGATGTCAATTTACACATAGATATCAAACACATGATATTTCATTTTGATGTGAAGCTGTCGTGACTGCAGGGATCCATACTCTTTGGTTCTTTCGGTAAAGTCACGTATTACTTTTTGTTTCATTAAATTTTTCTACCTACGTGACTTTACCGAAAGAACCAAAGAGTGCATGATATATACTTACTTATAAGGTACAATAACACAGGATTGTTATAAAGTACTCTCGTGGTATTGCCTAAATTTAATCAGTACCCAATCACCAACAATTCCCAGGGCATCCATGGTAGGTGCTGGATTCTTTAAGAGGTGACTTTTCTTCCTAACTATTCCCGTGTATTCCCAATAATCAAGAGAGTAATCGGTTACACATTCTACAAAGATGGTACCTTGGGTGTGCACGCTGGTTTCATTATCAGCTGCTGCCCCCAATTGTGCCAGGATGGGGACTCTGTGCCCGCCCACGTAACCACAAACACATTGGCAGTAAACCGAATACTTTAAGCGACAAAGCAGATGGCAAATGTTGTGTAAGCACCCCCATTCTACTTAGGTGAACAATACATGTCTTTTTATTGCCGCAGTGGCGAGATGTTAACTAGTTCGCCAGGTATACAGAAGGTCGTGGGTTCGATCCCAACCCTGACAGATGCCGTATATTTGGAGTTTGCATGTTCACCCCGTGGTCATGTGAAATTTTCTCAGGGTCCTCCGGTTTTTCCCTCCACATATAGAAACACGCGTTTAACTTCTTTCGCACCGTACATTGGCAACCGTGCTAATCGGAGGTGCGGGGGAAGGTCAATAAATCCCACTCAAAAATTTGTTCGAAGGAAATTTATTTTCAAAGAAAGTAGTACTTGGCTGCTGTAAATATCCACGTGATGAGCCACTTCGCTGGCCAGGTCATTTCTGAAAAAAGAGCTAAATAGATCAGTAGGCCTTACTGATAAAATAAAAAAAATCTTTAAATAGTTTTTAATAGTAGGTTTTTTATTTATCTTGTTTATCGGCCGTAGCTACCCTATTACTGGAGGTGATCAGATTGACTGTATTTGTGTACTTTTTAATTCCCCTGTTAACCGGGTCACTCGAGTTCGATTCCCAGAAATGGCTCACAATCCGGGTTAACATTGGAGCTAGGTGAGTGATGTCTGAACTGTTCCCAGGGCCCACCACACCCACGATGATCAGCGAACAGAATTATGAGATAATTTCGATGATTTTGGCGCTATAAATGTCCAAATGATGGGCCACTTTCTTGAGCTATAATTTTTGGCCAGGTCGTTTCTGTAAAATAAGTTAATGCCTCAGTTGGCTTTGCCAGGTAGGATGGGGATGGTTTAGTTGTATGTGTTTGCTTTATTTGTTTACCTTTCTTGTAATTTGCACTAATATAACGTTTTCAACGGTTTGTTTTAGAAATGCTCTAACCCGCCTCTACTGGACATCTGTGAAAAAAAGCTTCATAGCTCATCGGATTCTCCCAGTATAAATAAATATTCAGATTGTGATGCTGGTCGAACAATACCTGTGAACAACACAGCATGGGGAGGCCTTCATCCCCCCGGCTTTCTGAAATTATTCAAAAGAGGGCTTTTAAAATAATATATATTGTAACTATGCTTTCAATAATCTCCCAGCAAGCTGTGATTATACCAGCGGGGTGGGAAAGTTTCACACATTGAGAAGTGCATGCTGAGAAACCCAGTCACTTACAGCAATTGTACTTTGGCAGCAAACGGGTGTCATTTTAACATGAGTAGCATGTCAACAAAGTGTCCTGGAGTAATGCATATATCAGACGCCGTTAACTCTGTGTTCCAAACCTTGGACTAAAGCGACGCTTTTATCATTATTCTAAACATCCCATGGGTCACAGTTCCGTGGAGAAAACCCCTTGAGAATGACATTCCAGTCATGACAATCTCATCATTCCTCCTAGCAGGCGCTGCTAGCAGCAATGGATGCTAATTAACTGGGTGACTAATGTGTCACCCAGTTAATAATAATAATATGTCCCATGGGTGACTAATATGTGAAAAGATGGTTTAAAAATTAGCCAACCTGGGACAGCACTGCTACCGACGCACAGAATTGTACGTAACACCGCGATCGCGCATATTTAAGGAGAGACCACGAACACAAAGCTAATTTATATAACACAATAAGGAGGACAGTGGAGGTAAATATGGGGCAATGAGTTTGCAATTGGGACACTGCAAAGTAATGTGGACGTAAGTTAAACTGAACGGAGGGCAATACGCGTGGGAAGGCCTTCATCGAGCAGTGCATAAAGAATGTTTCACTACGATTATAATGCTGCGCCTTTACCCTTTGTTACAATTTCGTGATTATTACCGATGGCGCCATCAAATACGTATTGCTCAGGTGTGAAGGGTGTTAAAATCAAGGCTCTTTAGTTGACACCAAGTCACGGATTGGCGTATGCTCTTACGCTTAGGTTACGTGGCATCGAACCGTGCACAGAAGCGCGGCACGAACACCGCCTCCGATGCTCGATTCACAAACGCGCGGAAGGCGTCAAGTCACCCGCAGCGACGATGCGGCACTCGCGCGACTCCATCTGACGCGACCATCTGGCTCGAGCACCTCAATGTAAAATCACAGTTGCTGCGCTCCGTCAACCATCAGCCGGAGGACGAAGAAGAAGACGTTCGATCGAATCATGACGGATGGGGGGGAGGTGGTGCGGATTTAGCGTCCACCGCAATATTCCTTAATACGGGTTTTTGTTTTGGGTTAGATCGCGTAAATATATAAATGCGTCGTTAAAACTCGCCACCACCCGACACAGCCAACTAGTAAGGGTTGTCACGTAAACAGAACGTGGCCAATTCGTCACTAGTACAGCACACCGGTGTGTTGGAGAGCCAAGCCAGAACGATTTACAATCTGAGTACGACGCTTCGCTAGTAATTACAACTAGCTTCATCAGGCGACAGCCAGATTTGTGGCGGTTTCGGTTAGGGTTAGGTGCGGCTTAGGTTAGAGTTAGGTTAGGGATAGATTAGGGTTAGATTTAGGTTAGGGTTATGTTAGGGTTAGGTTAGGGTTAGGTTAGGGTTAGGTTAGGGTTAGGTTATGATTCGGTTAGGTTAGGGTTAGGTGAGGGTTAGGTTAGGGTAAGGTTAGGCTTAGGTTAGTGTTTGGGTTAGGTTAGGGTTAAGTTAGGTTTATATATTGACGCGATCTAACCCCTTCAATAAACCCGCTGTATTATGCACAGAGCCGGCCCAGCCACTAAGCGACCCTTGCAATTGCAAAGGGCCCCGTGGCCAGCAGAGGGCCCCCTAGAGTCACTGCAAGCAAGTGGGTGAAAAAAATCATACATCAAAGGGGCCTCCAACCAAATTTTGCTTAGGGCCCCCAAAGGTCTAGGGCCGGTTCTGACTATGCATGACATTGGTCGCGAAAGCGTACGTGTCAGACGATGCTCCTTCTTTGCTGCTCACAGGCGCCTGCGATGATACTTGTGAGCAGTTGTCACAAGAGGGCGCCGTAATACCTAGCAGCAAGCGAGCAAGTGAACGGGGGGGGGGGCATGGGTGTCGACAAAGCTGCCGCATTGCCCGTGTGTTGTGGATGAGCCCACGAGTCGCGTGGGCCTCTGCTGTGACCTCACTTGTTGTGTGTGACCCCTCCATGGAATGCGGTCGGACTTCTGCGGTAGCTGGAATGTGACCTTTGCCCCGCCCGTCTTACGTCCTTCCCCCCCCCCCACCACCACGAGGCATTGTTATCCCGAACATGGCCCATGGGGACAGCTTCCTGCACGAGCCTTTGATCACAAACCACGGAAATCACAAACCACGGAAATGTAGCATTGTAATGCAGAATTCGTCATCGTCATTATGACCATCAGCAGCCATGAATGAAGGGCTCCCAAAGCCACCTCTCTCTGATGATCGCGCGCGATGCATTAATCCGCCTGAGCACCTGCGAACAGGCCGACTCTTCGGGGCGCGTTCTCTAAGTCAGGGTCCCCAACCCCCGGGCCACGGACCGGTACCAGTCCGTGGCCTGTTAGGAACCAGGTCGCACAGCAGCAGGAGATGAGAGCGGTGAGTCCGCGCGTGACCCGCCCCCATTGTTTTATTATTCACCACTTCCATCCGCGCCTCTTTCCCGCACTGCGCAATTGTCTCAGTCACAGTGTTGGTGAGCCCACAAGCTGCTAACCCCTAGTAGCCACAATGAGCAAAAAACAAACGTCGCTGGAGAGCTTCTTTGAAAAGGGGGAAAGACCCAATGATGTTTAACCCCCCCCCCCCCGGTCTGTGAAAAAATGATCTTCCACGAAACCGGTCCCTGGTGCCAAAAAGGTTGGGGACCGCTGCTCTAAGTTATGAAAAACGATTTTGAACTTGGTGCGAATGTTGACACGAGTAACTCGGGCAATGGCATTCTGGGTGGAAGAGCGGCGCAGTGGTTAGCACACTGCTATGATACTGGTCATCGGTCGGGGATATTTGAACCACATTCTGACACCTACCCCACCACCAGCCATCATCCCGCACTGACCAGTGTGGACCAGCGTGGTGAAGTATAGTCTAACAACCCCCGTATGACTGATACGGTGTATGTATGTCTGTTGATCTGTTTTCGCACCCTGCGTAGCCAACCATGCTAATCGGAGGCGTGGGGAGGCTTTCTGGAACTTTGGGATCCAGTAGAAATTAAACGCGACTATTCGCCTTCATTTGAAAAAGCGACAATCCACCGAGATTGACAGGTCTCCTTTGCAAGGGTAATTCATGCAAAAACGCCTGTCACTTGATAACATTTCAAGTTTGCCAAAAGGACGGGCTCATTTGTGACGGTTTTCTGTTAATCAACTTCAATGAATGATCCTGATCCAACGGTGAATATCCCACGTGACTGTGACAGGGACAAGCATCTCCGTTTTAAACACAAACTCGACGGCTTCCCATCAGGTCAAGTCGTCTTCACCGAGCGTGCTCATTTATCCAAATGTCACAGAGCCCGCAGTGATGTCACAGGGCACGCAGTGACGTCATAGGGCACGCAGTGATGTCACAGAGCACGTGGCAACGCCTCAGTGTGCAGAGCACACGACGTCCATGTGCAGCCCTTTTCGTCAGTCCACTTCCGGATTGGGGACTCGTGCTGGTCATAGGGGATACTTACCATGTTCCACGGGAGCATGGAAGTACAGGACAACGATGGATGTTGCGATGCTTCCTTCTATTTGCCCCGACGTAGCATAGCCCTACAGACAGCCTATGACACATAGCATGTGTGGTGATCACTTTTCCAAGCATTATCCAGGTTCAAGCCTGCTTAGCATTTGAGATCGAGGGCATTTCTGATTATTTGGGCATAGACCTTAATCACTCATGTAAAAACCTGTAACGACGTCCTTTCTCCAAGTCGCTGTCAGGGTGACCTGCCCAGCTCCTTGCACACAGTCATGTTGAATTCTCGTGTTGGCAGTGGTTACATTAACGTCTGTGTTTGTACCGTAATTTGGCATTACGGTTCCGTGTTTCTCAGCATGCATTTTGAATTGGATGGATTTAGCCACGCCTCGAGCAAAGGAATGCTGTAAAATCCGGCGCAGGCTGGTGGGTGGTAGAAACTGGAAGTTGAAAATTGTATCTGGAAGCTATGCTCACGTCAAATAATAGTTTCTGAATGACAAAAATAAACATATACGAACAAATTAATTGCTTTATCAAAGAAGCGTTACCAATTTAACAATATATGCCAACTAGTTCATGTGACGCCTGGTATGGAATTTTTGACTTTTGGAAGGTTTATGGAATTTAAGTAGCGTGATGTGTACCACTTGCAAGTGTTTATGCGATGGGAATGAAATTCTCAAACGTTCACATCTGCCACAAAAACAATCGGGCAACTATGATCTACCCTGTGAGCAGTGACAACAACCTCCAATTGCGTAGTATAATCCTTAAACGTTTCTTAGAATTAATAATATTTAAAATATACATTAGGTTACATAATCATGCTCGTGCCCTTTATTAATTCCAGAGATTAAGCCTCATAATTGCTAAATTCTCGTTCCGAAAATGTCTCCAAACACGTGGTGCATGAGGCCTCACGGGGAGGGCATCAGAGTTGCTTCAGTCGGTGCAAAACATTTTTTTTTATCACAAAATTCCCAAGGGGGCTCTTTGGGTGGATTTCCAAGCATGCCATCCACATTAACCAGCACCCAAAGCTTGCATCCTACGCACTTTATCTCGTAGATTACCAGATAAATCTTGACATATTTACTTTATTGTATGCAATTTATAGTAATTTTTTTATTTCTTTCCTCCTTCGGCCAGTTTGTACCAGTGCACATTCCGTAGCAATTCTCAAACACACACACACATCTCGACCTGTTATCTATTACAGCCTGGAATGTGTTCAAACCTAGGCGGAGGAAGGACATTTGTTTTTTAAGGTGCATAGTTTTCTGTCCATTCACATTACGGGCAATTTAAAAGTTTAAGATGTAGAACTACAGCTTGAGTATCAACTTCTTAATTCTCTTTATTTACACTTTACTTGCATCGCATGTGAACAATGTGTTCGCGGAGTCGAGACGTAGTTGTAAAGTATTAAACAAACGTGTTATGCCATTGCCTTGAGGTCCTGGGCTCGCAACACATAGTATCCTCAACCGTATAAGATTATACGAAGAATACTGAGAAAGCCACCTATGTGCGCTCATCAATATTCGGTAAAATTCACTAGTTTATCAAATTGATTGGTAGCGGCAGTGGTGACACTTGTGCCACACAGCAAGAAGGGCCTGAGTTTGATTTCAGACCCGGGCTCCGTTCTGTGTGGAGTATGTTCCCCTGCCCCCCCTGTTTGGCAATGGGTTTTTTCTGGATACTCCAGTTTTTTCACCATAGCTAAACAAGAAATACCCTGTAACTTGTACAGCATTGACCAAACATCACAACTGGGAATACAGGTGGCAATTTGGCAACAACAAGAAATTGCGGCCGGAATAAAATGGTGTGCCTTGAGGCTCGGTGAGGTTCTGCTGGGTAATTGAGCGAAACAACTGAATAAATGAATGGAATACATCAACATTGATGCCCATTTAAGAAAACAATACATTTTCACCATTGGATCAGGGTCATTCATTAAAGTTGACTAAAACCAAACCGTCACAAATGAGCCCGTCACGTTGGCAGACTTGCAATGTTATTAAATGACAGGCGTTGTATTCATTACCCTTGCAGAGGAGACCTGTAAATCTCGGTGGATTCTCGCTTGGTGCAATAAAGGCCAGTGGTAACATTGCACTGCTACTGGATCTCCAAGCACCAGACGGCCTCCCCACACCGTAACTCTGATTGCTACGCATTGCACAATATTCGCAAGAGGACATCGTCAGACTGCAAATTAATGGCACGGTGAAGCACATTGAACTAACTGCCAAACTCTGTCGGGAAACGTCTTATTCATCTTGCAGCAAATTCTTCACTTGATAAGCACGATATTACGCACAAAGCTAGTTCAAAATTACATTACCCGTGGTGCTATTCAGACCCTATAAATACACACGCGTAACTTCTAAACCACCATAAACAGACCAATTTTTTTCTGTCATTCTCTCCCGGATACATGACGTTAGACATCTGGGGGTGTAGCTGATGTCGCCGTCTTTGTTGAAGTTCGTACGTTGAGCTTCTTTCAGCGCGCCACGTAGCCAACAGTGCTAATCGGGCATCGTTGTGGAAAAAAAGGACCTCATCCCGCGATTTGCAATTCCCAGAGGGCAGCACTCCGCACCTCACAAGAGCCCATTCTGCTACCACTCATTACGCTATCGTGGTTTGGGTCAAAGTTAGTGGGGCTAGAACGTTGACACACAAAAAAATATGCAACGTCTGGTTGTTGCACGAATATCGCGTCAATCAACACTTCATGGGTGTGCTTCGTAACATCACCGTTGGCCACGGTCATTCCACTGCTGGATGAAGGCCTCCAAAAGGTTCCGCCACCTCTCAGGATCCCGTGATGCAGCAAATCCATGAACCGATTTCAATTCCTTCTTATTTAATACTCCACATATTTCTGAAAATCTCGATAATCTAGTACGTATGCAATGGTATTTAACTGGATACTGCACATATCTATTATTTTATCTCGATAAATCAATGTGATATTCAGTTATACAAGGGTGGTACTGGTTGTAATATGAATACAATATAATTTTACCCCCACTCTACCAAAATAGTGTGTAATAATAACAATAGTCTTGATTCATTAATTCAGTAGCGGCACTCAATTATACTAATCGCAACATCATCATCATTCCAGATTTTGCTTGCAGTGTGACCAATAATTGTTCTCACAGCACACTCGCCAGTGTGATTTCAGGAAGCATTAAAATCCCTCTCTCACCACAATTTCCAATTCAGGGCTTGTCGTTTAATCTAATCCACCGAACCAATGATCCAGACGCAGCAACAATGATCAACAATGCCATCCAGTCGCTCTTCAGATGCCCTCTCAGCAGTGATGACCTATGATATCACGGGACAAGATTCTCCGTGCTTTTCAATGTCTATATCCACGTACTGGGGCGCCATTGTGCTGGCACGGACTTAGGCTTGCCCAGCTCAAGAGTTGAAAGCTGCTCTTCAGAAGCACTCCCCAATCAGGCGATGACTCTTGTAATGAATTCCCAGTGTTGCCAACAAAGCCAAAAGGCCACTGCGCCTCTCATCAGCTGCCACAAGTGCTCACAAGAGGGTGCGATGTTTAATGGCTGCGGAGGCGTGGATGGTGAGTAATCCAGCGGAGAGCCACGCATATCTCCTCCGGGCCGAACTAAATCATTTCCACGCCGATTATGAACAGTTGCGAATGAGACAAAGTGATTCCAAACATTTCCCGACTCAATGCAGACAGGAGCCAAAGTACATTCAAATGCCATTGATTTCACCGCTGCACTTCAAGTGTCAGGTTTGTTTTGTTGAGCCAATGTGAGGACTAAAGAGACTGCGACAAGTCTCGATGACAAGAGGGGACCCGCGTCACCGAAAAACGGAGGGCAAAAAGTGCAATAATGAAGCGAAGAAATCAGAGGAGCAAAAAAAATTGCACCGAACCGCCGCTGCGTTTGCCTCGCATTACAAGTGGCCCAATACATCTGCGGCTCTAATTGTGGGCGTCTTACTAGCGCCCTTCTGATTCATTGGATTAGTGTGTCTTTGCGCAGTCGCTTGTACCGTGTGTTTGTTTTTTTTATTTCAGCGAAACGCAATATCTGGGGACTCGCCTTCGTTGTGTTCGTGCAGAGGACCCTGAAGCGAGAACACGTTTGTTGCTCCGGGTTCTAATGCTTTGCAACATCGTATCAAAGAGAAAACTGAAAAACCGACGCTGTTTATATTTTATTTAACCACGTACCCTTCTGCGACCGTACTTGATTTCCTTTGTGCCACAGGTTCACACGAGTACTCTATTATTCTCCATTTTTATTTTTACCAAGTGTAAGTCCCCGCTGAGCTGCGTAGCTCTTCTCTCAGAAGCGACCTGGCCATCAGAAATGACAGCTCAGCGAAGTGAGATTGTCACGTGGAAATGTAACCGCAGCCAAATATTCTAAACGCACCTCGATTCTAAATGTGGGGGGGGGGGAA
Organism: Entosphenus tridentatus; assembly: GCA_014621495.2. Taxonomy (NCBI): domain Eukaryota; kingdom Metazoa; phylum Chordata; class Hyperoartia; order Petromyzontiformes; family Petromyzontidae; genus Entosphenus; species Entosphenus tridentatus. The sequence continues at coordinate 4,293,682 of CM025625.2, forward strand.
ACCGGAGTGCATCGTCAGGGTCATGATCGAACCCATAATCCTACGACCACCTGCATACCAGGCGAGGTAGTTAACATCTCATCACCGTGGCAGCCCATGAGTAAGTGTCTGTCGTACCCCCTCCTCCACCCGACACGGACATAACAAAAAAATCATTATAGATATAGAATATAATGCTAATTATTATACAGACTGCTACGATGGGCCACTGGATATTTTCACAATTATATGGGATGCTGCCACAGTGGTGGAACAGTGAGCACGCTGGACTGACAGTCCGTCGGTCACTGGTTTGATTCAATATCCCAGCAAAGCATTTTAAAACAACGGGGCAGGTTTCTTACATACCACCACCACCAGTCACCCATGAGTATAAATGGTTACCCCTGTATTCAGTCGATAAGCAGGTAACTTGTGGTGGGGTAAAGTGTGGGCACTCATACCTCTTCCATGACGTCCGTTCAGCTTGAAAGAGTAGGCCAAATACCCTTTCAAGGGACTCTCTGATGCCGCATCTAGTAAGGGCGCTTTCGTCGCCAGTGGCATAAGAAACATCAGGCCCGTGCGTTTATCTTAATCGTTTAGAAACCTTATCTCAATTAAGGGAGCTAATCATATGAATTCATTGTGTTGATTGTCTTCTCTGAAAACTCCTCTAGGACATAACACAACATTTAAAACGTGCATCTGAATACATGTGCACGTTCCGTGTTCATTTTAATCCGAACATCGATATGCACCTACGTGCATAGACGCCCATACGCTCCTTACATCGTTTGGTGAACTATTCCAAATGTACCAACGCTTAATATGTAACTTAATATTCAGTAAGATATCTCATTCAATCCTTGTTTGTGTATTTGTACCTGCTCCAATTCGTCTACACGTAATATTAGCATGCCATGCACGTACAATGAACAATTCTTCATCGTGTCTCGGGCGCATTATGCATCAATGTGATGGCCTTACTCTAAGTTGTCTTGTGGTTGTTGTTGTTGTTGTTTGACTTGCATCCCACTGGGATTTTTGCACACAGCGTTGGTGTACGGTGTTTTTTTATGCAATATTTTGCTGTCTTTTCTTGGATTTTCTGTTTGCACTTAGTCAAATATTCACATTAAGATGTTTTCTTGTTCATGTTTTTGTTTTTTGCGGTTGCACCCGATTCAAGAGCCGAATGGCTCATAGGGCTCTACCTATTAATTGAACTTGAACTTGAATGTATTTAGATTCACACCCGTTCACCCTGGAAAGCCTCACCGAGTCTCAAGACTGTGGCAGGAGGGCCCTGCCAAGATATCGCAGCAGAGGGCTATGTCGCTGCTGTGTGTGTAATCCCAATTGAGTAATTTTCAGATGGTTTTTTTCCAGCATTTGGATGTTTGGCTAAAAACAGTTGCATTATGGGAGGAAACCAAAGGCGAGGGGGGTGGGGATAACATAAATACTCCACGCAGAGAAACGCATCCGAGTCAAGAATCAAACTCAGGCCCTGCTTGCTCCGAGGCACGGGTGTTGCCACCGCGCCACCCTCCTGCCTGATAAATTATTCATGCATGATTCGGTCATCTGTACAAAACATAAACGATTGTTCCGTGCAAGATTCGATATGCGTACGGTAAGAATTTATTTTAGCCCAAAGTGACGTGAGGTATGAACATCGCAGATCCCATTATCCGCTAATCTACGGTAAAAATTGACGATTATCGCGGATAATAGGATGAATCGGCAAATGTTATCCCCCGACTTCCTTAAAAGTGTTTAATTGGCCACTAACTGGCAAATGAATGGAGATTGAACCGGCCTTCATTCACTCCCCCGTGCGATGCGTATGTGCATGGTGTTTGAGGATGGTGGGTATTTTTTGCGTTAAGTTTCAAAATCAAAATTAGGGCGGCATATAAAAAAACAAATCACGGATAACATGAGTCACTTGTCACATAACGCCTCTTATCTGCGAGAACATTAAAAAAAAACCATGCAGTGAACTGGGGACCATTCCACACAGGAGAACAGGAAAATCCACGGATAACTGCGGATAACAGGAAGGATTTGACTGTGGATAATTTGATGTTATGTAGGCCCTCAAGCTCCTGGCAATATTCGGAGTCACGGGCAATAGGGTCACAGATGATTATGAGTTGTCCTGTGTTGTGAGCACGATGATGGATTTTTTAGCCGTTGAATCATCGCTCCGTTACATGCCTACTCACCGTCGCCCACAGACGCGAGTGCCACCCACGTGCTGTAAAAAGTAATCGCCGTGCCCAGCTCGTAGCGAGCGCGCCACGGCAAGCGAGGAGCATCTCTATTTTGCGAGGCATTCAGCCAAAAGCTTCCACACCTGCCAGAGAGCCAGATGTGGGAAAACACGACGCTTTATCCGACTGCACAGGCGATGCGAACCGCGCGTGCCATGGCAACTGGTGATACGAGTGTATTTTTCACTTTTCCTCCATGTCATGGAATAAATTAAAATAGATGGGTCACAACAGCACGGTGGCTCGCAGTGCGCTCCAAGTAAGCGTTTGCGAGTATTACGAGATCCATTCCATAAAATCAATTATTGTGCTTCCGCCTGGCGGAACGCTTTATCTGCGAATTGCTTCATCAGTTCTGCTCGGATAGGCATTGTGCCAAGGAGGAAATTACAGCATCCGGAGTCGAATTAATCGTGCCCAATATGTTTGACGCAGTGCTGTGTTTGCTTCAAAAAAAGCAACCTCCTACATCCACCGTGCGGGAATTACATTACACGACGGCATGCAATTTAGACGTCTGAAGTGCCTGAATGCGACTGCATCTCAAGTGGCTCCACCAATCGGGGAACACAAGCCTCTGAGGGTCGTTTCATATTTCCCCAATTCCATGGCGATTGTGCTGTCGGCATCGCGCAGCCATTGGTGACCGGGTTGAGGACCACCAACCCCTCGAGAATTGAGGACCCGGTTTAATCGCAGGATAGCAGCTCGAACTTCAGGATTTGGGCTCAGCGCTCCGCACTCTCTGAAGCCGCCTGGCAATCTCGGAGCGTTGCAAGTTGAAGAACAGGTGTTTTGTGGTAAAAAAGAAAAAAATAGTGGTGAAAGTACAAAGTAAAAGACACCTTTGTAGGCGGACGGAGAGAGTGATATGCGATGAATGGGGAGACGGTCTTGAGCCTGGACTTGAAAAGGTGCAGAGGTCTTGGACAGCCATAGGAAAGGAATTCCAGACAAGGGGGTCAGCAGCAGAGAAGGAGTGGCCTCCCATTGAGTGGTGGTGGTGGGGGGTGTGTGAGTGGGGTTTTTGAATCAAACTCTCCCTGATTGCTCCAGTGGGGAGCACGTGAACTTGAATGGGAGTAGAGTCAAACGAGAGGACATGGGGTAGTTAGGCATGGGCAAGTGGGATTGATGATCTTGAAGATGGCGATCCTTGCCATTGGTGTGTAACTGGATTGGGAGAAAGTCAAGTAATTTCCCCACCCTCCTTGTCACTCATGGTATGTCCCATTAAGTCTAAGCCAGCTTTTGTTATTTTCTCCCCCTGAATAAACGCTCCAAAGACGGCGTGACTATCCCTAGATGAATGCTGCCCTCAGTCACAGGGAAGGTTTGTGCCCGTGTCCTAGTAACGCCCAGAGCCAAGCCTGGCTTGTTGACACTAATTACTGATTGGAGAGAAACAAAAATTCACCACGAAGCAAGCAAATAAATAATTAAATCTTTCTCACACTGCTAAATAATTAAAGGCGGTATCATTGTGTTCAAAAGAACAGCATCAGTGACTCCCATTCTACCCTGTCAGCACTTCTGCCAAATGTATTTACCGACGTGTCTTTACGAGTGGAAAACCTTGAAGAGGTTTAGTAGCCCTAAATGTACCGACGGGAGTTTATTTTCTTCACCGCTATTCATTTATTTGCTCGCAATAGCCTTGCTGAGCCGAAGGAGACTTTTTATGTTTTTTTTTATTTTACCAAGAAGATCCCGTGTCGAAGATTTGGCCACTTCATTAGTGTGCGCTTCTGCTTAGGGGGGAGATAAAAAAAAAACTAAAACTAAAGCGCACAGAGAAATTCCACGCGTATAAAGGGGCTATAATATTGCGACGCGCCATATTATATGAGTGTGATGGTGGATTTTTAGTCGTTGAATCATCGCTCCGTTACATGCCTACTCACCACCGCCCACACGCTGTAAAAAATGATCGCCGTTCCCAGCTCGTAGAGAGCGCGCCACGGCAAGCGGGGAGCATCTCTATTTTGCGAGGCATTCAGCCAAAAGCTTCCACACCTGCCAGAGAGCCAGATGTGGGAAAACACAACGCTTTATCCGACTGCACACACGATGCTAACCGCGCGTGCCATGGCAACGGTTAACACGAGTGTATTTCTCCCAAGGTTTCCTTACAGCCTTGACGAGTTCGCCAAACCCTTTTCCTCTGTGTCATGGAATAAATGAAAATAGATGGGTCGCAACAGCATGGTGGCTCGAAGTGCGCTCTTAGGTAAGCGTTTGCGAGTATTACGAGATCCATTCCAAAACATCAACTATCTCCATTTCGTAACCTACTTGCTGTACTTTCTCACTGCCTTGCAGGTGGACATCTCAAGCACGTGGCCGCTGTGCCATTCGCTAATCTGTCTATCCAACGCATGTCATTTTCATAATGGCCTGTTAATAATCCAATAAGACCCGACAAGACGGGGTCTTTGGTATCTACTGTAGTGGCCCCTTTTGTTGGAATCCCCCTGATAATACACGGGATGTTCGTAGAAGTCGTGAGAATGTGTCGTTTCCCACCTCGCCAGCTGGAACACTGGAATCAACGTCGGCTATCTTCGCTCAAGCAACGGAATGTCGAGTCACGCTTCAGAACGCGTACACCACAATCTGATGCCCGTGCACTCGGCCCGATCGGACAAAATGTGTTATTTTTTTTCTCATCGGTAATCCGGTAATCGCCTTTTGAAAGCTTCAGCTGGGAGGCCAGTCTTTGGGAATGTGTTCAGAACGTGGAGGGCAGAACTGGCAGTTCATCGTAAACATGCCTACCATGTGATACAATGGAAACAAGTTCTACCTGTGGAGTGAAGAAAAAACAACCAGAGTTTTTTTTCCCATTGCATGTGGCTCACATTACCTATGGAGATTTGTCTGAAAGGTTGTAAAAGTGCATTCAATGGAAGTTGGATTTAAGCACATCCCTTGGGAGCATGTCCAGGTGTTCTTGTATCCGAAGTATGTGCTTGCCTCCTCCTCCCCCTCCTTCTCCCCCTCCTCCTCCCCCCACCAAACTCCCCACCAGAGTAATTTAAGCACGTGCAGCTCCCGAGAGCTATGCTTAAATACAATCATCACAATCAGCAAACCTTCCACATATCACGTGGCCTCGAGTCGCGGAGCACGGCGGCAGAGCGGTCCCCACGAGACGCCACCAGGCATCCCTGTCCAGTGCCCGACACCGCGCTGAGCCCAGGCCCGAGATTACGATGTCCGAGCGGCCTCAGTCGTGCAGGTCCAGCGACAGCCTGGGCATGCCCCTGGGCCTCCTCCAGTCTCGAGGAAGGCCCGTCGATGATTTGCATGCAGAGCTCCGGTGTGATCCGTGTGAGCCCGGCTCAATGTGTTTGAAGCGCCGAAGCCTCCTTATATAGGGGTGCACATATAACCAGCTTCTACTGTATTTTAAAACGATAGATCATTATTATCTTTTTTGCTGTTAAATTATGATGGTCTGACACTGGGATGTTTGAACAATTTATTTTTCGGATAAATGTTTTTTTTTTACGTGGATGGAAATTAAGTGTGCTTTGAGAATACCCACGGAGATGAGAAAAAGACATCCAACGCCACGCAAATCAGTCGGCAATCTCCTTGCTGCACTGTCTCCTACACGCACCACAATGCCACAATTCTAATATAAATGTCCCGTAGTCTGTCTGAGATGTTAACTCCCTCGCCTGGTATGCAGGAGGTCGTGGGTTCGATCCCGCTCCTGATGCCTGCTGTATATTTGGGGTTTGCGAGTTTCTCTCCCCAGGTCCTCCGGTTTTTCCCGCCACATTTAGAATTATGCGTTTAGAGTATATGGCTGCTATACATTTCCACATGATAAGCCACTTTGTTGAGCTATTATTCGTGGCCAGGTCGCTTTTGAAAAAGAGCTATATATCTATGCGGGCCTTACCTGGTAAAATAAAAAATATGGTTTAATAGTTTAGTTGAACATCGGGGTTGCGTGAATGCAGGACAGAATGGCCACAGGCCCATGGACTGGCATGTTACTTTATTTGGATATGGCGAAACCGGCCCACGTCTAATTCAATATAAGTTATTATTTATAAAACACAGAACATTTTTGTTGAACGTCAAAGTGATTTCCCTGCTCAAATAAACATTGGGGCGAAGCTCATCTCCTGTTTATTGCCATGAGCCAGTGGTGGAAATTCTCCATCCCTATGGTGGGAGTGAGTCTACACATAGGGCAAGCCACAGGTGACTTTCTAACAAAGTGGTATACGTTTTATTGACCCCAGGGGGATGATGGGCTGAGTCGAGCCCCAACCAATATTTAAACACGCCATCTTCTGATTGCGAGCTGCGAGCGCGATGCAAAGCAATATACGAATCAATCATTTACCACTTTCTAAAAATGCAGTAAATGTATTCCTTTGGGTTAGTTGACCTTCGGCAATACACAGAAGGCACGCTGCCTATATGCTCCACAATGTGGATAAATGTAAAACGTCATAGATGTTAGTCATTTACCAATCACAAGAACCTCGAAAAACACGACTTTTTGTGCTGAGATGGTGACGTTTGGGGAATTCACTCATAGTGACCTGACATTCAAACCCTTAATGAGGTCAAATTATGGGAAAATAAGAATAGGTTTTACCCTTTCTGGAAATAAAACAGGAGGTTTTAAGATGTTCAAACACCAAATATAAACCTGAAAAATGTATCTTGGACCGTAAGAATGATTATTGGGACTTGTTTAGAAGTCGCCAAGGCCAAACTAATTTGACCTCATTTGACCTTTTTGCCAGTATAAAAGTATGAAATTTTTTGAATAGGTTTTACCCATTCTGGCAAGCCTGCACGTTCACCACAAGTGTGGTGAATATGCAGAATTGATTCCTTGCAATAGGTATATCCATTTGGTGTTTGTACATCTTAAAACCTATTCTTATTTTTCATACTTTTATACTGGTGTAGAGGAGTAGAGGAGAGTAGTGGCGTCGTGTGCGCTGTTCGGTGCGATGGCGTCACGGGACGTGGGGTCACGAGCGCTAGACAGCGCACGTGACGACACAGCTCTTCGAGGTTAAAAGGGGGACCCCGTGACGTAAGCGGGGTCGTAGTTGGAGTCAAGGGTCGAGAGAGGGTGAAACGGGGAGCCAGGGTCAAGAGGGTAGGGACAGTGGAGATAGCACAGCACCAGGGCTGGATGTGGCTTTGCTCCTCGGTCGGCCGTGTTGGATGATCCCACGGCCGGCGCAGAGGAGACAGGACAGAGCAGCCGGCTGTGTTTGGACCTAGTCGGACCTAGCCCGGGACCCCTAACCCCTGGGAAGTGGTTCACCCCTCCCGTGTCTTGTGTAGCCCTTAATAAACGGCGAAAGCCCTTAACCTCACCTCCGTCTCTGAGTGAGTCGTCGCCAGCTCCTCAACACTGGCAAAAAGGTCAAATCAGTTCGGCCTCGGCGACCTTAAAACAAGTCCCAGGCACCATTCTTACGGTCCAAGTGCGGATTTTCTGGACCGAGCCACCTGTTGCGCTTTTCCTCTCTCGGCCTTTTGCCACGCACTGCTGCGGGCCTCTTGAGGAGTCAAATGGGGTCAGCTTGCCTCGCGCTCAATGTCTTCAGTATTTTAAACTCCACACATTGGTCAATAGCCACTGCCTTACAGTAGCATATCATGGCCACGGGGGTTGCTAGACCAACGGTTTTGCCACGGTGGACAGGACACATTGGTGAAGGAGGGCTCAGGGAATTTCTTGAGAACTGCTTTTTGTGGTGAGTTTGTTGTCCTTCCCCGCACCTCCCATTAGCACGGTTGGCTACGTACGGTGCGAAAGAAGTTCAACGTACATACATACATACATATAGGACATGTTCAAATAATTTTATTGTTTAAATATTTCACCTGGAAAATCCTGTGACATGAAACGGCCTCGTTTGCAAGGGTGTCCCAGGGTGTCGCTTGACACGTGCATAGCAAAGACAAAGACCCCCGTATAACCTGGACAGACTGTTGGGGCAAGACATGTTAGTGAGAACCTATGAAAGCTGACACAGTACACGAGGGGGTGGGTGGCCAGCGCCACGCCCGGCCGCCTTTGTCTCCCCAGTGGCGATGTTTACACACCGCGCCAGGTACTCATTTGCGGCTGAGTCGACAAAACGCCATTGCTGGGAAGCGAACTTGCGTCTTGGGTTCATAATACGCTGTGCTAAATGCTAGACCACCATTTTCACCCCGTCAGTTGGTCATTTATAACTGGACATCGCTGGTCATGTGATGTGATTTCTGTACGAGTGGTGATACATTGGTGCCACCATTGTGTTGTAAAAGCGTCGATACATCCTAACACTTCACCAGAACTTCATCGTATAAATGATTGGCCATCAAGGGTGAATATCCGGACAGTTTTATGTAATTCGCCCACGTGGGTTGTGGACTTTAGTTTTGTATTCTGCAATGAGAGCAAAATTAGCTGATTAAAGGAACACCGCTCACAAGCACAATTGATTGAAACGCCGTGGCTTTACACCTATCTTAGTGCATGAACAACAAAAGGGAACGCCTTTACTGACCTTCGCTTAAAGTGGAAAAATCATCACACATGAAAGAAAATGTTGTTTAAATATTAACATGGACACTCTTTTCCATTGAAAAACAAGTGTCCTGATGGCATCATTGTATTGCAGGATCAACGTATGAAATGGGGGCTTTCAGAAGAATCGCAATGTCTTATCTCTCGCTAAGGCCAAACATAAATGTCTTATGCAGTCCCATTGCGGTTAATATCATTGCGATAAGCGTTGGTGAGATGTTCATCCATCTCTTTAAGATTGAATAAATCTCATGCTTTGTATTTGTTTCCGTATTCGTTTCTCCCCTTGCGATAACTGAGTTGTGCCTTTGTTTGCAGGCCAACAAAGCAGGGCTTAAAACAAAGCACGTTTGAAAGGCAAAATAGGAATTCGTGGTTGGGGGAAAAAGCGTAATGCAAATGACGCGGATATAGTCTCAACGAGCTGCGAATGCAAACTTTATGAGCATTAAACAAACGTGAGTGAAGGGAAAACTGATCACACTGAAGAATGCATTTACAAACACAATGCATCGAAGCTTGTGCGAACATTGTCTTGAATGCACTCGGGATGCATTTCATGTAACTATTTTTCATATATCTGGTTATTGGACTTATAGGCCTAATTTTGGCTTTTCATATCCCGATATTTTCTCGATTTTAATTGATTAAATTTACCCACGCCACCTATTCTGGACACAATTAATACATTTTCACTGAACAAGAGATTCACGAGACCGATTTCCATCCAATAGCGTGCAGCATAACGTATAACTCAAATGAGGACGGAACCCTTAAAACAAAACGCACACAACAGTACAGGACATTAGTCCTACAGTCGGTTCCAAGGTGGAGAGATGTTAACTACCTCGCCTGGTATACAGGATGGTCGTGGGTTCGATCCACACCCTGTATATTTGGAATTTGTATGTTCTTCCCATGTTCATGTGGATTTTTTCTCCAGGACCTCTGTGTTTTCCCTCCACATTTAGAAACACGCGTTTAGAGTATTTGGCTGCTATACATTTCGATGTGATAAGCCACTTCGTTGAGCTATCATTTGTGGTCAGGTCTCTTCTGAAAAAGAGCTGAATAGCTCAGTGGGCCTTACCTCGTAAAATAAAAACATGTATATAGTTTAATGGTTGAATGTAAATAGAAGTAATTTATACTCTTTGGGTCTTTCGATAAAGTCATGTAGATAGAAAAATAATAAAATTTTAAAAAATCACGACTTTTCGATTGCAACAAAACAATCGCCTTCAGGTGAAAAAATACAGCAGGCAGACTGCTGAGGCAGGAAGAAATATAGCGAGAGAGCTACTGCAGCCAAATGTTAGATAGGTTTGAGATGGGTACAACCCAAGGTTTAAGTCAACATTTAACTTCCTCTACGGGGAGGGTTTCTACACAACCATTAGATCTAATTGGAAAACCCACTGAAGCATGCATAACTCTTCAATACAATAATCTTGAACAGATTAAAAAAATGTTTTTCAGAATCAGAATCTTTATTTAGACTGGAGGAATCTGATGAGCTTTGAAGATTTTTTTCACTGATTATCAGATTCTGTACATGGCGATTTGAAGAATGTAGCATGCGATGTTTTAGTGGTCGGTAACAGATGCTCATTGAAGTGACTCCGGAAGTAGTGCAGTGGTTTAATCTTCTAGGGCCATTCTCGGGCATGATGTGACACACTGCAGATTTACAGAGTTCCAAAAGTATGTTCCAAATGTATAACCGTTACCATTGTGTCTGTACAGGGACTCCTCTATTTACGAACATTCAACTTACGAACTTTCAGCGATACGAACAAACCTGTCCGTATGTCTAGTTGCCTGTTCGGATCGAAAGTCGTAAGTTCAACCGCCGTGCAACAGATGGCGGTGGTGGCAGGTGAAGCTGCAGAACGTGAAGAACCAATGTCATCTATATCTACAGGAGATTATACAACTTGTTAAACCATTCCCCGTGTTTAGTGTACATGCCGTATAACATGTTTTAAATCGACAAGAGTAAAGTTGAACTTACGAACAAATCGACTTACGAACAGACCTCTGGAGCTGAACTCGTTCGTAAATAGAGGAGTCCCTATACTGCCATTGATGACAAGATACGAACGCAGCATAATGCAAACAACCAGTAGATTGAAAACTCATTTCCTTAGGGCTGTTTCGTGTGTTCAGTTTGTTGTCCTTCCACCGCACCTCCGACTAGCACGGTTGGCTATGTACAGGTGCGAAAGAATATCAACATACATCGCGTATTGTCCCATCCACACTATGTCCAGCCATCAAACTTCTTTCCGCTTCTTCCCCTCGCACTGCTCCACTTTGGATCTTCCCTCCCCGTCGTCTCTTTCCCCAAGCAACGTACAACGACCTTCCTCAGTTCGAGAACGCACGCTGCACCCGTATCTACGACAAGTTCAACGGCGCCGCCTGTTGCTGGCCGCTTGGCGTTTTGGGTCCTTCGGCCCTGTCGCTCGTCATTCGTGATGCGTACGAAAGAAGAAAACTTTAGAGAAATGCACAATGCAGTCACTGGCAGCGCAGGCGCAGCCTTCGCATTCAGAGTCCCGCAGTTGGGCAAGGCACGCTGCGGTTCTTTTTGTATTTTGGTTTGTAAACGTAAGTGCCAACGTTGGCACTTGGGACTCCGCGCGTGGGGCGCAACGCGTGCATACAAAGACCGCTGGGCCGGTGCCACCCACGTTTTGGACCGTTTCCAACGCTGGAAGAATGTTTCAAAGGGGAACTTGCGGGAACTTTCAGCAAGGGTCGAGGAAGCAGCAGCAGCAGCAGCCCCTCGCGGAGATCTCTGTGGTTTTCCCTCCACATTTACAAACGTGCGTTTAGAGTATTTGTCTGCTATGAATGTCCACGTGATAAGCCACTTCGTTGAGCTATCATTTTGTGGCCAGGTCGCTTCTGAAAAAGAGTTAAGTGTAGCTCAGTCGGTCTTACCTGGCGAAGTAAAAATAGTTTTAGTTGAATAATTAAATTTTTGAGAGCATTCGCGACCATCCTTGGCAACAATAAAACACTCAGAATGAACAAAAATGTTTTATCTTGCTTCTAATACAAGAGGTAGCCGGGTGGCACAGCGGGCAGAGAGCTGGGGCTGGCTCTCACCGAGGTCCTGGATTCGAATCCAAGTAAGCCGCCTCTGTGTGTAAACCGAGTTCTCAAGTGCAAGCGGGTTGATGGTATTAGCCCGGTCACCAAAGCTTTCACGTAAACGCCACGTGTTTCTCCACTTTGGCTATATTCCAGCTGCTAGGATTAAAAATATCAGCTGCACTGTCCTCTGCTGCCCGCCAGGTACTGTGTAGCACTGCAGCTGCAGCAGCAGCAGCAGGAGCAGCCGCAGCCTATTGCCACCCATCCAAGCATATCCAGGCATAAGCCCGCTTGATGAGAACGGGTGGCTTCCAGATAATGTGGCCAATTATTCAGATTTGTCCGCAGATCGAAGATGGAAGGGATCTCCTGGAACGCAGTTAATTCATCCGATTACCTGTATCCATCCATGGGTAACCACGTGAATGTCAGATGGATGAGCACGGATAATAGGATCTGCCTATTATCCCCAAATCATACGAATAAGTTGACTTTCACGTGTCTTTACATCTCCAAGAAAAAACGATTTAGTTAATATTCAACACGGTCCACAAGCGCATTTATAAAACAAAGCCACGATGGGCACAGTGCTTGCTTGGCTCTTGGGTATTTTCCACAGCCAGCCGTCGCATTACTGCGAGGAATTCTCTGCAAATTGTGACAGTTTCGAGCAGACAAATGTCCCCTTGCAGCACACCGCAGGTAACCGCCACACAGGCTCCGTAGATTGGCTCAACAGCTCCCACACCTCCACAGGGGCTGGCCAGCCACGTGTTTACCAAACACGGTGTGTGCTGAACGACGCGTGGCCAGACAGAAAACAACGTCGGATATTTGCAGGAGCTCGGGCAATGCACGGTGGGTGTTGCTTGTCAAGGGCAAATATGCTTTCGTAACAGTAAGAGGCGCATTCCTGTATTAGTTAATTTATTTAACAATGCTGAGCTTTCCTTGCAGAGCAATATCAATTAGCTGTGAATGGCTCCACTTGTAAGAGGACCCTGTTCGCTTTGTGCTAAAGTAGATTTGTGTTTGGTTTGCTATTAACACGGTAAGGCATGGGTCTGAGTGCGATCGAATTCCGGGCAAACCTGCATGGAAATACGCCGCCTCACTTTCAAGCGCTTTCAGGGCTTAACGGTTGTGGACATGCCACCGTCATCGTCGTCGTCATCATCGGCGGGCACGGCAACAATAAAAAAAATCCACTGCTGGATGAAGGCCTCCCCAAGCCGGCGCCACCTCTGACGATCCCGCGACGCAACGAGCAATCCGGGACCCGCGCACGAACTGATGTCATCGCTTTGCCAAGTGTGTGAAATGAACCGTCGTGTAAAAAAAACCCACTAAATCTTTGCACACTTTAGCGCCAAGGTGTTTTCACGTAGTTTGGCGATGTGCTCAAATGTGAACGGGAGATGGGGGGTGGCTGCCGAATTTGAGTCCAAGCATGAACACCGCGCACTTGGTGTTTCACGGCCGCAATTTCTGCACCTCAAGTCAAGTTACTTCCATGCAAAATCCAAGACGGCCCAAAAAAAAACAAAGAAAAAACAAATCCCACGAACCAAAGGATTGTTTTACGATTGCGGCCAAGGCACCCGTTTACATCTGACATTGAAGCAAAGGTCACAGCCGCCGTCGGCGCTGTTGTTGAGGACACACACAGGCTCTGGCAAGTCAAGCAAGGATTCAATTCGTGCCGCCGAATGCCAAGGAAGTGGCATTCTCTGTAGCCTGGTTGAGGCAGTGCTGCAGCACAGTTAAACAGACTTTAAGTGCAATCATGTGCTGACCAAGCCGCTTGGACGTCTAGAACGCTGACCAAGCCGCATTCTGGCTCCCACCAAGCACTTTAGGACAGACAAAGATGGGCATGCAGCCGTAGTTATAGACATTAACTTAACCGGAGTATAAAACCAAAATGTTTCGCAGTTTCGGTGCGAAAGTGTTCACACGCTGTTTCGTTCGCGAAGCTAAATGCTCATCGACTGATGCAATATTCGTGATTTTTCTGTAATGATTGTCGTATTGTCAGACTTTTATATTTGTCCAGTTCTCCATAGGGCCATCTCATCCTGTCACCGACTTTTCAGGGCACAGGACGAGAAACGGCCATTGCCCGTAATATCACCTAATACTAAATTTCGATTTAAAGCTTTCGTGACTGCAGGGATTCGTCTTCTTGGTTCTTACGGTAAAGTCACGTAGAAGGGAAATAATAAAATAATAAAAATAAAACATAATTAAATAATTCTCACGATGTTTCGGCCACAACACAAGCAGCTGTCCTCAGGTGAAGAACTGGTCTTTCGGAAAGACAGCGTCTAATACTGTATATATTTTTCCTTTTGAGGCAGTGGTTCGTAACCTTTACTGCAGCCTTGCACCCCTTTGGTTCTCAAGCGTTTAAAACAATGTATTGTGTTCATAAATACATCGGTTTGGTGAAACAAAGTAGTTGTTACTTACGTGCCCTAGTTCAGCAGTTCTACTGCTGGATTATATTTTTTCCGCCTGAGGACGACCGCTTGTGTTGCGATCGAAACGTCGTGATTTATTTAATTTTATACCTACGTGACTTTACTGAAAGAACCAAAGAGTATGTGTCCATGTTTAATTTTTTTTTCAATGATTTACCTTCTTAATAAAAAAAACTGGCCACATCTCGCAACCCCAGAAATGGCATCTCGCACCCCCAAGGTGTGCTTGCACCCCCCCAGTTTAAGAAGAACCGCTGGTTTAAGGCAAGAGTGTTACAGCATTGACGAACATGCTGAGTTTCTTTAGATTTTTCAGTGGGCGTATTTGCTTAAAGAGATTGTATTGTGTCCGCGTGTTGGTCAAATGTAAACCTCTCACTCAAGTGCCATGGCAAGAATTATCCCATTCACGAGCAGATAATGATGAACAAAAATATTCTACATGCCAATTGGCCAAAAAACAACCCTGAGCCAAGGAATTAAAGATACTTAACACGTGCCAAAAAATCGTATTGCTGAGATTCAAACATTCTATAAACAACCATATCTCTGTCTAACTCCACGCAGAACGTAAACGTAGCTACAAAGTCACATTCCCAACTCGCTGGGCACTGCGAAGTATATACGGGTATGCGAATAGGTTGATTTTTTTTTATCACATATGTCAAACATTACAAAAAAAAACTGGACGCATTCGTCAATAGCGTTGGCGTAAAATGAAAAATATATAATCACGTAACATGTCAGACAATGTACGTTGAACTTCGTTCGCACCGTACGAAGCCAACCGCGCCAATCGGGGGTACAAAGCGATGTACTATGAAGCAGGACCATTGTCTAAAACGTCACCAATTGTTTCCTTTCGAAGCGGAGTTATTGAAAAATTGTGTTGACATTTGTTATTCTTTGTGCTTATGCACCCCGCATGCCAAAGGGGCATCACCAATTTTTTTTTTACAGAAAATGACAGTTTCACCACACGTGCCAATCTCGCACCGGGTGTGGCGGTTATAACTCGCGTTGATGGTCTGACATGTGACATCGTACTGTATACACCAGTGCACAGCATGGTCTGCCTGTGACATGAAGTAACCTTGGAGGAGTGCAGATGGCAAGTGGGGCTGGATCTACACCCCTGCAGGATTTACAAATTCCCTTTGCCCTTGTGTTTTTCCAACGTTGTTAACGTTACTTAAAAACAAATGACCGTACACTATTGGCTTAACTCGCACCAACATTTGTGAAACTCCTCTCACTCACCTTTGGTAAATGCGGGTGCTCTTGGGATACACACACACCGATCTGCGCGTTTCACTTCCTCTCTTCCGCGCAAAGACGCGTGGATGAGCGTGGACAACGCGGAAAACAGGACGGATCCGCCGTCACTTGCGGGGTGTCACTCCTCTTATCCGCACATCCGCGCCTTTGTGCTGTATAATAGGATGAGTGATGTACTTGGGAGAGAACCACTTCCGGCTCGATTGTCGTTGGGGCAAATCTGCAGATAAGCGCAGATCGGATGAACCTGCCACCACTTCCATGTCACTCTGCTAATCTGCAGCCAAGCGCACTGGGTATGATGTTTGATTCATGAAATATGCGCCTGCTATACATTTTTATTCATGTTATTATAGCTGGGGGGGGGGGGGCACGGGATTGGTAGAGCTACCGCTCACCACTGATGTCCAGCCGGAGGCCTGGAATCAAGCTTAGGTGGCCATATTCGTAGTGCAGTGCGCTCACCAGTGTCAGAACCAGGATATTTGTATATACTGGAGGAATCAGATGAGCTATGAATATCTTTATCACAAATGTCCAGTAGGGGTGGGTCGGAACAGTGTTCCACCACTCCACCCCATACCCATAACGCGTGAATAAAACCAATGGAACAAGCATTGATTGGACATTGTGACACAGCATCTGCTCTGCTGCTACCACGATGCTTGTTTACCCAGGAAAGCCTCACTGAGTCTCATGACTGACTTTGCTAGGAGGGCCCTGCCACACACTCTTGGGAGGAAGCAATGATTGCTACGTACTTTTCAAATGAGTAATTTGCGGGTAATTTTTTTTTATGGGAAATTTCGTACAATGACGCCAGAACACAATTGCCTATGCTTGCGAATGACATCGCTGGATCGATATACAGAGTTGTGTATCTGTATAACCATACATCGGTGCGCTCTGTATGTATGTTGAACTTCTTTCGCACCGTACGTAGCCAACCGTGCTAATCGGAAGTGCTCTGCAAGTGCTTTCTCATGCCACTGTGGTAAGGCATCCAATCAAGAGCGAACTCGAGCAGGCTATTTGGTCCACGCTTCTTCGTGTCGGAAGCGGTGGGTGCGCCCACAACTTTACGCCACCACAGCAGCTTAGCGCCGTCGTCGTTTGAACTGCCCTCACCAGAAGTTGGTAGCGAACCGGTGACCTCTGGATTGCGAGCCCAGTGTGCTAACCAATCACACCACGGCAGCTCCCCGCTTGTGTAGGGAACATTGCTAATCGAGTGGTTCCATTGGGAATCCCTGCAATCAGTGACGTGCCAATGTATTGGTGCCCTCACATTGGCAGTTTTGTGACCGCCGATGCCCGATGTGCAATATTCAGGCGTTCTGATGACAGCGGCACGTCAGCAGATATCAAACGTCAAACTACAGAGGTAGTCAGGCGGCTGAGAGGACTAGGACCTGATGTCAGTGCACACTGAGCTCGTGCCTTGAAAAGCTTGGATTTCAGCCAAGCCACACCACTTCTCAAAAGGAAGAGAGTTCCCATGTACAGTCAGTTTAATAACGAAAAAAAATGTTTCTTCGCAGGTTAGGCCCACTGAGCTATGTAGCTCTTTTTCAGAAGCAACCTGGCCACAAATGATAGCTCAACGACGTCGCTTGTCGCGTGGAAATTTTCAGCGGCCAAATACTTGAATCGCATGTTTTCTAAATGTGGAGGGGAAAACCAGAGGAGCCGGAGGAAAATGTATGCGGCCACGGGAAGAACATGGAAACTCCAAATATACAGGCGTAAGGGTTGGGATCGAACCCACAACCTCCTGTATACCAGGCGAGGTAGTTAACATCTCATCACAATGGCACCCCTTTACGTTCGATATACAATTTGCAGGCAATTTAGAAAGACTGGGTGTTGTGGAGAGATGGAGTTTAATTTGGTCTTTGAGGTGTGAAGTCGCCCATCATTGCTCTTAAACAGAATAAAAATCACAGCTATTCATTTAAATTCAAACCCAGCTTCACTTCGGACTATTTGGAACACCCGAAGTGGGACAACTGTAATCCTTAAAACTGACCATGATCTTTGGTTCTTTCGGTAAAGTCACGTAGGTATAAAATAAAATAGATCGCGACGTTTTGGGCGCAACACAAGCGTCCATCATCAGGTGAGAAAGCATGATCTGCTGCTGAGGTAAAACAGTCTGCCTCAGCAGTAGACCATGCTTTCCCACCTGATGACGGACGCTTGTGTTGCGCCCGAAACGTCGTGATTTATTTTATTTTATACCTACGTGACTTTACCGACAGAACCAAAGAGTGTGGATTCCTGCAGTCCCGAAAGCTTCAAATCAAGACAGACCACGTGGAGTAATTGCTCGCAAGATTGGCATTTTGTAAATGGATGACGGAATGTAAACTCAATAGAAGAAAGGGTGCTAAATGAGATGTTAACTTTAGCGCGTGCGATTACAATTGTGCTGTCTGTCGCTTCAATCAATCAACAGACATTTGGGCATTTGAATGAAGGCCACAGAGTTAAACTTGTGTAAACGTTTTGACTGGAAGCCCGGCTGCTGGGTGCGTAGGGGTTTCCATACATCGATCCTAGCAAAACACAGGCTTGCCCTTTTGGGTTATCATTGTTTTTTTAACGACAACAATGAAAAGAGGCCCTTTCTTTGCCAACCGACAAGAAGGGAAAGTTCTCGCAAAACCAAACAAACGGAATCTTTACACTGGGCCAGCGAAAACAAGAAGCTCAATTCATAGAATTGCTGGGGTTATTTTTTGTGCGATGATCTCTACAATGTATAAATCTCTTTAAAAAGCCCTGGAATCATTGTGCCTACAGG
Organism: Entosphenus tridentatus; assembly: GCA_014621495.2. Taxonomy (NCBI): domain Eukaryota; kingdom Metazoa; phylum Chordata; class Hyperoartia; order Petromyzontiformes; family Petromyzontidae; genus Entosphenus; species Entosphenus tridentatus. Next base: position 4,312,183 of record CM025625.2, read on the forward strand.
CTGGGGTGAACTGTGACCTTGGACCTCACGTATGTGTTTGAAATTCCAGGTAGTCCCCAACTTACGAACGCCCAACTTATGAACCTCAACACTCACGAACGAGCTTCCGAAAGATTTTCATTTTTCACCGTCCAACTTGCGAACCGAACCACGTGAACTATTTGGTTCGGCAAACGTACAAATGTACAACATTTCTTATTTTTTATGAGTTTAACAGCGCTTCCCTTTTTGTTGTACAACAATACACTTTATAACACTGATCATACGTGTGCATTTAAATACGCTACGTTAGCGTGTACCCACTTACGAACCGTTCGACTTACGAACGAGTCTCAGGAACGGAATATGTCTGTAAGTCGGGGACTACCCTTGGAAAACGAGCGATTGGTTCTTTCCCCGACCCGCAATTTACTCGCGTGGTGAAGTATATTCACTTAATTCCCACAGCCTGCATGGCTGGAGGAGGCTCTCATCCAGCAGTGGATTGACAAAGGGCTTGACGTGTACATGTGGTTGCATTAAAACAGGTGACTGGGTTTATCGACCAATCACGCGGCTCACAGTGGCAATTACAATGAATGAACAAGGCCGCATTCTTAATGCCCCCCCCCCACCCCCTCCAATAATAGATTAATAATTAGTTATAATTTAAGGGAGTAAATCCCCTTAACGTAAACGAGCTGAGCAAAGTACATCTTGAGAAATATCGCAACGTATCGCAGATGCTCTTTCCTGTGTAACTTTTCCCATTGAAAAATAATATAATGAAAACAATACCACAACGAAGATCAAAAACCCCGCCACTCCCAAAAAATCACACAATGGAGCAGCTGCTAAGGCGTTCACATGATGTCACTTGCGCGCAGCAGGAGGAAGCTGCTGGCTAATTTCCTCATTACAGGAACCCGACTACGTTCAGTTTTATTTTTCAACGGAGCGTGTTTCACAGAACGCGCTGCTCCAATTGCGGTTAAGTTCAGTCGCCAGCCTGGCCAGGGTGTCAGGGCGAACACCTCGCAGTCTGGAAGGTTGTGAGTTTTTGTTTTTTTGTTTGTTGCGGTTGCATCCGATTCAAGAACCGAATGGCTCACAGGGCTATACCTAATACATGAACTTGAACTTGACTCTGCCTATCATCAACAATTTTTACTCTGTACGGAACTCAACAGTGGATATCCTATTAATACAATCGCTCCCCCCCAAACCATGTCGAATTTCCACCACCGTCTTTGGGCTGTTCACAGCAGATGGCCACTGCCCTCAATGCTCATTTGAGCAGCAAAATACTTTGACTTTGTGCTGACAACAATTGCCTATAAACACACCCAGCAATACCTCCAGTAGCAAGGGCACTGTTTCACCTCCAACGTTTGTTTTCGGTACTATTGTGGCAATACACGAGTGGAGGGTAGAAAACCTCCACAGTTTTAAGCGTGGGATAATGCATGCTAGACGTGGACTTTGAGCCTGAAGCAAGTCGGGTATTCGCGTCCCATCGCGTTCACAGACACATTTCACGTCACGGTTTTACTGTGGAGACACAGGAAGTGGTGCGGGGGGGGGTGTCAAGTATCAGATGAGGGCCCTGGCTGAGCATTAAAGCTGCAATAAATAGATAACAACCCGAAAAGCAGACGCACACTCGAATTGGGAAAAACATGAGCGTGGGTATATAGGTGACAGTAATGTAGTTATAACCCTCCGTAATGGATTCTAAACGTTGTACATTCACAGAAATGCCGTGCTCAGCATTTGCAATAATATACAGGCGCGTTCCTCTTATCCGCGTCGATATGGGCGATGCTGTTGTTGGATTCTGTATTCTGTGTTCAACCGCAAAAAAATAAAATTGTTATGCAAGTGGCTACCTGCAGATTATTGTGGATTTTGGGATTAACCTGCCGCCACTCCCGGGATCACTCCTCTTATGCGCAGATAAGTGCAGCGAATGGGCATAATTGTGCTCAGGAGAGCCAGATTGACGATCCGGTGGATAGATTTGGCAGTGTGGGCAAGAGGAAGAGCAGGTAATTTCGATGCTGATGAGAAAAAAATACTATAAACTGTTTATTTAATCACATTTAAAACACAGTTCATACATTATATACACAGTATCATCAATATTATATATTTTTTGGTGTCTAGTTTGTTGTCCTTCTCCGGCACCCTGATGCCGCTTTGGCAGCGGTGCGTGGGCACAAATAATAACAAATTGCCAACGCATTTTTGTTCAATAACTCCGCTTTAAAATGAAACAATTGGTGACGTTTAAGGCCCTGCTTCAGAGCACATCGCTTTGTAGCCCCGATTGGCACGGTTAGCTACGTACAGCGCAAAATAAGTTCAACATATGTACAATCTGCATGGTATGTGAACTAAATATTTGTACGAGATGTACATAAACATTTATAAGATAACCCCTCTTTTCCGCAACTCTATTACCCGCAAACTTGTATTGTTCATAGGTAGGTCCTCGGAAACTCCTAATATCCGCAACCCGATTATTCCAATCTTCCATGATTATCTGTACATAACCCCATAACGGATCAACCTGCAGATAATAGTATCGGCGATATCGGTCCACCACGCTATGGTGGATAAGATGAGTTTCTCCTGTAGTCACAAAGAAATAACAAAAAAATTAAAATTTAGTTTGCTTCTTTCAAACGCTCCGATCAAGAGTCAAAACCTCTGGCAAGTCTTCAACGAATCTCTCACGCCGGCTCCACGTCCTGCTAAGCCTCACTTGCTCACACTGCAGTGCCTGCAGGTGTGTTTACACACGCGTTTGGAATGCGATAGCGCTGCGCTCTGCCATGTGTTCAGTTGATCCTCAAACGCTTGCCAAAAAAAAAGCCTTACCACACTTCCATGGCTCCATTGCTCTCGTCGAGTTCTATCAAAAGTAATATATATGTACCGTACCGTATACAGCCCGTGTTGTTAATCTACACCCCGCATTGTTAATCCACTGCTGGATGAGGGCCTCAATAACACCTTGATGGCAGTGAGAGACATCTGACAATTTTAACACGTGGGCTTTCGAGACCAATATCATTAATAATAGAGGTTTTTTTGGGTTATATCGCATAAATATATAAATGTGTCGTTAAACCCGCCACCACTCGACACAGCCAATTAGTAAGGGTTGTCACGTAAACAGAACATGCCAATGTTGTGGCTTTGTCTCTAACACACCGGTGTGCTGTACTCTTAACGAATTGGCACGTTCTGTTTACGTGACAAACCCTTACTAGTTGGCTGTGTCGGGTGATGGCGGGTATAACGACACATTTATATATTTACGCGATCTAACCCAAAAAAACTCTTATGGATATTTGACCATACTTCACCACGCCTTCCAGTGAAGGTGGTGGGAGGAGGATGAAGAACGACATTGGGTTTTGCTTTCTGCAAAACTACACTACCGACAATGTATTACGTTGGACTTCTTTCGCACCGTACGTAACCAACAGCGATAATTGGAGGTGTGGGAAATGCACCTCCGATTAGACTTTTGCACCTGTTCTTTGCGTATGGCGGTCAGCCATCTAAAAAAACACACACATTAAACAACAGTACTATATTGCACATTTTATTGATATTTTATTTTTTACAAAATCACAAAAAAAATATTTAACCAATCTCACAGCTTCTTATGATGATAACAAAAATAGCACACTGTAATAAAAAAAAATAACAATTTTTATTTACCAGGCAGCCTCGTTCATTGTCAAGCAAGTCACAATAGGCTCGTCTTGGAATGATTTCTATATTCACAGATAATAAAAAAAGAAAACGTTAACCACGAGCATAAAACTAAACTATTAACTATTTTTATTTTACCAGGTAAGGCCCACTGAGGTATGGAGTTATTTTTTCAGAATTGACCTGGCCACAAATGATAGCCCAACGAAGTGGCTCATCATGTGTACATTTAGAGCAGCCACATACTCTAAACGCACTTTTCTAAATCTGGAGAGAAAAACCGGAGGACCTGGAAAAAAACATCCATGCAACCACAGGGAGAACACGCAAACTCCAAATATACAGCAGGCGTCAGGATCGGGATCGAAACCACGACCTCCTGTATACCAGGCGAGGTAGTTAACACCTCGCCTGAATTTACACTTGAGCAAAGTGAAGTCAAGGAGCCAAATCATCAGGAGTTGTGCATTTGGCTTGGAGAACTGCTGCAGCTCGCTTGCATGTCACCTTGACTCCACTCCAACAGAAAGCATTAGTCCAGGCCCGTCTCTGGAGGGCACCGATAAGAGACGGCATGGAGTCCACAGAAAGGAAGATCGTTTTTTCAACAACAGACGAAGAGAAGCACTAATTGTGCCCCCTTGCGGGACGAGTGATGTTTACGATCTCCGCTGCCGGTGCCAGCAGAGTATAAAGGGACTGGGGCTCTCGCCAGCGCCGGAATAGTTTTACTGCATGGCTTGGGGAGTTCTACAAGTAGTTTTGGGCGTACAGAAGTGTGTGTATATATACAGTGCCGGATTACGCTAGTGCGGGGCCTGTAGCATATGTTATAAAGGGGCCCTAAATTAAAAAAAACACGTAAATATGAAAAGACAATTTTTTACTGCAAAGTAAAGTAATTGGCTTTTTTTCATTTGCTTTACAGCCAGATAACACGACAAATCGCTAACGTTAAACACCCAGTCGTTCATAAAAGCTGAAGGCAGTATAGTACTATAGTAATAGAGCAAGTGCAGAATCACTGAACCGGAATTGATAGCTTGAAAGCATTTAGCGCGGGGCCCTTGAAAGTGCGGGGCCCGTAGCATATGTAGCTACTTTTTCTGCTAGGATAATCCGGTACTGTATATATACACACATTTATTTGGGGAAGGGGGGGGTGCCTCAAAATCTTATGTTCCTGTGGTGTAAACGGTTACCACACTGAACTTGTGTGATACAGAGATCGTCAGTTGCATTGTAAATTCCCTGCGCAGCAGCTGAAACAATGGTGCAGGTTTTTCTAAATCCGGCACGTCTGTTGAAAGCAGAGTTAGGCCAAATACCACGCATCAGTTCGCTCTAGTGGCGGCCATTTTGCCAGCAGTGGCCTGAGCAAGCAATTGCAGGGCTGCACCTTTACCCTTTACCAATATCATAGGCCACGGGTCCGCAGGCTCTAATGCCCCTACGTTCACCTGGCCCTGTACATCGTGACCCCCCAGTGGAGTGGGCCAAAACCCAAAGACAAAGATCCCCCGTATAGCCTTAACAGACTGTTGTGGAAAGCACTGTTAGGGAACACATATGAAGGCTGATTCGGCACACAAGGGGGTGGGTGGCTAACACCACGCCAGGCTGCCTTTGTCTCCACAGTGGCGATGTTTACACATCGTGCCGGCTACTCATTTAAGGCTGAGTCGACCTAGGAGAGGCCCAAGATCTGTCAATCCACTGCTGATATAATGCCTCACCACACGATTAGTGGTTATTTGACCATACTTCACCCTGCCGGTCAGTGGGAGTGGTGAAGGGAGGGGGCTGGAACCTCCGATTAGCGCGGTTGGCTACGTACGGTGAGAAAGAAGTTCAACGGACATACACGCATATAATCGTGTCACTGGTGATGGCCGTGAGCGGGATTCGAACTCGGGTCGCCCGGTTCGTAGCGCGGCGCGCTAACCGTTGCACCACCGCTCGCCACAAACACTCAGGTCGCTGGGGAGCAGAGATGGGCCTCGTGACGGATCGTGCCAGGGTCAAGCCGCAGTGGCGCGTAGGGGGTTCACGGCAGGAAAAGGACAAAACGTGCCTCCTCCGACCGGGCACCCCCTCCTACGCAGGGCGTCTGACCCCGCGACGCTTTTGCATGCGGACGCAGCACAAAGGCGGCGGTGTGGTCGAGGGTTGTCCCTCAGGCTCCCCAAAGAGAGCATGAGAGTCGTCGCGTTTGTTGCAGAAACACTGAGTGGGCTGTCGACGCGAGATGCCACAGCTTCATTAGAGCTGCCTATTAAGTAAATAAATAAATGCAACTCTACTGTTTATTCCACCATTCCCAGGGGCGTCTGTGGTAAACGACGAACAGAACTGGCCGCTCTTATAAAGTGGCCACATCAGAGTCCAGCCTTAAAAAAAAACAACCCAGCGAGAATGTTAAGAGTGTGGTCAGGAACACTGTAACTATGAGACCCCACGTGCGTGCACTGGGAGTGCTGCACCGCAGTTTACAGTGAAACTCCACAGATCCACCGCAATGGCAAATGCCATTATCCAGAATTATGATTCCCTTTTTCTTTTCATACGGTCATTCTGCAGACAATTGCAGATAACCGGAGTCATGTCATGCCACGTCTGGGATTTCAGGGAGAATAGCTCTGGGTGAATCATCAGCGGATAATCACGGATAATAGGAATAATTGAAAACACAGATAATACGTTCTCAGGAACTATTTGGGGGATGGATAATATGAACATGCGATAATACAACCGAGACTAAGGGGTGTTATATAGTTTGTAGGCTGATTTCATACACTGCGTATAAAACATTTCAGGAATCCTGCTCAGCTCGGCTTTGCTGGCACCGCTTAGATGCTGGGTTGGAATCCAGGCAGCCGCAGTGATTACACTGGATTCTCAGGTGACGTGAGTTGACGGTCTCAGATGTAGCTCTGTGATATCCACTTCAGGGTGGCGGCGGGGGGGCATTCTCGAGCATGAAGGGAGATCTGAATGGACTGTCTGTCTCGTGAAGCCGATCGCACGTTCGGGATAACATTTGTGGGAAACAATTTTACAAAAACACTTTTAAAATAAAAACAAGAATTCCTACTCACGTCTGGCCAACAACAGCAAATAATGTGAGCAATTCGTTTGTGTAATGTACGGTATATGTGCTTTGAATTCTACTGTATGCATTAATTTAACTTGACAACGCTCCCTGAAAAGTGTGATATTTTACCGACTGCTTAGAAATAGCCTGTATGCCATTAAAATAACATCATACAAGAGAAAGTCCAAAGGGCTTAAACTGCCAGTGTCTGTAGTGTTGCTCCTCAGCGTTAGTTAAATCCTCACATTTGAAGCATGAATGGGGCTTGTCGGTCGCCTATCCAACCCGCAAGTAAATAATACGAAGTTAAGTCCACCACTTCTCATTTCAAGGCCCATTTGACTAACATTAACAATGGCATCTGGAGGTTCCAAGCAAATTCCAGTCACCCAGAAAAAGGTTGTGGTAGCTCTTAAAAAACGGACTGACCAATACCACATCTGTCCGTCAGACTGGATACGTGTTGTGAGGTGCTACATTTTAAACACTTCAAAATAAGAACCAGTGTCAGGAACGTACGGATAACAACAATCATCACACCTTACTGCGATCTGACCCAAAAAACAAATTCTACATCGCAAATATTGGTCGCGAAGGACTCCCGTGTTGAATCATCACACCTGGGTACAACCACGTTATCCTGAAATGCCTTTTCTGCTCAATTATATATATTGTGTGTGTGTGAGGCAAACAGTAAACGCCACTCATAATAATGTTGTGCCGAACGCAGGGCGCGTGCCATTACACGCGAGTGTGCAGCACCCTCCCGGCGTCCATTCCAATGAACGGGACGTTAATTCTCCCCTTCGCGCAATGCTCGCGCGATTCACGCTCGCATTGCCTGTGCACACGGATAAGTTGCGTTCGCCGGCAAATTCATGAAATTATCAGAGAGGCCGCGGATAATTGGACAGTTCTTCCGATGCAAAGTCGTACCTGTTTACACCGTCGCACCTTTGCACAGTTATCCGAGCAAATTTTCGCAAGGCAGTTCAACACAAGGTTACAGTGAAAATCTTCTTATCCGCGCGGACTGTTGACATTGAAGACGGTGATTTACATTGATGCATGACCCCTTGCTGTCTTAAATCGCATCATGCATAAAAAATTTTTATTTATTAAACACGACACCGTGACTTGAATAAACCGCACGCCAATCTCACGGACGCATTTCATAGGCAAGGAAAAAATCGCGTCCAGTGTCCGGGACACAGGGCTTCCTTGTAAACAAGTTGCTCGCGATAAAAGGGAAGAAAAGAAAATGCCGACCGAAAAACAAGAAAACTAAAAGAACAGCTCCGTGTTGTGCGCGCGCCTCGGTTACAAAAAACGGAAGTGTTGGAATGCAGTGAACCTTAAACGACCCATTGGCATGGTGAGACATCCAGCAACCCTTCGAGTTGGACAGCTACTTCTAGATTTGAAGCTTTCGTGACTGCAAGGATTCATATTCTTGGGTTTTTCGGTAAAGTCACGTAGGTAAAAAATCAAAATAAAAATCACGACGTTTCGGAGGCAACACAAGCCTCCGTCTTCAGGTGGAACCGTCACAGCACGATAGCTGTATCAAGTAAATTTGCTGTATCAAGTAAATTTACTTGATACAGCTATCGTGTGTTGCCTCCGAAACGTCGTGATTTTTATTTTATTTTATTTTTATTTTTTTCCTACGTGACTTTACCGAAAAAACCCAAGAATTTGAACAGCTACGTTGGGGGCTTAAAGAGCACCCGGTCACAACACTTTGCTTTCGCTTCTCTGTTTCACCTGGCTCAACAGACCAACAGGTTGCAGGACAATGGCTAAAGCAATAAATAGAGTACTTCATGGAAGCGCAGGCTTTGTAAATCACACGTGAGCACTTAGTGGTGGCATGGTAAAATAATGTTCCATTAAACATAAATAACATGAGATACGTTTACTGCGAGTGGCAATGCGCTTCCCGGTGGTGGTGAGGATGACTTTGGACGCAATTCAAACTCCTCTGGCAGAAAATTGTTGGGAATAAAAATGCATGAACTTCACAATTTTAAATGCCTAGAACGTTGAACTTAAAAACAAGGTTGGTTGATTTTTTATTGCACCTTTTTTTGAAATACCAAAACATATGTTGTGGAACTCAGTTGACATTATAGCAATGTTCTTGAAAAAAATATACACAAAATATTTGTGTTAACATCAGTAGAAACCAATTTTTTGTATTTCTTCCAGACTCTTTGACTAAAGTAATATTGGTAAAACTGTAATTTCAAATTGAAATACATTCTATTTTTGAAGTAGGCCCTGTGAATATGGTCTTTGATAAATCGCCACAAAAATTGAAGTGAAACTTATTCCCATGATTTTAAGGATATGCGATGTATTGGTGCACTAAAAGTGGTGTTACTTATGCAAGAATGTATTATGTTGAACTTCTTTCACGCCATACATAGCCAACCGTGCTAATCGGATGTGTGGGGGAAGGACAAAGAAACGTTCTAAAGAAACAAGTTTTCAATTCAGGAATGAGTTTTCAATTTAGAGTGGTTAAATAACGAATTGTGGTACTTCTTGTGATAGATATTTAATCTAATGACGTTTAATTCAAAACTGCAACGACAACAGCTGCTACGGACTTGATGTTTTTTTTAAATCAACCAATCCTTGCCTTTTGTGAACGTTTGAAGAAGAAAAAAGAATGCTAGTTGAAGCACGTGCCATCTATCTCCGTAGCTAGAGCAGCTCTCTCCACTGCATGGCCACATCGGAGGTTTAATAATCATATATCGTGGATGCGTCATGCAATCACATAATAGTACAGACCGCCGAGATGCGTTCCCGTGTGTGTGTGTGTGACATATTGGCAAGCCATATGTGCAATACCACATACCAGGGTTACGGGAGGTCCATTAACCTTTTGGTACTGAAGCTACTGCCCACCGCTTTGCATCCATTATGCAGTAATTAAGGATGGAGCGAAGCTATCAAGCAGGCTTACGAGCGGTGGCATTGGGTTTGCAATAACACTGGGGAATTAAATGTACCATTGGTATTGTGTTAGAAGGTCAATGTCAACTTAAATTTCTGCAGACTGCGGTAACGAATTTACTCTGAAAAATATGGATAAAAAAATGTTCAACCCAATGTTAACCAGAGTGCTGTGCGTATTGCTTTGTACTGCAAACAAACAAAACCATTCAATGTGTACAGTCGTTAATTAATTTGAACATGTTCTTAATTACTTTTTTTCCATTCGATTAAAAATTTCCAGGGAACAGTATTTCCCTGGCAAGACAATTAAGAAAATATTCACGTAAATGTTTTCAATTCCTGTAAAGCAAATGTATATTTACAATCTTGTCTATTATATCACGTATCTCATCTTATTTGAAGTTAGATCGTGCCTTGACCAAGGCGCTGAACCAAGAATGTACGATTTCTACAGCGGAAGTGAGATGGAATGAGCTTATGAGGACGGTAGTGGCCACACCTCCGATTAGCACGGTTGGCTACGTAGGGTGCGAAGGATGTATAACATACATACATATATGCATACATATCATACTGCATGAAATAAACAATGATAGAACCGACAATGAATGGCTAATGACGAGTGAGTGTGAAGAATGGATAGGGGAGTTGGGAAGAGGGATGGAGTCAGTGACGGGGAAGGGAGGGGGAAGGGGAATTTGGGTAATCAAGGAAAAATAAATTATCTTGAGCTTACAAATGACAATAAATTAAAACAAATGACGGTAGCACCACATCTATTGCAAATGATGCCGCAGTAATTGCCATGATTGATTCCACTACAGCAGTGCTGTGCAACTGGTGTGCCGTGCCACATCGGTGTGACTGGACAAAGTCCCAGTTGTGTCGCAGTATTGTTGGAATTATAGGGAGAGGAAAAATCATCCAGCCCCTAACTCCCCCATCCCCCCAAGCCCCCACCCCTAACTCCGCTCCCAACCCCTAACTTGGCCCTCCCCTACCGCCTTTCTACAGAGACACAGACACACGCAGAGACACGCAGACACACTAAGACAAAGAGAGAGACACACAGAGACACACACACACGCAAACACGGAGACGCAGAGACACACTGAGACACAGAGACACACACACACGCAAACACGGAGACGCAGAG
>CM025625.2:4323120-4352425 GCA_014621495.2 Entosphenus tridentatus
AGACGCAGAGACACGCAGACACACTGAGACACAGAGAGAGACACACACAGAGAGACACACACGCAGACACGGAGACGCAGAGCCATGCAGACACACTGAGACAGCGAGAGACACACAGAGCGACACACACACGCAGACACGGAGACGCAGAGACACACTGAGACACACAGAGAAACACACACACAGAGACACAGAGACGCAGAGCCATGCAGACAGAGAGACACACGGAGACACTCAGGCACGAATACACGCGAACAGTTGGGCATATACAATTGTCACGGATTTCGATTGCGACAACTTAATTTCCTCGCTCTCGATAAGGCCGGTAAAGAGGCAATGAGATGGTGAATTTCTCTCTCAGCTACAACGCATTCCCACCCACCCAACCCACTTGGGCACGCAGCGAGTTATTTTTTTTTGGGGGTGGGGGTCGGTGTGTCCTTGAAGATCGAGCCGTCTCACGAGTGAGAGGGCCGTGGAGTGGATGAGGTCGACGAGCAAAATTCGACCGCGACACGTGCAGCATTGGGGCAGCGGGGAAAAAAGCGGGGCGATGTCACACAAAACAAAAAACCAAGAACGCTTTACCGATTTTCCACAAGCGCGCCTTCCAATCAATAACGCCGGTCGCAACGCATTTTTGCAACCGCCCGCTGCAAGAAAAAAGGAAGTCGCGAACGAGTGCAGCACACACAAATAAAATGGTGCGGCCCACACATTTGTTGAGATTAGCATGAAAGGAACCCCCTGACACCGAGACTATCTTTAGGGCGGGTAAACACGAGTTGATAACCAGTCATCTCCAATGAGAGGTAAATGTATTTCAAGTCTGATGGTGGCGAGATGTTAACTATCTCGCCTGGTATGCAGGAGGTCGTGGGTTCGATCCCAACCCTGACGCCTGTATATTTGGAGTTTGCGTGTTCTTTCCGTGGTCGCTTGGATTTTTCTCCAGGTCCTCCGGTTTATCCCTCCAAATTTAGAAACGTGCGTTTAGAGCGTTTGGCTGCTATAAATTCCCACGTGATAAGCCACTTCGTCGAGCTAGCATTTGTCGTCAGGATACTTCTGAAAAAGAGCTATACAGCTCAGTGGGCTTTACCTGGTAAAATAAAATAAAATGTGTTGGTCACTAACACCATCATCTCCCTTAATCCTTCCGCGAGATTACTTATACCACCTGAAACTACGATTATCTCAGCTAAGCTCTAAAATAGAGAGTCTTTCCTTCAACTTAGACACAGGGAAATGATCTCCATAAGCTGTTTGGCTTCAGCACTCAATATTTAAAGATCTCTCTAAATCCACTGCATGGTCCGCCTTATTGGTGAGACACCACCACTACCCATGCCGGATAATCCCATTGTACTTGTGTTTTGGTAATACTCGTCAGCTATTGCAGGGTACTAGAAGGACAAGCAGTGGGTGTGTACAGGAGAAAGCTTGTTAGTTTACGGTCGGGTTGAGACTACACACCTGCATGCAGAACGTGAACAGGATTGAAAGTTCCATGCCAAATGCAAAGGGTTTCCAAATTGCCACTCGGCTGTTCAGGCTTGCTATTAGTACCGTGTGTCGCTCAGCTCTGTGAGACACAGAATGTGGTATTGTAATGTGCACACGGGAGAGTATTTTTTTTCGAAAGTGCGTGAGAAAATTACGTAACGCAGATAAAATACCGTGGTAAATAACTGTGTTAGAGCCAGCCAGCAATGATCAGCGTGGTGAAGTATGGTCAAAAAATATCATGACAGACATGGCATTGGGAATGCCTTCATTCAAAAGTGGATTGACAGAGGCTGTAAATTATTAATCTCATATCTGAAGCATGGATATCGACAGAAATTGCAATAAAACTGAAAAAGCATGGAATGATGCATGATTGGAATAACCGTACACTGAGAAACAGCGAGAAGAACAGAGTGATCGGTAAACACAATTTAAAAAAATCTGAGACATCACATCGTTAAGGAAAGTAAGTGGGGTTGTAGGTGACGCTTTATCGCTGGAAGAGATGATGACTGATAGACAAAGCTGGTGATGAAATGGTAGCCACAGAATAAGCCCCAGTAAACATGGAACGGCCAATATTAGCCATTCCATAGTTACTGGGCCTTATTCGTTCAGTTTCGGCCCACGTCGGTCTGCTGGTTCCAATCACATCATAACTTTCTGACCCGCCCCTACTTTACATCGGTGAAAAAGATCTTGAAAGCTCAGCGGATTCCTCCAGCATGAATACACAATTCTCATTCAGATTCACGTGCCAACGTTGGCCCAACGTTGCATGTCTACTGAGGAGAGAACACGCCCAAGAGGAACCCACTGCGGCCGAAGGAGCGAAAAAGATCTGTGTGCTAAAGTGAGAGGGATTGTAGCATCACGTGACTGTGAAGGATAGCAATGGCGTGGGGACACCTTCATCCAGCAGTGGATCGTCAAATGGGATGACTATCACGACATTTATAGAGAGGTTGAGTCAAATGCAGAAACACAGGGATAACGCATATAGGCTTTGTTAATAGGGATTGACTGGGCTGCATTGTATAATTTATCCAGCTATGTATACATGTACGGTAGTTATAGCTATTGCAATGAAATTAGAATGGCAACATCAGCAATAATCTCCATCATAAAAAAAATAATTTTCATAAACGTCATTATTTATTACCAATGTCGTAATTGTCAATACCATCACATACAGATCGGACAAATTACTGCATAGCACATTGCAATACTGCATTACACTGACAGAGAGGAAAGAGAAGCATGGGGATTAGGACATTAATACAAAGCAGAGACATGCTGCTGCCGGTCAGTAGACGTTATATTGGGCAGGAGACCTCGGGGCCAGAACACATCACAGGAAGGAACAATGAGTGATGGCTGAGTCGTGATGGAATGGCAGACAAAATGAAAAAAAAAACGTGTCCTTAGAGGATGACCACTGCAGAGATGGTAAGATGAGATCAGTTCCGAGTAAACATGCAACGTTGGTCCGAGGTTGGCCCAACGTTCCCTGTTTACTGGGTTCAGATGAATGAGTGAGATGGATTGTCGCACTGCGGGACTGTTGAGGGCTGGTGATGGAGTGTGAGGTGGCATTCATCCAGCAGTGGATAGACAATTAAAGGACAGTGGGTGGTGGTAATGATACTAATGATGATTGCATTACTGTATCATCATCGTCATCATCATCAAGCATTCCAGATCACCTAAATCAATGTCATCATCATTACTATTATGTTCAGAATCTATCATTTGTGATGTCAGTGCCGTATTAATAACGAGAGCAATAAGGGATGTGACAATTCAACAGCCAGCCCAATTTGGTTATAACATTTGCTGAAATGTTATGAATAAAAGGCATGTGCAGTGCAGTACTGAGGCTAAAATTGGAGGAATTACACGTTGCTGTTAAAGGTTACATTACAGAACCTTATAGTATGGTTGAGAGTGGTATACTCCAGATGGTACATCGCACAGTAGTTAGCACTCTGCACTATGAACCTGGAAATACGAGTTAGATTCACCAGTCAGAGCTAACTTGGTTACGGGCGATGTCTAAATCGGTCTGCGGAACCCAATTCACCATCCCACCCCGATCCAAGTGGTGAAGTATGGACAAATGGCTCCCATGATCGATATGGTGTTGGGAGGCCTTCATCCAGCAGTGGCTTGACAAAGGACTGTACATTTGCAATTTATTATAAGATACTCACGAAGTGCACGCAATCGTCTGTAAAATACAAAAAAACATTCAACCTCTGCACAGGCTCACACCATGTGTTTAACTTTTCATTAAACTATAGCCACCAGAGGCATGGGCAGTGGCACCACGAAAGCCCAACCCATAACCTTTCTCTTAAAATGTGCCCCCTGCATTCTCACAGGTAGCAGAGGACCCAAGCAACACTCAAGACCACAAAACAAGACACCTGGTTTCAAAAACGATCCCTTGCTCACGTGACACGCAGACACAACTGAGCAAGCAGCCGCTCGCGTACAAGCACTGCACGAATTACGGCAGGACTCCAAGTGATATGCGGCGATATAGTTGGACCATATCGTGGGGTCCTATCATCCACACGGAAGAAAACAAAAACCAAATATGCCAACGCGGAGGGATTAGCTGCTCCTGGGAAGAGATCCAGAAATATGCAAACAAAAAATTTCCGCGGAAATTTCTGGATTAGCCGCTGAAGCATGTGTAATTTTTAAATTACAGGAATTCACGGATTATTGAATTGTGGACATTAATAGTCCTGTACAACATTTGAAGGTATCTGCAATTACCGCATTCTCTGGATTGTAACGCACTTTTACCCTCAATTATGGAAGTGTTTTATAATCTGATGGATGGATGTTTGTTTGTGGTAATATTTGTATAACTTTATTGACACGGAGCACAAACTATGGGGTGCATCTCACTTGCTGGAGCAACTCATGATTCAGGGAATACTGGTATTTAGTGATTTGATAGAGTATGTGTTGACTTTCAAATTAATTGAGACTGTACACACGCCTATCAGACACGGACACCATTCTGCCCTCAGCTGGACATTCTGAAGAATTATCTTGTAAACTGAGGATGAATGTTGCCATGGTTCCGGTACACAATGGCCAACTCGTGCAAGCAGAGTCAATAACGTGTCATTTCAATGTGTGCAGGCAAGTGTTTTATGAGGTACCCATGGAATATTATAAGGGAGAAGGCGGAGATGAGGGTAGCAGGCAATGCGGAAGGCGAGTCAATGACAGCACCGATGCCGGTTCGGCCTGCGTTAAAGTTTATTTTGTTTAACCAGATTAAAAGTCAAGAGATCAGCATAGCCTTGTTTGCAAGAGTGACCCCCGGTCACCACAATGACGAAAACAAAAAGTAAAATGAAGTAATCAGTGGCGTAGTAACGACGTTAACTGCTCGGGGGTGTGCGGCACATGGTCAGGTGGGGCCCCAAAATTGTATTTGTCTCGCACGGTCGCACCTTGGCTATATATCATCTTGCCCCATGACATCATGGAGGAAGTGTGTTGTTATTCTACACTGCTGTTGGAAACATCTCATCGTCGTTTTCAAGGCTGGCCCCAACTCGTAGTTTTTGCCATCAGGGGTTGATGCAAGGCCCCCTGCCCCCCACGCTAATGACGCTACTGAAAGTAATGTAATACAGCAGATAGATAACCAGCAAACGCAACTGATGAGAAATCAGCGCACTGCATGCTGGGTGGTTTTGGTTGCTTCCTTTTTGAGTGTTCCCAGGATCGTTTTTGGCCTGGGGCGGCTGTCCTGAGAAATGTATAATTCATGCGGGGACATTCCAAGTCCCGTTTTTGTTTTTGCCAGTTGCTTATTTAACAATCAACCGACTCACAACAATGCATTTAGATGCAGTTCGTCCCTCTTCCGATAATGCGAAATATTCTTATTCCCATGTGAATGTCCCACATTTCTTTTGGACATCAGGGTTGGTAACCCTAAGAGTGGCCAACTGAGTCTGTAACAATCTCTCTGTTTAATTAATCGTCGATTTTCTCCATAATTTCACATCGAGGGCCTGGGGGAAAGTATATAAAGTGTATAGAATATACTTTCATGTTGTGTTTATGTTGTGTGTGTCGTACTGTATAAGAAGCACTGTCCTATGGCACTTTGGTTCTGGGGATTTTCTAAATCCCTGCGTGATGAATTCGTGATCGATATGTGGATTTCGTGTTTACTTTAGCACTCAGCTATATTATTTTTAATACTTCAGTGCATATATTTTGTGGTATTGACCTTTTCCCAAGTTTGCAAATTGGTATCGACGTATGTGTCTTTACAGCGCAATATTAGGCGCAATATTCAGTTCACACACATAATAGGTACCACTTTGGGCTTTCAACAAATGCTATAAAGACACGCACATGCACACATTTTATAGGACTGTATCTGCTAACCTTTGTACTGCACCAACATTCGTATCCAGATCTGCAGCGCAGTTCATCACCGTTCACTGACCCAAGTCAACACAAACTGCTCTACCAATTCTACAGTTACGTGCAAATAAACAAATGAACGCGAACACAAACAATTTAGCGAGGGCTATGCGGGCCAACATCACTTCCTGAATCGCATGACTTGATTTCACTTAAGACAATGTGGAAGTAGATCGAAGCGACACAATAATCCATGATATGTGTGTTTGTGTGTCTGGTGTACATCCCCAGCGATCATTCGGCGTTCAACCAACGACATCCAGCAGCTGGTTTAACCAGCTGCATTGTCGTAGTGTCAACTCCACAGACCTCACGGTGGCATGCGGGTGTACGGAAGGCAAGTGGGAGTCATCGCAGGATGCGATGTACACACCGCATGAGAGGGAACGTTGGACTTCGCATGTTGGCAAACCACTCGTTCATTGTAAGTGGAGAAACATTCCAATGCAGGAAGCCCTCCTGAAAGACTTAGGGCTCAGCGACGCTTGCCTGAATACACCACAAGCATTATTGTGATGGCGGTGTCAACATTGTGGCTCCCCGCAGTGGTATGGTAGATGAGGACTATGCAGTACGACTACCACAGTACGAGATATGCAGATGCATTATAAGACAGGAAACATTAAAAGAGATGAATTTCAGTCTGTTCGCGTGAATATTTCCAACACACAGAAGACCACATCCAGCTCCAATCTCGCTTTGACTGTGGCTACAGTGGCCACTAAGTCGCGTGCCCGCTAATAAGCCGCGTGCCTTGTTGAAGCAAGCACCGCAGAATGTGAACTTTATCATCATTACAATCTTACACGATGGAAGGGTGGAATGGCAATGGGGGCAGTGTGAGCACCCACGCCGCCGGCCCTCTCCACCCATTGGCCTCGGAGTGGCTGCTTAGCCGCAGGGCTTGCACCGTGAAGGCGGTGGGACACACGTTTCCAGTGCGAGGCAAGCCGATGGAACGCCACCAACCCAACCACCAAAAAAACCCCACCAACCTGCCAGATGTGCCACCGTCTTGTCGGGGAAGTCCAGCGGGCTCCCTCTGGTCGCGCGCTTGGACTTGAGCCAGGCTGGCACGTCCGCCTGGCCCTCCGCGCTCCCCAAGGGCTGCTCGACCCGCGACGACCCCCGAGGTCCACCGACGTTGTCAGCAGTCGAAGGTTGCCGCGGCCGCTTCAGGGCTTCTCTCTTCTCCGTGAGCCAGGTGGCTTGGCCGCTGCCCGCGTCCCTGCCGGGGCTACGGGGCGAGCGAGTCTCGCTCTCCCGCTCCTCGCCACGCCGCGGGCTCGCGACGCGCTCGGCTCCTCGCTCCATTCGAACGTCGCTCCGGCCGGAGTCTGAATGGACCACGGCGAGCAAACCCACCCGGCGCTTCACAGCGCACACCTCCTCCTCCCCCCCCCACGCCCTCTCCCTGCTGGTCTCACGGCTCTCGCTCTTGCGAGAAAGTGACACGGCGCCTGCCTGCCCAGGTGGAGGAGGATGGGGATAGAGGCAGGCAGGTAGGCAGGGATGGAGAGAGAGAGAGAGAGAGGGAGGGCTGGATTGACAGGGAGATGATGGAGACAGATCCAGCTGTGGAGCGAAGTGTGCCGGTTGCCGCGCCTTTAACGCTCACGGATTGCGCGCTCCGATGTGCAGGACGCAGTGGCTTGTCCGCTGGGGGTGTGGTGGTGCCACCAGGGATGACTGGCGCTCTCTCTCTCCCCTCTCCTCCTCTCTCTCTCTGTCTCTCTTCTGTCTCGCTGTCTCTCTCTTCTCCTGTCTCACTGCTCTTCAGTGATGGAGCTTGGCGCACGAACGCTCCCGTCACTGTATTGTGCAGTTCCGGGCTGTGTTTGTGGGGTTTCTCTCTCTCTCTCTCCTTCTCTCTCTGTAAGTGTGGACGCGTGTGTTGTGTGCGTTGTGTGTGTGTTGTGTGTGTGGTGGTGGTGTGTGTGTTGTGTGTGTGGTGGTGGTGTGTGTGTTGTGTGTGTGGTGGTGTGTTGTGTGTGTGTTGTGTGTGCGTGGTGTGTGTTATGTGTTCGTTGTGTGCGTGGTGTGTGTGTGTGTTCGTGTGCGTGTTGTGTGTGTGTTTGTGTGCGTGTGTTGTGTGTGCGTGGTGTGTGTGTGCGTGGTGTGTGTGTGTTGTGTGTGTGCGTGGTGTGTGTGTGTGCGTGGTGTGTGTTGTGTGTGTGTTGTGTGTGCGTGGTGTGTGTTGTGTGTGTGGTGTGTGTGTGTGCGTGGTGTGTGTTGTGTGTGTTGTGTGTGTGCGTGGTGTGTGTGTTGTGTGTGTGTTGTGTGTGTTGTGTGTGTGCGTGGTGTGTGTTGTGTGTTCACATGGCACTGCGCGTCTCTCTGTGTCAGGGTGGTGTAGTGGTTAGCGCTACGCTGCGCTACGAACCCAGCAACCCGGGTTCGATTCCCGCTCACGGCCAACACCCAGTGACGATTGTCTGAACCGGTTCTGGGCCTCCCCTAGGTCGAATCGGCCTCAAATGAGTACCTCGTGCAGGGTCTAAACGTAACTAGGGAGACAAAGGCGGCCGGGCGTGGTTGCTGGCCACCCACCCCCTCGTGTGCCGTGCTCGTGAGCAGCACTTGCGCCAGCAGTCTGTTCCAGGCTATATGGGGGATCTTTGTCTTTGGTGTGTTGTTATTCACTCCGTATTATGGAGGCAGTTGCCCTCCAACAACAACGGAGGGCGGAGGAGCGACGCTCACAACAACGAGCTGAGCTCCGGGTGGATAAAACACAGCAAGTTGTCACAGTAGGGGGCACAGGTGGTGCATCAGCCACTCATCTCAGTCAGTCGACCCGTGGCACCTGCTGGGTCTGTCCCCGTGACCTCGTGCCAGCGGGCGTTCGACAATTCACGTGGTGGCCTCAACGTGCACCTAGCCTGGCACAAGCGTCGTGGTGACGTCACCGCCACTTAGTGGTGAATGGCTGTTGTTGTTGTTGTTTATCACACACGCAGAGAGGTGGGTGGGGGAGCGGTGGCGCAGTGGTTAGCGCAGTGCGCTCACCTCGAGGCCGGTGGCGAATCACATGGAGAGTTCGATTCCCAGCCACGGCTGATATGAGTGACGATTATTTTTTGTTGAATCTGAAGCGGTAGGCTTATAGGTCGACTCAGACTTGAATGGGTATCCTGGTGCAGTGGTGAACATATCGGCAGTTGAGAGACAAAGGCGGCCGAGCGTGGTGCTGGCCACCCACCCCCTCGTGTGCCGTGCCGGCCTTCATAGGTGATGCTCGCTAACAGCACTTGCCATAAGTCTGTTAAGACTATACGGGGCGGGGGGGGATCTTTGTGTGTATTATGTGTATTGTCAGGGCTTACATTTTAATCGAATAGCGGTCTAGGCCCCACAACCCCAGGACCCCTGGTTCGGAAATATTTTCAGGAGCTCAGCCCTGGACAGCTCCAGCTCAAATGAAGGCTTCTGTGTCCTGTGTCTTCTGTTGCAAATCAAACGATATTGATACGTTATGTATGAAATACCATGTACTTTTGTGTTTTACGGTACATTATTTAAGACTAAAATGTGTTATATAATTCAACTGCAGTATGTCATACTGTACGTAGTAGACCTTTACGAATATTAGAACTCTCCACTTTCAAAAACATACAGCACATGTGTTGTATGTGTGCGCCCGTTTTGAGTACATAACGCATGTATACGTGCTCATATAGTTTTGCTTCGGTGTATGTGTACACGACAGAATATAAAACTATAGACTGATTATATACGGTATAATTATATATTGTATAAAGTAATTATATAACGAGCGTTTATGATGCCAGCAACCCTGTTATATTTCTTGGCGTGTCCAACATCAGGTCCAATTAATTATAATCTGCGCTTCACCTTCGCTAGGTCGACTCAGCATGAAGTGGCTCACATGCCCTGGGTGTTCGGTGTGATGAACATCATCCCTGCTGCTGCTCACACTGCAGTACTGTACTTAAGTGTGCCAATCTGCCCCAAATAAGCACTCCCAAAACAGCGCATGCTCATTAAGAAAAGTTGAGTGGGCTCGGGCAGGACAACGTATGGCTCGAAGGGATGATTTCATAATTGGCGATGGTCAAGAATGACAAAGGGGTGGAAACCAAGAGATTGGAATGCGTCCGAGTGGACTTCCACCGAGGAGATGGAGTCAGTTGATGTGCAGGTGGCTGAGTGGATCCAGTCTTGGGGGGACACTTCATCCAGCAGTGGATTCACCATGGCTGAGAATGATGGACTCGGTCTGAGCTTTCAAGCGGCACCTTTCTGCCTTCGTGTGACCTACGGTCACGCCAGCGGCGGAGGTTATTCGTGCGTATTAATCATTGGGAATAACGTCTCATGACGCGCTGTGCGCAGGGCATGCATTTGAAGTCCGCAGTTGCATCGAAAGTCGGCGGTTTCACCCCCCCCCACCGACACGAACAACAGGACAAGGACGCGATGTTGCAATGTGACACGCGTGTCTTTCTCGATAGCATCCCATTGTACTCGTATAACATCTGACGGGACACTATGCACAAACATCAACATCTTTAGATTACATATTGCCTCGTTGTGATAATTAATATTGCCTGCTGGGATGTGCACCGATGCCTAGTTTATTGAGGGCGATATTGACAAACAAAATCAAGATTAATCGATCGTCTTGTTTCTAAAAATAAACATTAAATAAGCGTAGTATTCCTATTTTCCGCAATGTATTTTTCCAATCGTTCATCGCATGTAATTTTTTTTGCAAACGTGTTTACGTGTTAACTAACCTCACCGGAGTCTAATGCAACGGAAAATAAATATTTGTAAAAATCCCCGACAGTGTGCAGTGACTGCTCACCCAGAATCAAACCAATCCGCGATTCACAAATACATAATCACAGCGGCGATGGCAATGCACCATTCCGCTACTCTTGATCCAATTATGTGGCTTATCAACCACCTCAATGTTCAAGCGTGGTCGTGTTGCTCTGCATCCACACGAGCCTCTCCACGCCGTCCCATGCATGGATCAGTGCACGTGAAGGCGTCCTTGTACACAAAGCAGGCTGAGTCAAAGGGAGGTTTGAATGACAGCTCTCTCAACACATCGATAGCAGTGTCACGAAGAGGTTTTGGATAAATAAACGTGGATTTTGGTTTTCTCTTCAATAGTTTTATGGCGATTTGGAAACTATTGTAAATTAGCCTTCCATTAATTGGTGGCTTCTAGGAATAACTGTCAATGTCACCACCAATCAGTGCCATTATCGATGTTTGGCCTCGGCTCGCTAGGTCAGCTCACGCCGTTTCAATTAGAAACTTGGATTTTGGCAAAAATAAGAATCTAATTTTGGGTCATTGCTGCTCCTTGCACAGGACGACTTTTTGTTTCTGGAGTTATACGCAGACTGATAAACATCCTTCAATCCGTCAATATTACTGTCATACTTATCATAGTACAGTAAAGCAACCTTTCGTGATTAGTGATATTCTCGCTCACAACCAATAACAGTGGCGAATATTTGAACTGGTCATGGACCTCCCCTAGGTTGACCCAGCCTTAAACGAGTCACCCAGAGTGATATCTAAACATCGGCACTGGGAAGACAAAGACGTACGGGAATAGTGTTGGCCACCCACCCCCTCGTGTGCCGTGCCGGCCTTAGTTAGCGCTCGCTAACAGCACTTGCCCCAAAAGTCTGTTAAATACTATACGGGGGATCTTTGTTGGGTTGGGGTCATGCAGTTAACAAGAGGATGTGGTCATTTAACATTTTAGAGTCAAATGTGTTCAATTATGAGCACATTGTAAATGAAATAATATAATTTCACCATAAATGGGCATGCTTTGGTATCTGTCATTTCATAGGTAATCGGATGAATTCAAGCATTACGTAAGAAAAGATTACATACTGTACCGCATCATCTAATGTGAAATGTATGCAATATGAATGTGCTTTAACAGATATTACGCCAGTCTGTAATACAATTACTCTTCGTTTTTTTCTCACCTGATTGAACTAATATGCCTCAGCAAAACAATTGTATCACCATTTTGTCGTTATTCTTAAACATCCTTGCGAATTTTTGGTTTTGTTCACACCAGACAATCAGTGGTGCAAGACGTGACTCGCAGTGGCGGCGATGCCGAAACGCCAGCACGCGGCACGCGCGCACGATAGGAACAGCAAGAGCCGTGGCCCATTTCAATAGGCACGCTTGGGCTACATGTGCCCTCAATCAATCGCGACGCCACGCATCAGCCACCGTCCACGGCCCGCAAATGTCCGGTCCACGCATGACGACATCGAATTATTCGCTTTTGTGTTGAAAGTGGGCCCCCCGTTGGTGGTTCCTGTGCATTCTTCTGCCCGAGCCGACAGTGCCATCCATGGAAAAAGTTCAGAAAATGCAGCTGTTAGAACAATGAAGGGTACGACTCCATTCTCCGTGACGATGCAACGCACGCGTCTGAAATGCACCGCGAATTTTGTCCCCCCCGAGTGAGGGATTTCCCTCTTTGGGCGTTCAGCGGCAGGTGTTCTCACCCTCTCAGGTGAAGGCCACCGGGTTCTATTCGATATCTCCTGGCGCTGCAGTTAAAATAATGGCCAAGTGTTTATAATCCCCCAAGCCCTCCCTCTCTACCCTCGCCCCGCCCGCACTGGACCAACCAGCAGTAGAGTAGAAAGAGGCACACACCTCAGTCGATTGGCAGTTCTAGTGTGGTGGGGTAAAGTGTGGGTATTCCCACCTCTTCCAAGATATCTGGCCAACGTGAAAGAATAGGCCAATTACTCTCTGTAGAGGAACTTATTTAGAGCCGAGTTGATGCCCTTTTTGGTAGCAGTGGCATTATCGAGCAATTGCACCGCTGAACCTTTACCACATTTGCCCTTTCAGATCTTTAATTGTCTATTACGAAAACTAAATTCCCTTAAAAAAATAAGCCACTATTGCATGGGTTTGTAATGCCTGCCTTTTGCTGTACATCTCAGTCTTTAATATGCACACTGCAGCAGATGGCACAGCGATATTGGATGAAGGTGACATTCAATCCCACTTGCAATCTGCCACCTCAATGGCCAGCGTCGTTTTACGCACAAGGCTGCCGTCAACCACATGCCAAGTTTTTGAATTGCCCCGAGGCTCTCGTTGTCCGCAGGGGTCCCTATCTGGTGTCAGGAGCGGCCTCTACGGAGGCAACTCGTGAACCAGGGTGACACTGGGCAGGTGTTAGCCACTGCCCTTTCGTTACAACAGGAGGCAGAGGGGTGATCGTGGTAACATTAAGCAGAATGTCAGCTCCTTTGCGGAGAGTGGAGGGCACGGTAGCTGTAGTTGGATGGGTGGGGGGTGGGGTCTCAGGGCAGACACAACTCCAGATTGCGAATCTTAACATCTGGGTCTGTTCCACGACCTGCTGTCATCAAGCCCTCGCAGCTATCTGCGTGGCCTCATAGAACAGCAGATTGCATGATGCCAAAGTGGCATTGCCGTGGCTGTGAATGTTCGGGCGGGCATGGTTGCGTACCTCACGGCGTGGTCACACGGTGTGCTAATCGAGCACCGCACGCACAATTTTACGCAAAAAATATGCTACAACTCTATGTGGTACTTATGCAAATGTCGATATAAATTTGTTAATGTATTAATTTATTAATCAATGTATTAATTCCTATGTTTTTTTTTCCCCAAATAACACAATGTAAATAATATATTGAGATGCAACTACATGTTTCCCCCCCCCCCCCCGCAAATAACAAAAAGTAATACTTCGGAAGCATACGTGTGTGTGCCACAGCACAATAATAAAATAATAATGAACATATCGCAAGCTTCCCAGTGATTAAAAAGATATACACTCCAACTTAGAATAATATTGCCCACATGAACCTTATGGCGGTACCCCGGGGTACCATAGCGCCCCGGCTCTCGCATAATGTCCGTGATGCAGTCATGTTTAGTCTGTTGATGGTCGGCGATACGGCAATCGATTAATCTCGACGAGCTGTACATGATGCGATCGTTCAAGGTTTTCAGCGCAATCGTCCTCGCTGCGTTTCGACATCGCGGAGTGTGGCACCGATTTCGGATTGATTGGTTCCCCAGTCGCGGAGTTAAGTAACACCCTTGGGAAAAATAGTGTCCCAGAAAGAAAATATTTAATTACCTCGACCCATTTTGCATTGTTGAGTTCCCCGGGGTACTGCCATAAGGATCATTTATATGAATATACAGGAGAAATAATGCCTTACAGATTGATCAAAAAAAATTAAACGTGGGAATAGATACTCCCATGGTGTAATGGTGAGCAGAACAACTGCCCTTGCAGTCCAGAGGTCACCGGTTCGATCTCCTGGTGCGGCAGTTGTCCACCCAGCAGAAGAAATGAGTACCACCACAGTCAGTCGTGCGGTGGGGCTAAAGTGTGGGTATTCCCACTTCCATATGTGACGTCTGGCCAACGTGGAAGAGTAGGCCAAATGCCAGTTTAACACGTAGGTTTTTTCGGGTTTACGCGATCTAACTCCCCCTTGTGGAGGCAGTGACCTGTGCCAGGAATTCCAGGGATGCATCTTTAATGTCAACTGGCAATCATTAACTGGGTGAGGCCCATAGTCCAAATTTCTACATTTTTAGTTATCGATTAGAAACAAAATCTTCAACGACGCTTGGTTCGTATTGCAATGACTCACCACAGCAGTACAACAAAATGTTTGAGTTCATCGACCTTAAGTTATTCGACTTTGGTAAAGCTCAAACCATCGAACTCATCACCGACAAGTGCGCCATCCATGCACAACCTGGCGGCATCGCTGCAATCCACAGCGGCGTCTCAGAAAAAAAGGGGTAAAAAAAATATTATTATTTTTTGCTACTGGCAAAGGAGGCCTCATGATATAAATGCTTACCCCAAGCCCTCATTACTCTGATGGTAACACTGGGCAGGTGTTCGCCACTGCCCTCTCGTTACAACAGGAGGCAGAGGGGTGATCGAACACCATATGAGACTAGGCTCTAAGGAAAGCTGTCTCTGGTGTGGACCGATCAATTTCAAGGACAATGCATACATTATCAGAGTGTGTTTTTGTTTGCATTCTGACTGCAGGTATTGTGGTTAATGCAAACATGATTCCTTGTTACAAAAAGATTTCAGTTTTGTTGCCAAAAAAAGGGTAAAAAAAACTATTATTATATTTTGCTACTGGCAAAGGAGGCCTCATGATTCAAGTTCAAGTTCATTTATTAGGTATAGCCCTGTGAGACATTCGGCTCTTGAATCGGGTGCAACCGCATCAAACAAAAAACAAAAACATTAACAAGAAAACATCTTAAAGTGACTATGTGCAAACAGAAAATCCAAGAAAAGACAGCAAAATATTGCAGAAAAAGCACCGTACACCAACACTGTGCAAAAATCCCAGTGGGATGCAAGTCAACAGCAACCACAAGACAACTTAGATTAAGGCCATCAGTCTAACTCTGTACTACAACAAACAAACATGGCCAAACCGAAAAACTTTTCGAAAATCACCTAAATAAAGCCATAAAAGCAATGAAACAGTTGATCATAAGAACTGTGACCGAATTTTCACAATAAACGACGTGAACAACATGTACTACCAAACTCTGCAGCCATAGCTGGCTGCATGAGTCACTCCACAACAGCAGGAGCATCAGTCGGAGTGTCAACAACAATGATTGGTTGAAGGACCTCAACATGTAACCATGACAACTGTTGCTTCAACGCCATACGAAAGAAGGAGCAGTTATTGCTCACGCTGAGACTCGTGCCTGTAACTTTCGTCGTAACAAATGCACATTTCACCAAATGCTCGTTTAGATATTGAAGTGGAAGGCTTAAGAGTGCGCGTGCTTGTGAGCTGATGTTTTTGTGCAGCAATGATTGATCCCTGCGATTGCAAAGCGCTGAGGCAGCAATTAAACACACTCACACACAGCTGCTCCAACAGAAGTGAATCACTCAGCCGCAGTGGGTGCATACGGGAGCTGGATTGAACTGCCCTGATTGTATTGATGATAAGCGTCTGCTTTGCTTATGGGTAAATTGCGCCCAAAAACGGCCATAAAATAGAAGAGAAAAAAATGCTACCTTCTGCCAGAAAATACAATTAAAATGTTGATAGCAAGCATGGGATGAAGATGCATTTGAAGTAGTCACGACAATGTTTAAGAAGGGGCCATGAAGTTGTGGAGTCCAAATTCACGTCGCATTTTCGGCAATCATTCTGACTTTTTATTCAGAATAATCGACGATGTTGTAGAACATCGGCCCCATTCTGCAGTATTCAATTTTTTAGCGGTCAATTTGCTATTGGCAGACTGCACTCCCTAAAAATTCAGCCCACATGGGTGGGCAAGTGGGCAAGGCTCGGCAGAGTTGCATGTATGTTGAACTTCTTTCGCACCGTACGTAGCCAACCGTGCTCATCCGTAATGAATGTAGAGACACAGAATTGCGCAAAATGTCTACAATTTCCAAGCCGTGATTCTGACAGTCGAATCGGGGTGCTCTGGGCTTGGAGCCATGGGCATTGAAGCCATCACAGCGAGAGGCACCAAGTGACTGTTGTGATATATTTTGTGACCTGTAAATAACCTCCATCCCCTAATTAGTTTTCCGGAAACTCTACCACGAATTTACATGACCCAAAAACTCACCAACAATGTTGTGAAATATCAAATTTTGTGGATTGGGCACGTCATAATGATGAGAATAAATATGTTAATGATGGCATTGTGATGAAATGACATTGTGATGAATTGACTTAAAATATATATATATTTTTTAATGTTATTGTAGATAAACATGTATTGCTGGGCAGAGTTTTGCCCAGCAGATTTGTTTTCGAGGGATCTGAATGTTCGATAACCCCAAAGTGGATAAAAAGCGGATTGTACAATATGTTGACCCAAAGAATCAACAAGGGGAGTCCTTTGAAAACATGGGAATGATCAGCCCAATGATGAGAGAGGAGGAGACCACTTTCGAATATAAAATGAGGGTTTTAAAAACCATCATTCTGCCTTTGCGACGAGAGCTGTAGCCGCATTGCAAAGAAGCATCCTAAGACAGGATCATGACATTTCGTGGGCTAATTATGAAGGGCCGAATAAGCCCTTTCGTTGGAACGTTGACCTATCGCACTACACTCACATTGACGGTTGCAGTGAGTGAGTGCGGCCATGTGTGGAATAAGGAATTGAACGTGCAAAAAAAGAAATATATCTGAGAATCAGAATTTGATGTTTTTAATTTATACTGAAGGAATCCGATGAGCTATGCAGCTTTTTTCCACAGATGTCCAGGACTTGCTGGGAGTAAGTTTATCGGACGTGAGCCTTCAGGAGTCTGTCGGCAGGACCCCAACGAGGGTGCGAGTCGAGTGGACGAGAGGAGACCCGTCAGGCAGAGCCCCGAGCGGATCTCCAGGGTTGAGAGAACGACCGTGGCAGGGGGCGCGACTTTACTTCGGAGTGGAGGGGGGGGAGCGGTGATGATGGGAACGATGGCGAGGGAGGTGCTCACGCGAGGTATCCGATGAGTCACCTGGTCTCTGGTGCGAAAGTGCAACTGTGTGGGACTGATGCGGTGGTGTTAAGGCAACCCCCACCCCGCTATGTGAAAACAAAATACTCTGTGTGAATGTGTGATGACAGATGGCAAACACCAATCACATCCCCTCTGAAAATAACTATTATCCGTGTCGGCTATCTTCCTGTAATGAAAACAAACCTGTGCGAAATTATGTTACATATGTAAAACTGTGTTGTTGTTGTGGACCGCTTCGATTATTGCCACTTACAAGAATTGTTGGTATATATTCTTAGGTTTTTTCGGTAAAGTCACGTAGGTAAAAAAATTAAGTTAATAAAAGTAAAATAAAAATATATTATTATATTATATATATTTTTTATTTTACTTTTATTAATTTAATTTTAGTTAATAAAAGTAAAATAAAAATATATTATTATATTATATATTTTTTTTATTTTACTTTTATTAATTTAAAATTTTTACCTACATGACTTTACCGAAAAAACCTAAGAAAATGAATCCTTGCAGTCACGAAAGCTTTAAATCTAGAATTGTTGGTATGTTGGCCGATAAATTTAGTCCTCCCCCACCCCCCGGACGTTGTTGTGGGTCGAGTGATTCAACTCCCACAATCGTTAAACCCGCAGTGCTCGTGGGAGATTACTCTCTCACAGGGGGTCGGCAACCAAAACAAGAAGAGGAATTTTACGTGGAATTTGGTTAAAACAAAAAAACCCAACAAACCCAATATTTCAAAAGTTGACCACGAGACGGTGGCCCTGAATGCGAGAGGCCACGAAACAGCCCTCGATGAGCCGCTCAAACCACACGCGCAGCTGCATCAACCTGCCACATTTCACATATTCATTCCATTGGTGACAATCGTAAATGAATTCCATCATCATCAAAGACAAAAGGCTCCCGTATAATCTTTGTTTATTGTCGACAGCGGCATCCGTAATCAATAAAAAAAATACAGCATCGCTGCTTTGTCGGAGGCTACGAGTGGTTGCCCTTGTGGTGGAGCGATGTTCTAATGGGCTGGGCATGTGCGCGAAGTGGAAAACAGCGGCATGTTGCCAAGGCAGGCACTGGAAGTGCCTCGCCCGTAGGTAGGCGATCCAATGTGATGATGAGACCAACAGTAGGAGGGGGTCCGAGACAAGTCCCACGGTGACAGTACTTCCAGAGTCAGAATCGTTATTGAGGCTGGAGGAATCCGATGAGCTTTAAAGCTCTTTTTCCACCGACGTTCAGTATACTTGCGGGTCAGCAAAGTTACAACAAACAATACCAAAAAAAACGATAGGTTTGCAAAATAAAGAAAATGTAGTGCAACATAGAAAACAATGGTAAGGAAGTTAGTTTCTTACAGTTGCTGGGTGCAGGAATCAACCATTATTAAGGAGTTATAATTATATCTTATTCTTCTGCATGGCGGTAGGTTCTGGAGATAAATGCCAACTTCGAGGTGTGCTCGCCACAATCGGGCTTCAAGATAGAATTGAAGTTGTTTATTTATTGTTGTTGTTGCTGCGTCTCTGTTGAAGGAGCAGAGACTCCAATGGTGTACTACATGGTTCGTTATTTTGGGTTGCATGGCCACAATCACACACCACTGTGACTTCTCTTCAATATTCCATTCATGCAGTAGTGATGTTGTAGACGGGAGACGAGTTGACCTAGCCCACGTGATTTGTGGCACAGCGGTGACCCGTTGGTTGGGCCGTATGAAAATTAAGAAAATGTTTGACCCTTTCTGGCAATAAAACAGGTGTTACGATGTTCAAACACCAAATAGACACATTTTGCAAGGAATCAAGTCTGCATTAGCCACACGTACTTGTGTTGAACATGCAAACAGACACGATCTGATAATGTATGGCATTGTCTTTTAAATTGATTGGTCTACACCATGAAATAGCAGCTCATCCCGAGCTGTAAATGCTCTTTGTACTGTTCATCTTCTGGCGTTCTCTGGCCTGACACTGGTTCAAGTTCATTTATTAGGTATAGCCCTGTGAGCCATTCGGCCCTTGAATCGGGTGCAACCGCAACAAACAAAAAACAAAAACATGAACAAAAAAAATCTTAAAGTGAGACAAGGACATTATAACGAACGATGCTGTCTCTGATGTAGGCCAATCAATGCATATGTAATTATCAGAGCATGTTAGTTTGCATGTTCACCGCAAGTACGTGTGGTTAATGCAGACTTCATTCCTTCCTAAAACATGTAACTAGTTGGTGTTTGAACATCTTAAAACGTCACGTAGAAAGAAAATAAATGTAATAATAGAATACGACGTTTCGATTGCAACACAAGCAATCATCATCAGGTACGAATGAATTAATAAAAAACTAATAAACTTAGAAATATAATGCAATACAACACAGAGAGTCGGCTAACACAACAGTCAAAATCCTACCTGGTTGATTAACGTTCTTCCAAAGAGTGCTAAATTTAAGAGAGAGAGACAAAACACAGACACGGAGACACATAGACAGACACATAAGCAGAGAGAGACAACACAGAGACACATCTGATGATGATTGCTTTTGTTTAGTTTTTTTCTGTACGTGACTTTACCGAAAAGTAATTCCTGCAGTCACGAAAGCTCCAAATCAAATCATAACACCTGTTTTATTGCCAGAAATGGTCAAACCCGTTCTTATTTTTCGTACTGTGATGCAGGCAAAAAGGGGTCCTTTGGAGCGTGTCAACGACGCCTTGTGTTGCAACACACAAAGCGTCGTCGCCAAACAGGGACTGACTGGCACCACGCCCTCTGGTGTGCCCACACACACACTGACTTCTGGTAGTGGCACGTGCATCACGATCAATGCGTCTACATGAGGCTCGCGCCTGTGCCCGGTGGGCCATGGGGAGTTGTTGACTCGCGTGAAATGTAACACCACTCGCGTGAAATGTTACTTCACCTGACAAGATGCATCACTTCACATCGTCCTTTGTCTGACACCTGGTGGTTAGAAAATAAACATACGTACGTGTATGAGTATGTCGCCAAACAATTACATTATTCAGTTAAACTGCTGTCTCGTTTTTTTTTGCTTAAAACTTTCGTGACTGCAGGAATTCATATTATTTGGTTATTTCGGTAAATTCACGTAGATAGAAAAAAATACTAATGAAAATAACAATACATGTTTTAAAAAAATGTTTATACAAATTTTATCTTTTTTTATATTTGTATTTTTATTAAAAATATTTTCTTTTATTTAAAATATTTTTATTTTATTTTTCTTCTATCTACGTGACTTTACCGAAAGAACCAAAAAATATACTGTCTCATAACAATTTTTATAATGAATGGTGCCCTTCATCAGCATCAGCAGCAGCCATTATTTATCCAATGCTTGTGTAATAATCTACCCAGCACATGTACTCGAACTGATTTAATTGCTCCATCTCCTGGCGAGAACTACTTTCGGAAGCGTCCAATTCTTTGCCTCCGACACCATCATTATAGTTTAACACGTAGGCTTGCGCGACCAATATCATCCATAATAGAGCTAAGCTCTCCAACACACTGGTGTGCTGTACGAGTGACGAATTGTCACGTTCTGTTTTGTGACAACCCTTACTAGTTGGCTGTCGAGTTTTGACGACGCATTTATATATTTACACGATATAACCCCAAAAAAACCTCTCTTATGGACCATCATTAAATTTGACCATTCCATCTAGCGGCAGGTTTGTATGTTGAACTTCTTTCACACCGTACGTAGCCAACCCCCCAAGTTACTTCAGTCGGCGATGATGTCTTGAACATTCGAGTGTTCTCTAAACCACCTCTTCCTCTTGCCACCTCGAAGTGTAAATTCCATCAAGCATCTTTCTATGATTGTGTGTCAGCTTTGTTTTTTGATGTTCAATTCTCTTGGTTGCACATCTCTTTTGTTCAATCTGCTTCGCGTTGATCCCACGTCACAGCAAGCAGCGCTGCGTTCAGTGCAACAAAATATACAATTTATAATTCCGAGGAAAAACGTGCATTGGAAGGCAAAGCAGAATCTATGAATATCCATGCGTTTTATTCAGTAGTGTTGATATATTATGTCCTCAAGCATTGTACTAACTGCAGTAATTAGCTAATCGCTTCATCTTTTGTACGATCTAACGTCATATGTTGTCTCTGCATGCTACTTCTAATTGGTTTTGCATTACATGTTAAGTGTTCTGCATTGTACCTTTATCCATGGCTGTTTTTTTTCATGGCGTTTAGTCTAGAGTTGGGCCTTATTGTTATTTACGACTACATAGTGCTACGTTATTCCTCCTGTTACAGTCTTCTACCACCCCCTACGAATGTTGTACATCCTTACTTGTGTATTGTTCTCTATACAACATTCGCGATGCCAAGAACACATTGTCCTCTGTGAATTATCGAGCAACTTCTTCTTCCGTACGGCTGCTGATGTAGGTGGCAGAGCATCAACTACAATTTCACATCCAGGTGGTCAAGCCCAGATGATAACCGCGTGAGGAGCAGCGAAGTGTATCGCTTGCGATGTCTCCTTCGCGTTTGTGGATCGGGCCGTTGCGTCGTTTGAACGATGTGCGGTCACACGCATTGCTGGTGAGTTTTTAATCTTCCATTTGTGCATCAGGCATCCGCGTTTGCCTCGAGAGGGGCGATTTAGAGCTTTCTTTCGCGGAAGCCCCTTCTGCCAACAGTCACGTGAGCAAGACGTTACAGGGCTGCACCTTTACCGTGTATTGTGCATTAAGGATTAAAGCAGGGGCGGGGAACCTTTTTTCTGCCAAGGGCCATTTGGATATTTAAAACATCATTCGCAGGCCATACAAAATGATCAACTTAAAATTTAGCCAGTTATACTTGGTCAAACATTTAATTAACTCACCACTAATGTGATGGCTGGAACTTCTTTTCTTTGGTGAGGCGTGTTATCTGGTATTGATGATGTTGCTACTCGCAACTGCTTTTCCAGGTTTTCGAGTCCCGCCTGCGATTGCCTTGAGAGGGCCAGACCAAATTATTGCGCGGGCCTTATACGGTCCGCGGGCCGGACGTTCCCCACTCCTGGATTAAAGCATCAGGTATCCCATCTGCCATGGTTTGTGCGGATGCCGTTTGGGGTGGACCATGAGATTCGTGGAAGATCAAAACCCAAGGGATCTTCTGCGTTGGGTCTTTCACTTGCAGCAGTAGACCAGCAGAGGTCAGGCTACCATGGCAACTTCATTGGTGCACATTCACTGCGGTGACACGGATTGACAACATTGACGCTGGCCAAAGACAATGGAACAAACGTTGACAAGGATGCAAAGAAACGTTGAGAGGTGCCCGCTTGGCATTGCGATGGGAGACAGATGGAGAAACTCACGCATCTGAGAATGGACACAATTTAGAGACAAGAAAAGTGGTTTGGGATTTATTTAAGCACAGGTAAAAAGCATTGGGAAACAAATACTCATTTTGATGGAGACCTGGATACACCATAGAAACATTGCTACAGCAAAGAAACAACACCAGCAAAAAAATTATTCACGAACAATTGTGCATGGTTAGGTTCCGAATGGCAAGGTCATCCATCAACACGGCACATCCAGCATAAATAATTCAACAATGCGAATAGAAGACATCACGATACAAACGAAAAATAATGTTAGAACGTAAAGTCTTCAAAGCAGAGTGATGAATTGCACGTGCACATGAAGGTAAATGTGAGATCCAAAAGTGATTTAAAGCAAGTGCACTTGAGCTGGACAAGCCTCTAGAAAGGACAATCGATAGTCAAGACTGATGACGAAACGGCAGCGAAAGGGGTGAAACAACAAAAAAACCCAAGAAGAAGACCGCTGCAGAAATGGAACAACAATATCGGCCCAGGAGCACATCAGCTGATGTGTTGGATCGTGAGGTCATGGGGGATGGCGACAACTTTTGGATACATTCATCCAGCAGTGCATAGGTCATGGTTGATTGTGACCAAAGTCAACATAGCATAGGTTGTAGCTGCCAGGCGATGATAACCTAATGCGCTCCGGATAAATCGGTCCATAAGTGAAAATGTGGCTTCATTCCATCTTGGAAGGACATCCAGTCTGTATGTTACCCTTTGCCAATGAATGCTGGTTGGTACCGGTGGATTCATGCATCAACACTCCAACAGGGTCCCTTTAAATGCCTCCGTCTCCCTGTAAAATCTAACACGAAGAAAGTCAGGAATGCATCATACCACAGCTATTTACAATACTCCATAAATTACATTCTCGAAATATCCAATGGACATAATGGTGTCACAGAGGTCGTAAAAAAACGTTTTGTAATGTGTATACATTACATGGCAAGACAATACATTACATGTTGTAACGTATAGAGGCAAGATTATGCAAGAAGTAAGAATGAGAGTCAGATGGGGCTTATTGCCAGGTGGAAGCATTATGAGAATTTGAGTTCAAAGGAGTAACTTTACCTGCTTTGGTATTTACACAAAAACTCAAGGTGGTAACTCTACGAAAGTTAAGAGCTGCAGCCCTGCAATTGCTTGCTCACGCCACTGCAGGAGGAAGGACCTCCACTGGAGAGGGCTTTAGGGAGCCCTTTCAGAGGCCGCAGTGGAAAAATGTCAACTCCCTCGCAGTGGCGAAATGTTAACTCTCTCGCCTGGTATACCGGAGGTCGTGTATGTGATGCCGACCCTGACGCCTGCTGTATATTTGGAGTTTGCATGTCTCTCTCCCCGTGGTCTCATGGATTTTCCTCCGGGTCCTCCGGGTTTTTGCCCCCACATTTAAAATCAATTTGCATTCAGAGGATTTGGCTGCCGCTATAAATGTCCACGTGATAAGCCACTTTCTTCAGTTATCATTTGTGGCCACGTCGCTTCTAAAATATAGCTATATAGCTCAGTGGGCCTTACCTGGTAAAATACAAATACAAATTGGTCGTCTTCTATGCTGACTAGACATTTTGGAAGATATCAGAGTACCGACACTTTACCACGTCACATATGACCTGCCGATCAACGATAGTGTTTCCATGTATCCTGTCTATTGTTTACGATAATGCCATTGTACGTATGACTTGAATTAGGGCATAATGCTGTTTGTTCTAGATTTGAAGCTTTCGTGACTGCAAGGATTCATATTCTTGGTTCTTTCGGTAATGTCACGTAGGTAAAAAATTAAATTAATAAAAATAAAACAATAAAAATCACGACGTTTCGGAGGCAACACAAGCCTCCGTCATCAGGTGGGACCGTCACAGCCAGATTAGCTGCAGCTAATACATTACATGTTGTAACGTATAGAGGCAAGATTATGCAAGAAGTAAGAATTATTTTTATTGTTTTATTTTTATTAATTTAATTTTTTACCTACGTGACTTTACCGAAAGAACCAAGAATAATAATGCTGTTTGCTATTTTCTTCTTTCGTATGGCTGATGTAGACGCAGAACAACAGCTACAATTCCAGTGTGTGACTGTCGTCATCCAGAACAGACCATACGACATAGACCGATGCAATGTCCGATCCACAAATATGCTGGCGACATCACAGCGATGCACTCCGCTTGCTCCTGATGCTGTTGTCTGGCTTGACCACCAGAATGTGTGGTTTGCTCTGAGGAATAGGGACTAATGGGGCTGCCAAGCAAGGGAGCTTGTTTGAGGGAGATTGAAGACTAAAATGAAGGGGGACTAAGCTGGAGAACTAATGCACAGAACTGGGGATTACAGCACCACCATTTGGAGGTCATCGTCCATCAGTGTAGAGAGAGAATGGCTGATGAGCAACCACGCGATATTGTGATTCATTTTCTCTCATAGCCTTGTTTAGTACACACAATGTGTCAAATTGTCAGCCTGCGCCTTTAAGAGGTTAACAGAGCAGAGTGAATGATGCTGCAAAGTTACGGTGAAATTGTTTACCAAAGCGATGGTAGCAACACCGTGAGCAGTAGACATGTATAAGGACATCAATTACTCGATAAAAAATGTTACTCCGACGCTCACACGATGCGCTTCTTAGCGTGTGTTTGAGAATTGATTATTTAACGTTTATGCAAATTATATGTATATGGCAATGCTAAATGTAGGCTAATGGAGCAAAGGAGTTTGATGAAAATGAGACGGAATAAATAAGAAATATACTAAATTGGATGTTAAAAACGATACAGAAAACACACAACTATTGAATTGAACATAATAACGCTGGGATAATGACGTCGTCGAATAGCTAGGGAATGGAATAATTTCATGTCTATTTATCAATGTGTAATCCGGGGAAAGTAATCCTCTGAATTACAATACAATTTCAATGTATGCAGCTGCTCAATTACGACCGCATCACAAGACACTACGAAATTGGAGGTCATGCACTTTTGGAGCAAGAGAGATGAAGAAAAAAAATACGTGAGGCTTAGTGGGCTGTAGGGCAGGAAAAGAGATGACAGTCCAGTAAAGCTTAGAATGAAGACTCACCGAAGGAAGTCGGTGATGATGAAAATTAACTAAAGGTCAAAGCGATTTCAGGCTCAAATAAGCATTGAGGGGATGCTAGTCTCCTGTTAAGAGCTGCGAGCCACGTGGATATATCTATCGTCTTCCAATCGCGGGGGTGATTCTATCCATCGGACAACCACTGTTGACGCCCCCACAAAGCGGTATGAATTTTATCGACCCAGTAGTGACAATGGGATGAGTCGACCCACAACCAGGATTTGAACTCGAAACCGTTAAATTGCGAGCCGCACTCTGTACAACTGAACCACTAGGCTGCAAAGTTTGGTCGTACATGTTATGTCTTTCGTTTATTGTTAAATTTGAATCACAGTTCCAATGATCACCGTTACATTGTTTTTATAGCTTTATTTTGGTGATTTTAAAACTTTTGGTTTAGCCATGTTTGTTTGTTGTAGTACAGAGTTAGCCTGATAACTGTAATCTACATTGTCTTATGGTTTGTTATTGTTTGACTTGCATCCCACTGGGATTTTTGCACACAGCGTTGAAATACGGTGTTTTTTTCTGGAAGACTTTGCTGTTTTTTCCAGGATTTTTCTGTTACGTGTAGTCACTTTAAGATGCTTCTGGTTCATGATTTTGTTTTGTTGCGGTTGCACCCGAGTCAAGAGCCGCATGGCTCACAGGGTTATACCTAATACATGAAACTGAAACTTGGCTGAGGATGAAATGGGGTCTCAATGTGGATTGCCAGACATAATTCTGCGCATACGACACTTGTCATTACAAGACTGTAGTGATGGCTGCAATAGAAGTTCCAGCAGCAAACGGCTTCAGAAAGAAGAATAAACTCTTGAATGAAGCTGGTGCAGCATTGGGGATGTGCGTTGAACTGTGAATCGGTGACTCGTTGGGTTTGTGATCTCAGCCTGGCACACGGGCATGGAAACATTACAGAAGCTGTGAGTCACCATGGGTGCATGACGTCTGATCACACTTCGCCCACGAAATTCCAGCCATGGCAGGGCATGTCGCCCAGAGAAGACAACACGGGATAAAGCGGAGCTCCCACTTCTGATAATTACTTGACATTTTACAGGTAGGAACAATGTTCCACACTGCCCACCAGGGATTATTTGTCTTTCTGTCTGACTGTCTGTTTGTCTGTCTGTCGTGCATAAATAAATATATAATACACACAGCTCTTTGATTGGTGGAGACCTTACAAACAGCTTTTTTATTGGTGGAGACCTACTGCCGGGTACGGAGAGGGGAGGTGCCTAAGGGAGGAGGGTCAGGGGAGGGGCCTAAGGAAGGGGGGAGTCATGAAAGGGGCCTGAGGGGGGGGGTTCAGAGGAGGGGCCTAAGGGAGGGGGGGGTCAGGTGGAGGGGCCTAAAGATATGGGGGGTTGGTCAGGGGAGGGGCCTAAGGGAGGGGGGTAATGGGAGGGGCCTAAGCAAGGGGAGGGGGCTGGGTGGGTCACCCCGTGGTGCCCTTATAAAACTCAACGTTTAACCTACACACTACACTATACACGACACGATACACTACACTTATACAGGTAGTAACAGCTTCCACACTGCCCACCAGGTATGAGTTGTCTGGCTGTCGTGCACGAATGTGCTGTCCAACCAAGTTCCTACCTGCCCACTCCGAAGGAACGTGTTTTTTTAAAATACCCTGCGTGTATTCACGTGGACAGATATTAAACTCGTAAATCAGTTTGCCTCATCGATTACTATACTATGCCATACCATCGTCTTACGTGATATATACACGTTTGATTTCAGCGCGAAAATATTGAAACGATGCTGCAAGTTTCTTGAATCCCCCGTCTCTCTACGCCCAGCATTATAAATGAGGGCACCAGAAAGCCAATTCGCAGGTCGCGTGCGTGGTGGGTTGAGCATGTCTAGCCAATGTATATGCAGAGCACCAACTACAATTTCACATTCAGGTGGTCAAGCTCAGAAAAACGCGTCAGGAGCAGCGGTGTGTATCATTATCATCATCGCTGTGATGTCTCCTTCGTATTTGCGGATCGGGCATTATGTTTTCCGTTGTGCGGTCTGTTCTGGATGAGTTTTTGATTTTCCATTTGTGCATCAGGCATCTGCATCTGCCTCGAGAGGGACTATTTAGAGCTTTCTTTCGCGGAGGCCCCTTCTGCCAACAGTCACGTGAGCAGGACGTTGCAGGGATGCACCTTTACCGTGTATTTGTGCATTATGGGTACGAGTATAAGCATAGGTTTTACTCTTTCTTGTAATAAAACAGCTGTTAAGATGTTCAAACACCAAACAGAAACCTTTTGCAAGGAATCATGTCTGCATTGACCACACACTTGTGATGAACATGCAAACAAAAACATTCCCTGATAATTATAATATATGCATTGTCCTTGAAACAAATTGGTCTACACCAGAAACAGCGTTCTTTGGGGCCTAGTCTCCATTCTTATATGTTGATACTGGCACGAAACGATACGAGTATTTACACTTAAACTGAGGCCTCATTTCGCTCACTGCATTGAACCGGGCTTCAGTTTCAGCACATGGATCATCATGGAGCCCATGATGATCCATCTGCGCTCAGCGCCTCTCTGTTTGGCCTCGGCTCTTCTTCCGTCCTGCCCTCTGTGACCAAGAGGTGTGGGTCGGGGGAGTCTCAAAAAAGCGTCTTGTATAAAAAAAAAAGCCACTGTAGACATGGGGTAGGCTACACGAAATTTATCTAAATCGGTGGTTCTTAAACTTTACTGCAGCCTTGCACCCGTTTGGTTCTCAGTCGTAAAGCATTGACACTGTTAATAAAGACATAGGGGTTGATGACACAAAGCAGTTGTACATATATTCTTGGTTCTTTCGGTAAAGTCACGTAGAAGGGAAATGATAAAATAATAAAAATATAAAAAATACAAATTTTCACGACGTTTTGCAATCATCATCAGGTGTGAAATCCACAGCAAGAAAATGTTCTCGCTGTGAAAAATGTTCTTGCTGTGGATTTCACCCCTGATGATGACTGCCTGTGTTGCATTCGAAACGTCATGATAATTTTTATTGTTTGATATCTTTATTATTTTATTATTTCCCTTCTACGTGACTTTACCGAAAGAACCGAGAATATGAATCCCTGCAGTCACAAAAGCTTTAAATTAAAATAAAGTTGTACTTAGTTGTACTTTGTCCGTGCTTAATTTGTGTTCCTTCTAAAACAATCTGGCGCGTCTCGCACCCCCAGAAAGGGCAGGTGAAGAAACCACTGCAGTCTCAACAAAGTGTCGAGAAAGTCACGTAGAAGGGAAATAATAAAATAATACAAATAAAGCAATA
>CM025625.2:4352825-4398018 GCA_014621495.2 Entosphenus tridentatus
GGGGGGAGGAGGGGGGAGAGGCTTATCTGAATGTGGTAGCCAATGAATGGAACGTGTTGGGGGGGTGGGCGAGGCTGAAAGAGAACAATAGGTGCACATGTTGTCGTTTATTCCAGTGTTGGTTGACAATCAAAATACAAAAAGGAGAGTACTGTTAAACGCTGGGGATGTCAAAACTCGGTAAAGTAGAAGAGTACCTGTCAAATTATTATGCTTTATTTTTACCTCCGTGACTTTACCGAAAAAAGGTCCAGGTTGTCGCACAGGTGGATAAAGCAGCAGGCTCAAATTGGTGATGATTTTGCGAGTTGAAATCTCGAGTCGGCGTTGACTCGGCTCTTTATCTTAATCTCTCCGAGGTCAGACCAATGAGCACCATCAGATGAGGCTGCACGGCTTGGTTTGAAGTCATTCGTGGTTGTGTTCTGGACAAACTGGTCCCC
Source organism: Entosphenus tridentatus (assembly GCA_014621495.2). Taxonomy (NCBI): domain Eukaryota; kingdom Metazoa; phylum Chordata; class Hyperoartia; order Petromyzontiformes; family Petromyzontidae; genus Entosphenus; species Entosphenus tridentatus. Next base: position 4,353,269 of record CM025625.2, read on the forward strand.
TTTTTATAGAAATGTGGAATGTCCACGAATGGAAGAGAAGTTCGTACTCTTTGGTTCTAAAGTCACGTAGATAGAAAATTAATAGATCACGACGTTTCGATCGCAGCACAAGCAACCGTCATCAGGTGAGCTCACCTTCGGTCGCTTGTGTTGCGATCGAAACGTCGCGATCTATTAATTTTCTACCTACGTGACTTTACCGAAAGAACCAAAGAGTATGGATTCCTGCAGTCAGGAAAGCTTCAAATGAAAAAGATAAGTTCGTTTGCCGATGAGAAATACTTTGCATCGTGCGCCAAGTTTTCAGAGTAAAACAAATTATTACTGTATTTAGAAAAATAGAATTTGTTCATCCAATCAGGAACGCTTTGCTGAGTCTTCCGACTCTTTCCTAGGAGGCTCATGCATTGAGATATTTGGATAATTTAGAACGATTGAATAGCGTTTGGAAGGAATCTAAAGGAGAGAACTCAGACGCCTACACAGACAAGTACACAGACAGGTATACAAGCCAATTTGCTGTGCTGCCATATCCTGGCCACCGTGCAGCCCTCTGTGTTTGGCGTTACCCAGATCTATGTGATCTACGGTGCAAAATAAGTTAATCATATATACATCTACTCTCTCTTGCTTCCAAAGTGCAGGATTACCAGTGTTAAGCAAATAGCATGGCACGCTATTGCATTACAAACACCGTTAGGGAGCCAAAATCCCATCTTTGACAAGTTTGAACTTGTACAGATTCATAACTTCACATGTAGCATCACACAATGATGTTGAAAAGTTTGAATATTGAACACAAAAGTTTTGACCTTTAGGACAGAATTGCATTTTAATGCCGAAGAGTGTTCCAGTGAACATTTGCACTTGCATATGTGCAGTCGCATGGATATAGAGTGTATAGAGTGTGTGAGAATTGTATTTATATCTGAGATGGGAAAGAAAAAAAAATCTATATTTTGGCTGTAAAATGTCCAGATCAATATTTTCAATTGGAAATTGCACAATGATACAGCTGTAACCACGGCCTATGCTGTACTGTACGTATACAAAACATACCACGTGACTGTGCCTCATCCCTATGAATAAAACTAAGCCTCCTACAATATTCTTATTCTTAGTTCTTTCGGTAAAGTCACCTAGGTAAAAAATGAAATTAATAAAAATAAAACAATAAAAATCACGACGTTTCGGAGGCAACACAAGTCTCCGTCATCAGGTGGGACCGTCACAGCCAGATTAGCTGCATCAAGTGAGGCAAGGATTCAAGATGTAAGCCCTTAAAAGCAAGTTGATGGTGGGGAGGAGAGGGAGGGGAGGTCATCAGAATGTGGTAGCCAATGAATGGGACGTATCGGGAGGGAGGGGGGCGGGGCTAAAAGAAGGAACGTATCGGGAGGGGGAGGGGGGCGGGGCCGAAAATCGGCGACGTGGACGTGGCACCTATTGTTGCACACGCCAACGTATTGGGCGGAGAGGGTGAGGGGGGCCAATAGTAAATGGAGATAATCATTGGTTAGAGTGGACGTTGGCTTCAGAGTTCTCCTTTACAGTGTTGGACAGGATCCCATATTTTTTATGGAGTACTCTTCCCAACAACACCGGCTAATCCAGCAGCATTCACTTAACAAGCCTTGACAGCTGATGAGACCCAGGGGGTAAAAACGGGGCAAGAGTTTACTCGCTTAAACAAATGCTGTTTGAAAAATATTGGTCTCGATAGCCAATAGTTCGTGTACTTCAATGCAATATATTCATATATGGAGACATAATAGTGGGGTGGTGACATTGCCCAGTGGCAGCAGTTTTGCCTCTTGTTGCAGAGATTAGTGTAGGTCATTGTGGACCGGCTTCATGGTCCAAATATGCCAATGTTAAACATCTTCTTGATGAAAACCAGGTCTGTCGAGGCGACAGCGCTGTCGCCTCGACAGACCTGGTTTTCACCTGAGGACGGCTGCTTGCGTTGTGGCCGAAACGTCGTGAGAATTATTTTATTATGTTTTATTTTTATTATTTTATTACTTCCCTTCTACGTGACTTTACCGAAAGAACCAAGAAGATGAATCCCTGCAGTCACGAAAGCGTTAAATCGACATGTTAAACATGATTCCAAAGTTATCACAAATTTACATCGCCCCCTACTGGCAGACTAATGCCCACTTCTAGGCCGCTGCTGCTGCCACCTTGTGCCACACAGGCATTTCTGCTACGGGGGGAGGGGGGAGTTGTCCTTCCAATGGTTGAGGCGTGATGTAAGGGCGCTTTGAGATGCCTGGTCATTGAAGCGTCCGATGCATGCAAAATATTGTGTACGAGTATTATTATTATTTGCTTACATCCGTACGAATTATTTTGAAAATCCTACTTCTTTCTGTTGAGTGTCACTGCAGGAGCTAATCTCATTCATTCCATTGTTGCAGGGCTCAGTGATGGGGCTCAAGTGCTCAGAGCGTGGGAGCAAGTGAGCTTTGTTTGACGGAGTCATGTGGTTTGAACTGTCGTACATAGATCTCTCCGAGCGCCACTACCCTGTAGTTTAAAGGTATGCGCGTACTTACGATGTTGTTAGCAGCGTTGCTTAATCAATGTATACAGTGTGTGGTGGCTTATTGACAGTAGAAGTAAGAGCTCCCATCCCCCAGATATGAACTGCATCAATACTGGTTGTGCATTCTGTGCTCGGAGTACAAAGTCAATGCATGGTAGTTTACCATTTGTTTTTTTTCCCTGAAATCCCATTTAACGTATTGAACGAGTTAATAATTAGACCATTGTACACTGGATAGAGTATATCAGCACGCTGTAGCCAAGCCACTAAAACTACCACTACCGTTTCGCATCAGTCAAAAGTCCATGGGCGGGGAACCTTTTTTCTGCCAAGGGCCATTTGGATATTTATAACATCATTCGCGGGCCATACAAAAATAAAAAAATAGCCTGTTATATTTGGTCAAACATTTAATTAACTCACCCCTAATTTGATGGCGTGCGGTTGCCTTGGCAGGGCCAGAACAAATGATTTCGCGGGCCTTATACGGCCCGCGGGCCGGACGTCCCCCACCCCTGGTCAAAACAAACGTGACGAGGACTTAATTTGCAAATACACAGGTGGCAGAGGAGTGAGACGTACAAATAAGTCCACACACGCACACAACACAGTCCTCGAGTGGCTATCATGCCTATATATATAAAAACACATCACAGGGGTAGAACGAGAGGCTTTTTGGACTGGCACTCCTGCCAAGGTCGGAATGGTGGGTGGCATTGCCGGATTAAGCTAGTGCGGGGCCTGTAGCATATATTATAAAGGGGCCCTAAATAAAAAAAAATATCAATTAAAAATTTTACTTGCCTAGTGAAGTAATTGTATTTTTTTTATTTGCTATACAGCCAGAGAACACGACACATCGCCAACCTTAAACGCCCAGTCGTTCATAAAAATTGAAGGCAGTATAGTACTACAGTAATAGAGCAAGTGCAGAATCACTGAACCGGAACTGACAGCTTGAACGTATTTAGCGCGGGGCTCTTGAAAATTCGGGGCGCGTAGCATGTGTAGCTACTCGTACTACTAGGACAATCCTGCAGTGGTGGGTGGGTGTTAGGTGGTGGTGGTAGTAGTGTGGTTGCTACGCTAGCGGGTGTGACGGTCTGGGTTTGACGGGCAGCTCTGGCAGGCGTGCCCCCCCCCACCCCGTCTGGCTTCGACTCCACCACACGAGGGGCCACCCGGGCGTGCAGTTGTGGGGCGGGAGGGAGCGGGGTGGGTGGGGGGCCATCGGAACAAGTTGGGAGAGAAGCTCCGGCGGGCAAGGAAGGGAATCTTGTGGGCGGCGGTTCAGTGACCACTGGGCCCTTAAAAACACCTCGGCTTCGCCACTTTCTGGCCAGTATCCTAAACACACTGGCTCACACACAGAGAGAGAGAGTGTGTAGTGAAGGCAGGGGCTACAGCAGTTATATATACACACACACAGTACTAACATAATTACGTACACACCATATGGTGATGCATGCATAGAATCGTAATATACATAGGCTAATAGAACCGTACTATATCAGTAGAACGTATATTGATTATAGCAGGAGGGATACTAATGCGTTTATATGCTGGTATTCGTGTATGCACGACTCTTTAGCGCAGGTATTTTCCAGCGACGCCTACCTTAAAGGTGCACGGTTGTCATTATTGCATTGCCAGCTGATACACGTGGGCCAATTCGGGTGTTGGGCAGCAGTTGATAGGCTGCTCAAGTCGGCTCAGCGCGGGGTCACTCTTCCAGTGGCTTGCGGGGCCCCATTCATAAGAGGCACGGGTAAGGGAACGATCGGAGGCAATTCAACAAAGGGGGCAGCCGGCGACATCCTGAAGAGCGAGAGAGAGAGGAGGAGGAGGGGGTTTGGTGAGGCACAGGGTTGGGTGAGTGGGCAGCTCACGCAAGGGGGCAGCCGGCGAGGGGCAGCCGACGGACGGACAGGAAAGGAGGTGGGAGAATGGATGCCCGGAGCAAACTCTCGTACAGATCGCCTCTGGAAGAGCAGGACATAGTGCAAGCCTACGAAGACGTCCTGGGAAGGCACAAAGGTAACAAGCGGAGACTGGTGTATGCGTGTGTGTGTGTGTGAGTATACGCGCGTGTGCGTGTACACGTGTGTGTGTGTACACGCGCTTGTGTATGTGTGTGTGTACACGTGTGTGTGTGTGTACACACATGTGTGTGCCTGTACAAACGCGTGTTCACGCGTGTGTCTTCACGCGTGTGTGTTCACGTGTGTGCGTGTACACGCTTGTGTGTGTGAGAGAGCCCGTAAGGAGCGGTGGCGCAGCGGTTAGCGCGCTGCGGAACCCGGCTATCCGAGTTCGACTCCCGCTCACGGCCAACTCAGCCTCAAACGAGTAACCTGGTGCGGTGTGTAAATAAAATCATCGCCACTGGGGAGACAAAGGCGGCCGGGCGTGGTGCTATCCACCCCTTATATCCACCTCAACAGTCTTTAAAGGATATACGGGTGATTGTTGTCTTTGTGTGTGGCAACTACGCAGCGCTCTCTCCTCCTCCTCTCTTTAACTTCCTCTGCAGCCGTTCATTGTTGTGAGTTAGAAACTGCAGTCACAATAGGGGGGCTCGCCGATCACGTTGCAATGTGTTTTGGTGTTACTGACATTCAAATAGGACCGTACTGTGCATGGTGGTTGAGTGTGTGTGTTTTATAGGCTGTAGTTAGTTTGCTTGTTATTATGTTGACAATTGATGTGGGTTGCGTGTGGCTGTAGAGGCTGTTCAATTGGTTACTTTTACATTTGCAAGGAAACAATGTGGGCCCATTAAAATGCATTACATGCTTGAAAGGCTGATTTTTTGGGGTGATGTCATTCATTGGGCACTGTGTGTGTGTCTATACAATTGCACTCCACACGTGTGGTATATACACAAGCATGTTGTGTAGTGTATGTCCCACGCATGTTTAAAGTATACACCTTTTATGCAGCAATAGTATGAATATCGATGTTGTCACATACGATCATTGATCCACCATGAGAATGTGGAATTTCCACCACGAGTAGAGATGGGAATTGCCCCAATGCTTGTTTGAGCACTTAAAGCTAAGCCGTATAGTACTGTATACAACATCGTTCATGCATATTTAATACACAAACGTGTATGTTTTAGAGTGGGGTTAAGCATAATTTTAATGTTCGGGGGTCTATCTCGGGATGTCCACCTTTCGTGAGCTACAGACAACAATAACATGTCGAAGGACAAAATATGATCTCCCAAATACCAGAAGAGGGGAGAAGCGTATGCGCATGCATTGCCTAGAGAGAGTGTGTCTGTGTATTTGTGTTCGTCTTATTACGCAAGTGACAGAAAACGCCGACGCCTTTGATGTCCCGGTAAGAATTACAGATTTCCCAGGATGGCAGCTGCCTCGAGAAGAGGGCGATCCTGGGAAAACCCGGGACAGTTGGCAATGCTTGGGTAAGCGGTGGTGGACTGATGAGTTACCAACCTGGAAAACAGGCAGAGTTCAATCCCTGGCCAAGTTCAACGGTGATACCTAAGATGATCTTGGGATCCCTTTCACTAACCCTCACTGAGCAGTATAGTCAAACAACTCCCAAGACCGACACAGCCTCCATTCGTCACTGGATCAACAAAGGGCCTGTAAATGATGAAAGTGCTTTTAAATTGCTCCGTGCATTCGCGTGCAACTGACCTATCCATAGCCTGTAAGGGTTAAACACAAAGACAAAGCTTCCCCCCGTGTAGCCTTAACAGACTGTTGGGGCAAGTGCTGTTAGCGAGCAGCACCTATGAAGACCGGCACGGCACACGAGCGGGTGGGTGGCGAGCGACACGCCCGGCCGCCTTTGTCTCCCCAAATTTGTCTCTCCCCCCCCACACACACTTGCAAGTGTCAAGTGTAGATGCTGTATTTGGAGGAGGCTCGCTTACTGTACTCGCACGAAGAACGCCACTTAGCCGCGATAACGCCCCGCCGTCTAAAATAAAACACTTCTATATAAAAACCGGTGCTTCAGCCGGAGCGCATTAAACGAGCCAGGCACCCCCCCCCCCCCCCCCCCCCAACAAACTCCTCGTGTGTCCCTGTGATGCCTGTAACGCTACACTTGCTGAGCCCGTGCGCAAACGCGCGATCATCCCAGCAGCAGCAGCACCACCACCACCACCTCCCTCTCTCCCCAAGCCCACATCCGCGCCTGTCAATCATCGCAGAGGAGCAGGAGGATGATGATGATGATGATGAAGAAGAAGGGGCGCTGCGGTACAATGAACGCGGAATTGCGACGGAATCGCCGGTGTGATTTGTTACGATTTTTTATTATTATTGTATTACACTCACGAATCGTTTGCGCTCCCAACGCGCCTCTGGAGACCCCCGCATCTGGGCATAGTGAGGAGAAAATGAATTTAATAATTCCACACGGGACAAGCAGGCAGGCCAGGCAGGCTTTTTGTTGTTGTTCAGCCTCTCTTGTGTTTGTTTCAAAAGTATTGAACGAACAAGACGATTCGCCTACGACGACACGGATGATATGAAAGGGTGGGGGGGGGGAGACACCAGCACACACACACACATCACGGATTGCAGTGCAATGGAAACCTGTCTCCAACCGCATGTTTTAATATACTCTACAACCCCGGTGTCTTCCTAAGCTCTGATACCCCTGCAGGAGAAGGAACAGAAACAGGGAGGGGGGTGAAACCGAGGGGCCTAAACACCGTAATGAATGCTCTGAAGAATCGTTGGGGCTTTTACTATCCGATACGTACATCGCGGGTGAGCGGTGCAAGCACTTAAGATGACAACCGGTGGCCAGGTAGCTCAGCACACGGAAGTTTACGAGTTCAGATTCTGGTTGTGGAGGTTGACTCAGACCATCATCTGCCACCACCCCCAGGGGGTCGATAAAATTAGTTTTTTCTAGATTTGAAGTTTTCGTGACTTCAAGGATCCATGCTTTTTGGTTTTTTCGGTAAAGTCACGTAGGTAAAAAATTCAAATAAATTTAAATGAAAACAGCTAAATTAAATCACGAAGTTTCGGGCGCAACACAAGCGTCCTTCAGGTGGGGACAGACACAGGCACACTTAAGCGGTTGTTCTTTTGCTGTGTCTGTCCACAACCGAAGAAGGACGCTTGTGTTGTGCCCGAAACGTCGTGATTTAATTGAGTTGTTTTCATTTTTTTTTCCTACGTGACTTTACCGAAAAAACCAAAGAGTACAAATTAGTTTCACTTGGTGTGGAGAAGTCAACACGGTAGGAATGTGGAATTTTCACCAACTGGCTCAAGGCTGTAAACGGGAGATGAGCGGATTTCACTTTGACTTGACTTTGTAAGAAAAAGAAAAAACACTAAGCGGCAGCAATGCTTGTTAGGGAAGTCAGTCGTTCTGCTGCGTGGGGCTTGGGCTCTGTAGCTCTCCGTTGTGTTGTGCTTTCGGGTCGGGTTGCGTGCTTTTCGACGCGATATCCGAAGTCTTGCTCCACGCGCTGCGAGCTTTGCGCTTCCTGCAGAAGAAGCGGCCGGCAAATGGAGCGAAACGTGGAAAACACATGGGGGGCAATTGTCTGTACAGTATGTATGTTGATCTTCTTTCGCACCTTACATAGCCAACCAGAGGTGCTGGGGAAGGACAACAAACTAAACATTAAAAGCAGTTCCAAAAAAATTAGCTTTCATTTTAAATTTTAAAGGGCATTGCTCCATCGGCTTCCTAATATCGGAAAGAAGAGCATTCCAGACGGCTGCAGATGCGCATCTGAAAGCGCGCGATGCAGTGACCATCTTAGTAGTAGTTGTCATGACATCGGAAAAATATTTTTTTTTCCACTGGCTCAGAACCTAAATAGACATTGGTATCGTCCATTGTTATAACATTGTGATTCAGTCATACATTTTTGGCATGTTAAAATATACATAAATGGTTACGATACAAATCGCCGTACTCGTTGCGCAACTATTGTTTGACAAATGCCATTATTAAATTTCCACAAAGACAACGACAGTGTTTCATATTGCAAACCTGTAACTTATGAAGAATACACAAGTCACCATAGGATGTTATGCTGACATTATAAATGCAATGATATAGCTGCCCCCAGAGTCTGAAACTCCCTTCCCTTAGCCATCCATACTATTGACTCCCTGACCCTGGTCAAGCTCAGGCTTGATTAACTTCCTATTTTTCCTCTGCCGATGACTGGACTTCCTCTTTCTCTCTGTAACTGAACTTAGTTAGAGACTTAATTGTGTGGAGTTGAGTTTTCTTCAACTTGTACGTTTGGGTTTGCTCTGGGGCTTTCACGTATATTTTACGCGTATGTATGTACCTTCGATTAGCACGATTGGCTACGTATGGTGCTAAAGAAAGTCAACACGTATGGTGCTAATCGGAGGTGCAGGGGAAGGACAACAAACTAAACATAAAAAGCAGCATCAACATTCAGAAACGATCTGGCCAAACTTTCCAAAGCAGGACCTGCCTGAAAATTAATCCAAAAGTTTAAGAAGGCTTGTTTGGTTAATGAAAAATATATTATACAGTAATAATACAGTAATTCAAAATATTAATTCAAAACACAATAAAAACGTGTACTCGTGGTGTTAATATAATAGAATGTAATTGCCAATACAACGTACATTATTACACAACAACAGTGTGGTAGAAACACAATTCCCATACATTATGTATTAAATAGTGAGGGATGTGCAGGGCATTCCAGGATGTATTGTTATACCGTTACGTCACTTATAGGATCCTATACGCATTCTGGATTTTGGCATAGGATCCATTATGCAGCATTATCCTGTAATTGAAATAACTAAATAAAGATATGCAGGCCAATCGATATCAACCCCTCTAAGTTTTTAACGTTAAAAATAATATATGGAGCAAGTCAGCATGGGCCTTTCTTTTTTAAATCCTTTATATTAAGTTCACTTGCTTGCTTGCGCGCTTACGACCGTGCAAATCTTTCGGTCGTTTTTTAACCCACTTCCCGTGATCCAATCGAGCTGACATTTTGCACACAGACTCGTTGTGCGTGACAATTTATTTTCGTGAAATTTTTTTCCCAAAATGTTACACTTTTTAGGCAAATTTTATTTTATATTTAATTACCAATTGCTTAATGGTGGCAGGCAATCATCTGACCCATAGGTGGCAGCCATCTCAAGCCAGAGGACGAGAGGACTCTAGCCGCCACGCATATAAAGGATTTATAGTGAAAAACTTTGCTTTTACGGGTTAATTTTTTACATGTGCATTTTTCTACGAGTAGAAAATAACATCCGTAGAGAAATCCTCTAAGTAGGCGGCTCTCCCACTGAACCTGTGACTTTGAATTTTTCATTTCCCCTTGACCATTACGAGGGTGGTGCTCCTGCCTGTTTCACGTGAAAAATATAGAGACTATAAATGACAGCCCCTTTCTTTGAAAGGAACGTTTTAAAAAGGGCACTAAAATTGCTTTCACCCGAGGGTTACCTGCGGCATAAACGTCGGTATTTACTGATAAGTTCTGGGGGTGTGGCGTGCACTCTCGGTTATGAAACTGCCCATGCAACTTTACACCACGTCCATAGCGTGAGATGTTGACTCGATGAGGTTGAATATTCACGTAACAAACTCGCGTCCCACGCACAGCCTCCGAGTTTCACCATTGCCCCAAACACGTATACAACCCTAACACTTGAGCGGAATAAGAGCAAAGACTCGAGTGGTTCTGTCACAGCAGTGATAACAACAAAGTGAAAGGTGATGCCATGCCATTCAAGAGGCACATGACCTCCTGTGTATTTTCAAACGTGCATCTGAAAAGCTGCCAAGGAACTGATCATGCTCTGTCAAGGGCGGTGGAATTTTTTGACATGAACAACAATGGTGCTGTATGAACTGCAATATCAGCAAATGGTAGTTAACATCGTATACCTACTTTTTCCATTTAGAGTAATCATGTACAATTATTTCAATATACCTTTGGAATATCGCATGGTATTTGGCAATAATGATGGGTTTTTTGAGTGAGTTTTTTTCTTCTCAACAAGATGCTAAAGAAAATTAAATTACAGGCAAAAAGAAAAAAAAACATTATTCAATATTCAGCCCCGAGCACTTTTACTCATTACGGATAAGTGATGGTTTTGAGCCAATTCAAACCGATAACGTAAAACATTAAAGAGTTCAGCCCTGCAATTGCTTGTGCATGCCTCTGCTTGCAGAAGATATTGCATGAGAGCATGGATGGCCAACCTGTAACAGACCAAGACTCAAAAAGTGTATACATAAGTGTACATATATTGACAGTTTTCGGCACAGCACAGAGACATTCATTATTGTTTGCTACCGTGACGACATGTACGACGTTATGCCCCTTCCATAGAGCCTCATGTGGTGTATTAAAGAGAGCCATGTGGGTCGGAAGATGCCAGTTGGTCACCGCTGCTCTAGAGGGTGCTGTAGAGTGCCTCTCTCGATGGTGCATTGGCCTCCTCTGCCATGCAGGCCAGGCATTTTTGAAGGGGTGTGAGTACCAATATTTTACACCACCGCATGTATCGTGCCGATCAAATAACGCTGGCGCGCCCATTTGTAATGCTGTGTAGACAGAGGCGGGGGGGATATTAGGGAACGTGAACCATTGTAATTACTGCCACGCCGAGAGATCTAATAAACCGGCGACATGTACGTATGTTGAACTTCTTTCACACCGTACGTAGCCAAACGTGCTAATCGGAGGTACGGGGGAAGGACAACAAATTAAACAGAAAAAGCAGTTCTAAAGAAATCAGTTTTCAATCTATATTTAAAAGTGTATAGCTCCAGTGGCTTCCTAATATCGGAAAGAAGAGCGTTCCAGACGACCAAAGAAGTGCATCTGAAGGTGTGCGATGCGGTGATCGTCTTTATCCAATGGTTAGCCAAAAGCCGCGGCGAGGGTGGCCGGAGTTTGCAATTACCTGAGTGTGATAAGCATAATAATCGATATTAATAGATGCAGCGATGTGTCCATCCTCCCTGAGTATTTCACTCAACAATGTATTGTTTTTTTGGTGTGGTATCTAAATGGCAGCATGTCACTTCACAATGCACCTATTGAAATGGCCGAGCAGTCAGTGTGTATTGTCTAAGTTCTTGTTCATGTGGCAGTTTGTTTAAGCTTTGAAAGGTATTTCAGAAGTTTCTTAAAAAACTATAACTCTAAAAAAACTATAAAATGTCAAATATGTTATGAAAAAAAGGCAATAGAATGTATCGACTCCTGGCAGGGAAAGAAATGTTAAGAATTATTGCTACATTCCAGTATTACAGACACATTGGCATGGTGCCAACATGTTACTCTGGTACCATTTCACACGGTCATAAGTTAAGTCTCGTAATCACTTTAAATGAACGGCCAATCTGAGTGGGTCAATATTGGTGAAGAGATAAATTAATCTACGTATGCTCCCTACGAATAAAAACGTAGTGAGTGTTCAATAATTTCACTACAGGATTCCCTCGTTATTCACGACAGATACTATTTTCACCAGGTAAGGCCCACTGAGCATTATGGCTCTTTTTCAGAAGCGAGCTGGCCACTAATGATAGCTCAACGAAGTGGCTTATCGCCCTTATGAAAATTGATAGCAGCCAAATACTCCAAACGTATGTTTATTCTAAATGTGGAGGGAAAAACCGGAGGACCCGGAGAAAAAAATCCACGCGACCACAGGGAGAGAGACCACGCAAACTCCAAATATACAAGGCGTCAGGGTCGAACGAATTCCTGTACACCAGGCGAGATAGTTAACATCTCTCTACGGTGGCGCCCTCGTGAATAGCAAGTTTCGTGAAGAGCAAATGTCGCAGATACTCTTATAATGGCCTACGAAAACCTATCTGTCGCTGCAGTCGCCTAATGTTCCGAATTCGATTTGCTGATAGTCAAAATCGCAGGTACCAAGTTCGTGAATAACGAGGGCATGCCGTACACTATTTAAACAAATAAAATTGGATATGCTGCGTTGGTAGTGGTGCATAGGCACAATTAATACAAAAAACTCAACACACTGGTCAGCAACACTGTGGCCTTGAAAGCAGAAATGTATATATAATTGGCGACGTTTTTGGCAATGGTCCTTCTTCATGGTACATAAGCATGACTACATAACAGAGTACAGAAAACTCACCTGCACCCAATCCCCACCACACTGGTTCACTGCCCTCCTGCAATCATGAATTATTATAATAATGCAGTGACCATAAGCACGTACGGATTAAAGCAAGTTTCATTGATTCTTACAGGCGTGTGATTTGATGCATGTCTAATTTAACTCAAGAATGGATTACCAATTCATGACTCAACTCATTGTTTCACTGCTGGTATACGGCCAGTTTTGCATTGTGACTTTGTGTTTGTTGATTTTAAGTAACAATACATGTGCAGGGTTCTTGTTCCATCGGGCAATTTCATTAACTCTTTGCAATGATTTAGTATAATACACATTACAACACACTCCTTGCAGTTCAAAAAAAAAGTGGTATATAGCGTGAGTCTGTTACAGTACAGCCTTTTGACTTACCGCTTGTAGATCGCCATAAATTAATCATGGAACACTCCCCACTGAGCCGAAACATAAGCCATTTGTTCCTAGCAACGTTCTGTAGTAGAGGGTACTGTGCATCAGAATGTCGCAGAACGAAAATAATGGAAAGCTGCTTTGTCAATCCACTGGCGGCTGAAGGCCTCCACGTGCCGTGTTAGTTACAGAGGTTGTTTGACCGTGCTTCACCACGCTCGGCAGTGTTGGTGGGTTGGTGAAGCGAGGGCGCTGGACCAGTCCAGATAGTGCTCTCATCCGAAGTTAGACGTGGTTGGGAATCAAACTGAGGTCACCGCGTTTAGCGTGTCGGGCACACTGGCCACAGTGCCGCCACTGAAGGTGGAACATTACGGACAATATTCAGACCACTCTGGATCTGTTATTAAGTTTAAGTTCACCAATGCGACCTTCGTTAACGAGTTGGAGTCATTCTGAAAAGAGTCACACTTTTTAGGGGTTTATTACATTTTCTGATGTGGTCATATCTCATATTACTTGACCACGCCATTTTTAAGTTTCCAAGTATTTTCCTATGTAAGCTGGACAGATATGAATCTTTGTGCATGTAATTGGCTCCTGCCAGCTGTAATTATTAAAAAAAATAAAATTAGTCACATTTTGTAGCGAAAAGGCAATGTCCACCACGTGACAGACGCATACAAGCAAATATTTCCCATCTTGACTGATGAAGACAGAGCTAAAATAACAACATTACCATGCTATAGGATCCATGCCTGTTCCCAAAGGCACTTTTTGGTTTTCCATAGGAAACAGGAATGCCCAGTTGGACTTGGCAATGCCGTCAAACCCCCCCCCCCCCCAGCGTCGAAGATGTTAGCTGACGAGAACGAACCTCTGAGCCTTGCAAGACAGGTGGACAGCGGGCCCACAAGACCATTCGGTCTCTCCTCAACTATTCCTGAGCACCGAGTTGTCAGGACATTTCCTTCTCGGTCAAGTTTGTGTGCGGACACCAGTTCGCAAACGGTGTCAAGGGATCACCGGGTCTGTAGGGCGGCAAGAACAGCTGACTTAACTTCTCCGGCTAAGGGCACGTTCTGAAGTTCTGAGCGTTCTTCCATTCGTCTATTTGTGTGGAACTCAAGACTGTGAAAACACTGCGAGTGTAATATTAGGAGATTGTTAAGTTGACCCTGTTGGGGGTCAGAATAGCCAATTTTCCAAAAAATGTATGTGAAAACATTTAGAAATGTTGCTGTTAATTAAGTACAGGTGCATACTTTAAAATGTTTCAGTCAAATGGAAAACTAAATATCAAAATGTTACATATTGATTCAACACCCCTGTGATTCGATTAATTTTCACGATTTAAGGTTGTGATTTGATGCCATACTTGATTATTTTCACGTAATTTTAGTCTGCTTTGTATTTGTTGTTGTTGTTTCATTTGTGCAGTTTTGTTTGCCGCTGTAGCCTAACTGCAACAAAATGAATACAACAAGTTGCAGCCGTTTGTCAACCCACTGCTGGATGAAGGCTTCCCCATGCTGTGTCATTCATGGTTATTTTTTTCTCCATACTTCCCCACATTGATCATTGCAAGCTGGTGAAGGAAGGGCCCAGAATTGGTTCATACTTATCCTGGCCACAGCCGGGAATCGAACCCAAGTTGCTGGGTCAGAGCACAGCATGCTAACCACTGCGCCACCTCTCCAAGACATGCATTTAACATGAGCATATAATTTGCATTCATTTTACATTTTCAGTTCTCACACCCACGAGTTGATGCAATTATATATTATGGGCAAAATTTAACACGTAGGCTTTCACGACAAAAATCATCCATAATAGAGGTTTTTTTTGGGTGAGATCGCATATCGTCACTAGTACAGCACACCGGTGTGTTGGAGGGCAAAGTCACAACATTTGCAATAAATAATATAATCAATGCTAGTTGTATCAGTCGATGCATCCATTAGATGTTTATGATGTATTGAATGAGGTCATTATGATGTATTGAACGGGGTCATACATTGTGGTCTGTAAACGTGTACTCTGGGCAAAGCCATATTTGAAAAAGATGATAACGAATAATCATAGCCACAAGCAGGGACAGGCTTGATAATGATCACCCGTGTGTATTCGCAGCTTTTGGTGATGAAAGCCCTCATGATGGCCCAATCGGCATTAAATTTAATTTCCGACCGTAGTCTTGTTAAATAAAATAACTGAAGGGGTCCATTTCAATTACAGAGCCGTCCACTCATGAAGACGAGATATGTCAGTGGCAAGACAAATACATCAATGATGATGTTGAATAACGCTCCTTAGATTAAAAATGCATATTGTATGGATTTGGATCTGCGAGTCTTTTCAGGATAATTTCGTCCCACGTGTGAAAACACCCAGAATTGGAATGGGACGAAAGTCAAAATGTAGGACCCTCCTGAAGGTCAGTCTGGAGACTCAGCGAGGCTTTCCTGAACAAATCATGAGCATCGTCATTATAATAGTGACAAGTTGCACAGACCATCTATATTGGAATGTGCACCTAGCATGTTAATTAGTCGTACAAGACATTTCTTTATTCAACGTGTCACATCATCCTTTATGAACATCCGCGCTCATGCATTGTAATGATTTTGGGTGACAGCAAGAATCATGGAATCACTAATTCCATCCTAACATTGTGATGCATTGCAGTGCCTTTAGTGGTGGCACGAGTTTATATGCAACAATTCCGCGTAGAAAACAATTGATCCTCACGAACGTTCTTTGAGGCATTAATTGGGAGCGTAAGAATGTATTATAATCAATAAATGTTGTTCATTGTCGTCGGCATCGCAATCTCGGGAGACCATAGTCTTCTTGTGCCTTGGGAAGGTTATGTCTTAGCGCAGCGTCTGCTGTGGCTGTGAAAGTCCAATCCGCTACTAGAGGCAGACTCGGCCGCAGTCATTTAATTTGTAGGCCGACCCTGGTATTGTCGATGTTGTGGTGGTGTCCTAATGTTCCTTTCCTCTTCGCTCGCTTTGCTTCTCGCTGCTGAGCCAGAGTTGTTTTGTACTGGTAGGAACCTCCTAGTTATACCAGCCCACAGGGGATTATTGTGTCCGTCGTGCAGGGAGGGGCTGGGTGGGGAAGGAGGGGCTGGGTGGGAAGGGGAGGGTGGGGAGGGGCTAGGTGGGGAGGGTGGGGCTGGGTGGGGAGGGGAGGGTGGGGAGGGGCTAGGTGGGGAGGGTGGGGCTGGGTGGGGAGGGGAGGGTGGGGAGGGGCTGGGTGGGGAGGGTGGGGCTGGGTGCGAGGTGGAAGGGGTGGGGCTGGGTGGGGAGGGGCTGGTCACCCCGTCGTGCCTTTATATAATTCAACGTTTAACCTACTCACGCCGGCTTGTGCCCACCCTCACAGTCGGGCATATTTGTGGAATACACCACGCCGCCGTTGACCCTGGCCATTGACCGAGCAACCCAACGTTCCTACCAACTCCCTCCGCAGGAATGTGTTATCAGCAGCACGCTGCGAAGTGCCCGCTGCCATTGAAGATGGTCTTGGGTGGCAAACAGATGCGTTGCTACCCTGATATTGCCACTGATCCTGTAAGTTGTTGTGGAATTATTGTCTCAGCTTTTGTGAAACCCATTAAAAACCCATCACAGCTTTGAAATGAAAAATCAATTATCTCTGCCAAATATCGTCGTCAATTTTACATCTCTTGTGTTATCAGCATTACAATGAGTCACTGCTTCGGCAAACAGATAATGATTTGAATGTGGCTTTGAGAGTAGACATCAAATTAAGTGTATGGCAATGCAACATTAAGCACTCAAATCGTATAACTACTTAAACCATCCTGAATAAACATATTTTTGCACATGCCAGAATAAGTTATCCGTATTATAGAAAATGTAACAGGTGTTTCCTTACAGCATTTCTTGGCCGATTAATTGGTTGCAAAATGCACCAACACAAGCATACGTCTCAGAGTCTGGAAACACAAACTGAAAATTACGTAGCATTCATCAGGACTAACACAGTTCATTCATATTTTCTGCAACTTGTAATGCACCACAGGCGCATACACAAATAAGCCCCTTGTTCATGTGGCCAGACCTGTGGCAAATGCTGTGATTTAGTACCTATTATGGCCAGGATCTCAGCGTGCGGGGATAATGGCACTCTGGACCTCCAGCCAAATACTTGTGCCAGTATCAGTTACTCGTTTTATTTCTTGAGCTCACCTCGAGGAGAGTCGAGCAAATCCAAGTGTGCAAATGCCACCCGTGTGTACGAGTGATATTTCAACGAGTGTCGCTGCGATTGTATCGCCACCGTGCTGCTGCCAGACGACGGCAAGCATTCGCGGGAGAATTCGCGAAAAAAATGTAAGATCCCTGGACAGACTTTTGGGGCAAGTGCGAGCAATCATCACCATGCCCAGCCAACCTTCTGACTCCAGTGCTTCTTTTTTCGTATAGCATGGGGGGGGGGGGGTGAAGCAACAGTTTGTGTAGATGTCATAGTTGAATGTTAAGGTCCTTCGACCTATCCAAGGTGGCAGTAGACGCTTCACGGCTTGCAGCGATACTGCCAGGGTGTGGTGTGGATGGCGCACTCGTCGGTAATGCGTTTCATGGTTTGGGCTTTAGCACAGCCGCAGTTTGGCGATTATTTGCTGACGTTGACACACTTCGCCAGATACCTCTATTCAGGATCAAGTTGTCATCGTGCCAAAGCCGCCGATGCCACTACATCTCACCAGTGCCTTATACGGTCTGACAAAATCTACAGCTGCTGTGCAGTAGACACGCAACCTCCAAAAGCCATCCTGATGGTATCCCACCATCTGGTTTTAAGGAATTCCCCTTGGTCGCAGGGCTCTTGGAGACCATTCCATCACGGCCTTCAAGATTATCCAAGGTCTCGCCCCTGCCTAATTTTACTCTCTCATCTCTGTCCGTATTCCCCATTGCGTACCCCTCGCTCCGGCATCCTCGGCCTGCTGTCCACACCGCAGGTCAACCTCAGCTCCATGCGGTGGGTCCAGCCTGCCCCTGCAGTGTGGCATTCCCTTCCCTCTTGATATATGTGCTGTTGACGCCTTCTCGTCGTTTTAAGTCCAGACTCAAATCTGTTCTCTCTTCTGCCGATGCTTGAGTGTATGTTTGTTTAGTACTATTCTTGGGAGGTTTTGCGTGATTTTGGCAATGTTTCAAATAGGTTTGCCCTCATAAGATGGTATTTTATACGTATGGGAAGATAGTTGCGCTCGTTATAACATGCCCAATTTTAACCTAATCTCGTTTAACGTTTTACCGTTATGTGCGATCAGTCGCTCTGGCACGTTGCTTTGATGAATTATATTTCATGTCGAGATGCGAATTCGTATCATAAATCAACTTAATTCGTATCATGCTCAGTGTCTGTCTCAGAAACCATTCATTCCTCCATCCAATACGCATGTCCCGCACAGCACGACCATTTCTCCTAATCATATCTAAAACACTCACCTGCCATCCTCTCCTCCAGACGTGTGCATTGCTTTTTCTGTCTCGTCATGAAATCCCTAGCATCCGTCTCAGGCAGCCGTGCTCCAAGTGCCAACTCATTACTTTAGAGCTTCCACTCTATGATCCACGCAATAATAGTGGTCGCACTCCATCCTCAAATACGCTTTTCATTACACTCAGACTGATCTGTCTAGGGCAAGATACTCGAGGCGGTACACGTTGCAAGATTCACGCGGCAAATGTAAATGCATCGCATATTGGCACACATTGCATTCTTTTGACAGATGTTATTTGCGATGGAAACGCAATGTTTCAACCAAATACACACAGGTGAAAATGTGCTTTCAGTGCTTGGAAAGCGCTGCTTCGCTACCATTCACTGTAACATTTGTCGTTATTTAGGAAGTTAGTATATCCTGGGAATCCCTGCCAGGTCAAAAAATAAATAAATCTAAAAATACCGAGCGGTCCCTGTATAACTTACTATTTATTTCGCACTATGCAGGAGAGGCATCTTGGCGTACGCGTGTTCGCGCGCGCAAGTCTGTGCGCGCAGCATCCGCGTGTGCGTTGCCTTGGTGTGCATCCTGTGCAGTGCCGGATTATCCCAGTAGCAAAACTAGCTGCACGTGCTACGGGCCCCGCACTTTAAAGGGCCCCGCGCTAAATCCTTTCAAGCTATCAATTCCGGTTCAGTGATTCTGCACTTGCTCTATTACTATAGTACTAGACTGCCTTCAACTTTAATGAACGACTGGGTGTTTAAGGTTAGCGATTTGTCGTATTATCTGGCTGTATAGCAAATGAAAAAATACAATGACTTTACTATGCAAGTAAAAAACGTGTGTTTTAATATTTATGTGTTTTTTTATGGCCCCTTCATAACATATGCTTACAGGCCCCGCACTAGCTTAATCCGGCACTGATCCTGTGTACATGCTCAAGGACAACATTGGGACTTATCACGGTCTTACCCATCACGTATCAACCGCGTTACTGAACGGTACTCGTGAAGTGGCCAATGCTGTTGCAACACATGCGACACTCGTGTGTGGGGCACACGGCTCCCCCCTTGCACGTGAACTCCTACAACAGCACCACAAGGCTATGCTCGCATTTCAGCGCAAGCTTTCTCGGGGACATTCCATAGGAATATATACCAAGGTATGCGCCGCGTTTAAGTCTCAGTGAGCTTGTAAATACATTTACGCGTCTATTATAACATCATGACTCATACCAACATAAATAAAAAAATCGATCATCAAATGTATGTGAGAGACCTCTAAATGCTTATAGTTTGGTGGGCACCGTACGTTTACAATTTATAATATAGAGAAGTAAATATGAAACACCGTGGCAGGGCTGGGACCCATATTCTTGGTTATTTCGGTAAAGTCACGTAGAAGGGAAATAATAAAAATAAAACAATACAATTCTCACGACGTTTCGATTGCAGCACAAGCAATCATCATCAGGCGTGAAAAAACAGCAAGAAAAAAAGTGCTGGGACCGTTACGTAGCAAATTGTTCGTGCTTTTCTTTATTATAATTTGTTATTCTTTGGTATAATAAGTGACGCGACAGTGCAATGGATACCATGCACAATAACAAATGAGACGAATAAATTAACATTAGCTCACGGAACGTATCCAGTTTGTGCCTCGTTTGTTCGCTGTGCAAAATTCCTGAAGGACCCTGCACTCGCTCTCTGCAATGTTGATGGTGTTTGTCTTTGTTGTTGCTGTTGCTGTTCCAACGCACCACGGATCTGCCTTTTAAAAAGTTATCTAGGAAAGTAGTTAAACGGGATCATCCGTGCATAGAGTCAAAATTAACTAAGCTAAAAACTGAGGTTACAGTTAACAGGTTCATAGCCCTGTGAGCCATTCGGCTCTTGAATCGGGTGCAACCGCAACAAACAAAAAACAAAAACATGAACAAGAAAACATATTAAAGTGAATATGTGACTGAGTGAAAACAGAAAATCCAAGAAAAGACAACAAAATATTGCAGAAAAAGCACCGTACACCAACACTGTGTGTAAAAATCCCAGTGGGATGCAAGTCAAACAACAACAACCACAAGACAACTTAGATTAAGGCCATCAGTCTAACTCCGTAGTAAAACAAACAAACATGGCCAAACCAAAAAAAGTTTTCGAAATGTTTTTAAATGCAGCAACCTCATCTAATGTGCGTTTTTATTTTTGCCAATGCTGCTGAATGGACGAGACATTAGTCTGAGCTGTGTGGATTGCCGCAAGTGCAAGAAGCGTGCTTTGGTTTATATTTGTCCATGAGGCTGTTGTTGTTGAGGTTCCACAAACATCCAGGTCATTTACTACCCCTCCTCCTCCCTCACACAGCCACGCGTGGCACTTCGCTGTTAAGTCGTTGCTCACAATTAAACCCAAGACACAATTTGTACGGCGTGCTTTTAACAAGCGCTCTCAAATTGCTTTCTGGGGAGCTGTTTCTGCAGTTTTTTAGGGCACGGATGGAAGCCTCTTGTGCACAAGGAATATAGTTCCTGCACAGTACATCAGTGTACGTAAAACATGTTCACCACACGTAACATTATATTTTTAAAGATAAGGGTTTCTATATGCCGTGTGGCCGCACATGCTCAAATGTAATCTGTTGGCCGTTTTTTTTTAAGCCATTGCAGTTGATCATGATTACTTTAGAGGATTGTTAAATAAAGTAAACGATCTCATGTTTAATTCATTGAGTCCTTAAAACCAAGTGGTTGATCAGTGTCATATTTCCACGCAGAATTACGGAGGCACATTCCAGGCTGGAATTGCTGGAATCGAATATGATTTGTGTAGGAATCTCCCAGCGCTGACGGTATGTGGTCTGGTGTTGTGGCTATAGGTTGATCAGCTGTGTTTTGGTTGCATCTTCCTTTTAGCAGGTGGAGTCCCATTGCTTTACATGAAACAGAGTATACGTGAGCAGGCACTGGGCAGATAATTTTCTTGGAGGCACAATCATGGATGTAGGTGGTCAATTCCGCAGCAACAGAGATACAGCATTGGACGCAGAACCTCACAGCTATGAGATCAACGCACTGCTCGATGAATGCGCACGAATCGATTCCATTGCTGCATATCTCAGTGCACGTCCTCTCGGACTTTGTAGGCATATTTTGGGTGTTTATATATAAATGTTGATTTCACCCGCATTGATTGATCTTGTGATCCCATTACTTCGCAATTTTGTTATGCGTTTATTTTATTTTTGCTCAGAACTAGTCATGTTTACAAACGTGAATCCGTGGCATTTGTCCTACACACGCAGTGTAGAGCAGTGCTTTCAAAGTTCACATATTTCGTGTGTGTGTGATAGGTAAACTGTAGGGCAATTAACAAAAGTGTGTACTTTTGGCCTCAGGTGCAATTTGTAAGGCTGCGCTGACACAGACTTATTTCATCGAAAGGTTATAATCCCTTGTTCATCATGACATACGTTTTACTTTGATGTCTCATCAGCGTTACAGGGATCGCATGACGTGAGGGTTCTGCCTTTGTAGTGAGGGTTATAAGTTGACGCTGAGGAGGGGGGAGGAGGCGCCTCGCCCCACCCCCCCATGTGGAGTGACGTCACCCGCTAATTATTATTAATGGTGGGAAGAGCGAGACATTGCAGGGCTGAACCTTTGCCTTTGTCAGTATATATACACACACACACAAGTATAACTACAAATCATGTGTGAATGTTTACAAATAATTGACTTACTTTCATATACAGTACAGCATAGGAACGCTTTTACAATTGCTTTCAGCAATGAACAATTCCACGCAAACCCAATAAAGAAGTAGTTACGAGTATTTAGAATTGGTATATTTATGCCCATCGTAAAATACGTGTGGTGATGTCTAAATTAATTACAATATATGGAAAGATGTACATTACATACATGTGAATTCATTTATAGCATATGCCTTCCCACACGCACAGCATATGTTGAAAATGCATACTTTTTAAAGGAAATAATATTTACTAATTAAATTGTAGACCACGATCCAGCATGCCAGCAAATGAGCTGCACAAGCCTTTGACAGGGCCTAAGAATGTATAGGGCATGTGAAGGCTTTTCGGGATTAGCCCCAAATGTCTCAGTAGTGATGTACCCCATGGGTGGCTGATGGACACAGAGCACGATTGGTGCCTGTAATGCCGTCAGTGGAGCTTGAAGAAGAGATGTAGGCAAGAGATGCAGATCTATCGTCGTGAGCTCGGAGAAGAGTAGATTTTTAAAAAATGAGATGCAGTGAGATTAGAGAATTGAGATGTTGAAAAAAAATATATAGATGAGAGAGATTGATTAGCTTTCAATGGTATTTAGCCTGTTATGTTCATTAGGATTTGACCATGAATCTGAGGTCATACTTTAAGCACCCATATTTTTATGAATATGGAACCCCTTGAGTCACTTGGTGTCTCAATCTTTGTATTGCACTTTATATTTATTCATTCACTAAATTAAGACAAAAAAGCAACTAAAGCCACACTCATGAATCCTGTGGAGTACGCAAGATGTAGATTTAACATTGCAAACGTATCATGAAAGGTAATGATTTAACTAATTGATGAAAACGGACTGAATTTCAGAGGCTCGGTTGGTGAGCTTGCGTCCTGCTTGAAAATGCACTTCAAAATTATTTGGAGAGTACCATTTGCAGGTGCCTGGGTTTGCTGTTGCTCCGACCACGAGTGGAAATATCAGTACAAATGATCTAAAAATACTGTAATATCCAATGCACGGAACACGTTGCTTCTACTCGCCTCCGTTGCAAACTTTAGAGTACTGTTGAACATCATTGTTTGAGTGACGAGGAGGCTCACCCTTAGTAATTGTTATTACTGTAAGAGGCTTTCGTGCTACATCTATAACCCATCGGAGCTATTCAGTGAAAGCGAGAACACGGCAAAAGGGGATTGATGATGTGGGGCAGGTAAATGCAGGCTAGTGGAATACCACACTCGTGCGTTTAGCCACACCAATTAAAACTGGTTTGCGGTTAACCCGATGATTCCCATGAACTTTTTACGGTTGGCAGGAAAATTGCGTTCGTCCCGGAAGGTTTGGACCAAAACAGAGGGCATCAGTGAGCCTGGCCCTCCAAAGATGGCGTCTTTCCATGCAGCGAGCCCCGTGTGTACGCACCGTTCCATTGCGTCGTTTGCCCATCTGATGGTAGAGATCATCATGCACATCCATGGGTTTATTCCGTTGCACGTGTCATCATCGCTTTCATTTGCCCCATGCATTCGCACTGTCTCCCCTCCCACCCTGTAAATGACAGCACACAAGCTGTAGTTGTAATGAATTTGCATTTTAGTAGCATTCGCTACACACTCAACGGTTTGGGGAAGTGCAGCGTTTTAGAAACGGCTTCAGAATAATACAACTAATTGGGGATGTTTATTATTAATATTATTTTATTTCTATTATTACGTTTAGTAATTTTAATTTCATTTTTTACCTACGTGACTTTACCGAAAAAACTAAGAGTAATTGGGGAAATCATATTTTAATACATTTAAAAGGTACGTCCTAAATTGTGTCACTTACATTAGAACTTTAATATCTGTTTGTAGTTCAAATTATAACTGTTAACTGCAGCTAATAAATGTAGAGTTTGTGTTTATTTTATTTACTGGTTTAGACTGCCCTCATGTAAGTTTATAAAGAATCGAACGTTTCAATGACAATGATCAATTACATAATGCGACGATGGCAATTATTGATGACGGTGTGTTGCACAACTGTGCGTCAAAAAATTCAACAGCTGTTATTAAAAGATGAACAAATTAGACAACATCCTTTGGTGTTATTGCGTTTTTATAAGCATTATAAGCAGAGTGGAAATTAATAACGGGGTTACATAAGCTGCATTCCACCACTGGACTCGTGTGACAATAATGGGGCGTTTACTCGTTACGGGGATATTTCACGGTCTCGTTGAACTTGCTGGGTACTTGAAACTCAGCCGAGGGCAGTTGCAACATTCTGAACAGCTCCGTTATTAGCCGAGGGGCACGGCTGCCTCGGAGCTCGCCGCCAAGGAGGACCACGTGGGATGGAAAAGTTGAAGGTCTCACGCGGAAGGATTTTCGCTGACCTCACAGCGTGCCCTCCTGTGTTCGTTAAGTTGTGCTGCCAATGGAAAGGGGCCTCGAAGACATCGGCACCTCCGATTAGCACGGTTGGCTATGCACGGTGCAAAATCATTTCAACATACGGACATTTAGACAGCACGCTTTGGCAGCACACGCAGTAAGGGCGTAAGTATGTTGAACTTCTTTCGCGCCGTACGTGGCCAACCGTGCTAATTGGAGGAGTGGAAAGGATTAAGCAATTCACCATTCCTTCCCCAGCCACATTTCAAGGTTGCAATTCGATTCAGAATCGATTTGTGTCGAACTTTGCGGTAAATGGTAGTTTCCACTTGTGGTTGCAGGGGTGATTTGAACTCATTGCCTACAATAAACAATTTTGTAATGTAATCCCATTAAGAACCAGGCTACAGTCCACATTATAGACTGCCAGTACGCTCACTCAGTTTAATAACCATTGCTACAGTTTACATTATAGACTGCCAATACGCTCACCAAGCTTAAAAAGCAGGCTACAGTCTACATTAAAGAATGTCAGTACACTCACCAAGGTTAAGAACCAGGCTACAGTCTACATTATAGACTGGCAGTACACTCACCCAGCTTAATAACCATTTCTACAGTCTACATTTTAGACTGCAAATACACTGATTCAGATTAAGAACCTAAATTTTTGTATTTTTTTATTTTATATTTTATTCACTTTATTTGTATTATTCTTTTTCTATCTAAGTGACTTTACCGAAAGAACCAAAGAATATGAATCTCATTCATTATTATGCTCGCAGTTCGATACACTTATCGCAAACTTAAAGACTCAATGGTCATGTAAGGTGCATCATTTTCACATATAATATACAAAATCTGATTTTTTTTGCCAATAACAAAGTTTAAAAAAATAAGATTAGGTTTTACCTTTCTGGCAATAAAAAGGTGTTCACCAGAAGTATGTGTGGTTAATGCAGCCACGATCCCTTGCAAAATATTTATATTTGGTGTTTGGACATATTAACACCTTTTTTTATTGCCAGAAAGGTTAAAACCTATGTTTTTGGGATAACATATAACCGGTTTTGTTTATTTGCTGTTATCGGTAGCAGTATATTTTATGGTTCTAAACATGAACATCATTTGGTGTATTTAGATATTTTTTATCGGACCTTAAGATTAAATTTTGTATCATCCAAAAGCATGATGTCACTCGAAATGACGTGACACATTCCATCACGTCCACACTTTTTGTAAGCACAGAGATGAGTTAAAATCCCAAAGTCCGTAAAAAGATCAAAATCTAACATCTAATTATTACCTTTTTGTTATTTGAAACATCAAAATAGTATCAATAACTAGCCGAGAATGAATTCCCCATTCAAAATAATGCTGCAATCAAATATAATGCACACAGCATTGCTATACATTATCTCTTATTCATCGTGATATGGGGGATAAATATCGTGGATCCCATTATCCGCGAGTTAACTCCACTTATCAATATGGTAAAAAAAAAAACATCGTGGATAATCGTGGATAAGTGGAGCAATTTTTCAAGTATTCCCACTTACCCTTGACAAAAGTGCGGTTAATTGGATGCCGTTCCACAATGAACTTGAGGAGAATTTGCTGATGAGTGCGGATAATATAGTTCAATTCGGCTGTGGGTTGTTGGCGTTTTCACGGTTCCCAATGCTCCCTGTGGATAGTGGGAGTTGTGGGTATTATAGTCGTGTATAGAGCAATTACTAATAACGTTCACGATGAGGGTCAGTAGCGGGAGGCTTTGGCACCGCACTGATTCAAACATGTACGTGTGCTGTCAATTATGTGAGCCACATCGTAACATGCCGGGCGGGGGGAAACTATGCCGGGCTGCCAAAGCGACACCGATTTTCCATCTTCCACAAGTTGATTTCAAACGGGTGGCATGCGCGGGAATTGAGATCGATCGATCGCAGGTAAACAGGAGCAGATGCGGTGGCATCAGGCCTCAGAGTGATTCATCAGGCACTCGATTACAAATGTATGATGATGATGATGGTTAATGTAAGTCGTCCTTTTGATCTTTGCGTCACGAAGCATCTCACGAGGATTGTCTCGGCGCTTCTAGACTGGCCGAAACGCTATACTCCTCCACGGACGTTCCCGAAAGCGGCTCACAGAAGCGACGTCTCGCTTGCGTAACCCAGCGGCCTGGCCCCGAGATGCAACGACCCGTGATGTCATGAATTCATGCAATTCCCAGCTGCATGCAAGCCGAACGTGACACAATGATGATGATAATAAGCAAAGGCCAGTGCGTGCTGCCCATGGCATTTTGGCCCACGGGAATATGGACCGTCTTAATTTATCGAAGGCTTGTATTTTTTTTGCCATAGGGTAACCTGGGGCCCAATTAGCGAAGAATGTATTACAATGCACCTCTTTGCCGTGCCTCCTTATAAGCCACAAACTGTGGCACCATCATAAAGGCCTTCTCTTCACGCTGATCTATTATTGGAGACACTGAGACATGCTCTGACCTTCATTGTGAAGTCATCTTCTTGAAATAAACAGGGCAGCATGGTTACTCACTCGCTTGCTCTCTGATGTAACAACTCATCCGCTTACTTGGTCAGGCAGTCTTCCCTGCATGGGTCACACATTGTCACTTGATGGCATGGGGTGTTTAGAGTCAAGCCACATTTCACCGCTCTTATTGTTAGAGATGAACCGAGGTTAATTTGCTGAAAGCTATTCGCTCTGCTGGAGACCTTCTTTGGCTGGATATCATTACCCTGCTGATTTCATAAAATATGTATACGCACTATAGATGCATATCCTGTACTCCAAAACACTCGTGCGCTTTATTGGTAAAAGTAAAGGTGCAGTCCTGCAATTGCCTGGCCCTGTCACTGCTGGCAGAAGGTCTTCCACTTGAAGGAGGCCATAGCGAAGCTCCCTCAAGAGGACATTTGGCCTGCTCTTCTCCGCTGACCAGAAATATATTGAAAGAGGTGGGAGCGCTGACACTTTACTCCACTGTAGAGAGACTGACCGTGGTTGTGCCCATTCATACCTCTTGGTGGACAAAGGCGGTGGGGAGGAGGATTTAATAAATGCACACTTTTGTTTCAACTGCCACGCTGTGTGATGGTCAGCCGAGTGGACTTGCAATCCAGAGATCGGCGGTTGTATATCTTACATTTGACATACATGCCGAAGTCTTCACAGTCGACCCTGGCTAGAGACACTGAACTACAACAGATGTCAGAAGAAAGGCAAGCTTTGTACGGTTAAACCATTATGGCCCTGAGCACCATAGCTACGGCCACATTCACGTGGGTCACAATACCTCATTGTACGACAAATGCCCAGAGTGTGTGTACACCTGAGTGAATTGTGTGAACCGCACATGGGTTTTAATCGCAAGGGTGTTCAATACAGTTTAACACGTAGGCTTTCGCGACCAGTATTATTCATAATAAAGGTTTTTTTGGGTTAGTTCGCGTAAGTATAAATGTGTCGCAACTCTCCAGCACCCGACACGGCCAATCAGAAAGAAATATGTCACGTTAACAAAACGCCAATTAGTTACTTGTTCAGCCCATCGGTGTGTTTGAAGAGTGAATCCACAACATTTACAATTTGAGTACGACGTTTCGCTGGTAATTACATTCAGCATCTTCGGGCAAACTAATCTGGAAAATCGTCCGAAGATGCTGGATGTAATTACCAGCGAAGCGTCGTACTCAAATTGTAAATGTCGTGGATTCACTCTTCAAACACACCGGTGGGCTGAACAAGTAACTAATTGGCGTTTTGTTAACGCGACAGATTTGTTACTAATTGGCCGTGTCGGGTGGTGTAAGGTTGCGACAGATTTAAACTTACGCGATCTAACCCAAAAACCTTTATTTCGTAATTTGCGCTGTGCTCTAACGGTATCAGAATGCTCAAGATGCCTGAATGTTGTGGCAAGGTATTTTTCCTGCCGTGAGGAATGGGCTCCCGTTTAGGGTCAGCAACATGTGGTCTGTGTTACTTTACACGACAACAAAGAGAGCAACTGGCACACAACACAAAACTCAGCACATTCATCAGTGACACCGTGGCATTGAAAAGATTTTTTTTTATATATAAAAGGCGACGGTTAGAGAAATTGGCCTTTTTCATGGCGCATCAAAGGAGGATGGTCATTGCACAGAACGTCACCCATCGTACGTGTTGAGTTGTTTTGTTCTGTGTTTGTGCACCGCTGCATATGCAGCAGCAGCAGCATCGCTAAATAATTGGCACGAGCGTAACACACGGACAAGGCACCACCTGAGTAAAAATAGAGGTTGGCAGTATTAAATGTGGCTGCTTTTTTGTTGTATAATTCATTTTGCACATTTCTTTCCCCCAATGAGTATAACAGGTGAGCCTGAAACGACACATACGCCAGGTGTTGTGAGAGAGAGAGAGAAAAAAAACCCAACAGGTACAATTAAATAACTTCACGCAAGTACTGTTTGTCAGAATCGTATTTCCTCCACCGCCTCCTACAGGCTCGACTTTGCCCTGCACGTAGGGGTCTCGCACATCACGGCGAATGTTTTCGTGATCCACCAACCCCGCCTCTGATTTTCTGAATCACATATAGGAGTCTCGATACTCAAGTGCAAGGTCACGGTGCATTCTGGGTCAACATATTTTGAATGAGAAAAGCAATGGTGCCAAACTGATAGAGCGTAGGGTGTCCTAATGGTAACACTCATTATTAAAACATGTCTATAGTTAGATATGAAACGTTTTTCACGTGTGGTTGAGACGGAAAAATATTCCTCTCATGATTTTTTTTACAAACCATAAAATCTCGAGAGATATTTCAGAAGTGAATTATCCAAATAAACACATTTCTGCGAAGGGATCTGGTAGGAACGTTGTGTTGCTCGGTCAATGGCCAGGGTCAACGGCGGTGTGGTGTATTCCGCAAATATGTGAGGGCGGGCACAAGTCGGCGTGAGTAGGTTAAACGTTGAGTTTTATAAGGGCACCACGGGGTGACCAGCCCCTCCCCACCCAGCCCCACCCCTCCCACCCCCCACCCAGCCCCTCCCCACCATCCCCACCCTCCCCTCTCCAACCAGCCCCACCCCTCCCATTTTTGGATGCACGACGGACGGACGGACACAATAATCCCCCGTGGGCTGGTGTAACCAGGAGGTTCCTACCAGTATTATCCAAGTAAATACCCAGTGAGCTATACGCATCTTTTTCAAGGGTGACAGTCATCAGAAAGACACGGCAGCAAGAGTTAATGAACACGATATAAAATAAGAAAAATGTAAATAAAAGAATTAAAACCAAATGATCTTACAACACAATTACGTGCATTAACATTTAACGGCACTTAGCAGAAGCATTCAACACAATATTAGTCGACATTGGCGAACATCCTGGACTCTCTCTCATCTCAATACGGAGGACACGTGGAGGTCTAGAGTGGTGAGATCTGTACGTTCAAACCTTCACGGTGGTGAGATGTTAACCACCTCGCCTGGTATACAGGAGGTTGTAAGTTTGATCCTGATGCCTGTATATGTGGAGTTTGCGTGTTCTCCCCAGTAGTCGCGTACATTTTTCTCCGGCTCCTCCAGTTTTTCCCTCCACATTTAGAAACATGCGCTCTGAATATTTGGCTGCTATAAATTCCCACGTGATGAGCCAATTCGTTGCGCTATCATTTGTGGCCAGCTCGCTTCTGACAAAGAAGTATATAGCTCAGTGGGCCTTACCTGGTAAAAAAAAAAGATGAAAAGTTTTAGTCTACGAACTTATTGACCAAGCTCACACCGCTATTCGATTTGGATTTTTCGAGCAGCAGATGCGAGTAAAAGATGACACCCTGTAGTATTATATTCCCATTTCCCCGGGCAGCGAGCCTCACCCTTGTGCTCTGCTGCATAACATTTCAAGGTATTGTTGGCAAGGACTCTGTTGACAAGTTGTGCAAGAGGTAACAGGTGCATGAGGAATGCACCTCAGTTGTTTTTTTTTAGTCGTAGGTTGTATGCCCCTGGACTTTGCTCCCTGAGTAATTACTCAAGAGGGCTACAGCTAAAAAAAAACGTAAACAGAACGCAAGAACATAGTGTTTCAGAAGGAAGATGTATGGCGTCGTTATTAAGAGTCCTGTTGTTTTTTAGTTATCGACTCTGCAGCGACTGCAGAGGTTTAATTTTGTGGGTGAGCAGAGGTCAAACGGTCGGTCTCGTTCATTGAACGCGAGTTTTTTTTTCCTCTCCTCCGCGAAACCCAGTCTTTTAAAGAAAGACAGCAGACACAATAATTGCCTAGAAGTGTTCCTAAAAATATAAATATTCCTCTCTTCCTCGAAATAGAAAAAAAATGGCACGAGTTGTCGTTTCCTTTGGAAGTATTGTGCGTGAAATCACGTGACTATATTTAGCAAGTAAAATATTCCCCTATCCTGAAGCAAATGCCCTCAGCCTGCGCTCTCAAACAAATTTCTGGATAATAAAACGTGGTTGCATTCATAGTTTTGCATATGAATGCATTAGCGAACGCAGCATGCAGCAATACACTTAATTCGTTTGTCACGCTACATGTTGCTGTGTTACAAACTAATTTTGTTGTGTTGTCATTACGTTAGCAACCACACTAATAATAGTGGTATATTATGCAGTCTGCTCCATTCTTTCCTGTATACAAGTCTACACGTGTGTCTGGTGTGCTTATTAATGCAAGTCTTGGTGGGATCTACCTCTTGCAAAATTAATGAGTTTTTTTTTATATTCAAACTGTTAAAGCACTTTCCAAATTGCTCGTGAACCTTCATTTCCTGCCGCATACAGATACGTGCACATGATAACTTGCCCACGTATTTATCCACCTGTAAAAGTCAAGTATTATGTGGGGGTGGAGCGATGGCCCAAATTCGATTCGTGACCATGGTTGTTTTACCATATTTCACCACACTGGCCAGTCAGGGTTGTCAATTAAAGGGGCCCAGGACCATTTCGGATATCGTTTGCCAGAGATGTTATCCGTGGACGGGAATCAAATTCAGATGACTGGATTCCTCGTGCAGTACGTAAACCACTGCGCCATCGCTAGACCCTGTGACAGTATGAAGTATCTACTCCTAATAATAATGTGGGAGCAGTGGTGATTCGGTTAGTGCACTGCGGTATATATCTTGCAATTCACATCCACGGCTAACGTCAGAGGCGAGGAACATCTTAACAGGACCTGTCCCCCACCCCCCCAAATGCACCAACCCACGTCGGCTGGCATGGTGAAGTATGGTCAAACGACCCACATGAGCGATGTGGCCTTCAGCAGTGGATTGACGAAAGGCTGAAAGGTATTATTGTTATTAGTTATTACTAATAACGGTGGCGAGATGTTAACTACTTCGCCTGGTATGCAGAAGGTCGTGGGTTCGATCCCGACCCTGACGCCTGTTGTATATTTGGCGTTTGCGTGCTCTCCAGTTTTTCCATCCACATTTAGAAACGTGCCTTTAGAGTATTTGGCTGCTATACATGTCCAAGTTGATAAGCCACTTCGTTGGGCTATCATTTGTGGCTAGGTCGCTTCTGAAAAATAGTTATATAGCTCCGTGGACCTTACCTGGTAAAATTAAATAGTAGTATTTTTTTTAATTACATCTGGAGATTACAATATAAAAAATTTCCAATGGAAATTTTAACAAGTGCTAACAGGCCATTACACTTTCATCGAAAAGAGCAATAGTTAAAGATCACACAGATTTAAGTGTAGTACAAATATGAATAGGGAACTCGGTTCAGGTTAACTATGATTGCCTTTATCCCACAGAGCAAAGCCAGATATATTCCTCAGGTCTATCAAAACTGTGCAGTTTAATAATAATAATTACCTCTATTTTATAAAGCGCCTTTCATATCGAAATATCTCAAAACGCTGTACGCAAAACATACAAAAACTACACTCACAAGTACAGATACGATCTAAGCGAAATAGAAAGCTCATAATAACAATATCAATAGTATACTCTACCGTAGTAAAGTTCAACACGATATCCCCAGATCTTGGTACGAATCAATTCCTGTCACCCGAACACAGACGCTTTCTTAAATTGCAGGTAGATGGCAAGGGACGATAAGCTGCCCTGTGCTCGTGAGGCCGTCCCAGCGCCCACATGATATCGTTATCACATCTGCATCAAAGACGAAAATGCACCCAGGCTTAAGAGGGGCCTCCAGTCAAAGAAGGGGCAGGATTATCACTCGTGTTTAATTTCAGCCGGAACAGTCCGGAACGCTGTTCTGGGAAACTCATTTTGGCATGCCTCATCCGTCTTGCCTTACATGATGGATGTAGCATCACATTTGTATAAACCTGTTGATAGGATTATAGGACTATAGGGTAGAATATAGGATTTTAATGGGTGTACTCTGGTGGTAGTGCGTTCTAGCAATAATCCGTACCATGAATGAATGAATCAGCCTAGCAGCCTCTTGATTATCTGTTGGGCATGGTGGTTCACAAATATGCAGAAATGCTGAGCTCCTTGCACAGGGCAGTATGGTAAGTAGGTTGATTACCGATGAGTACAGAATTTTGATATATTTTTTTCATGCAGGTCCTTCAATTTACTCCCACATGGAAAAGTGCTCGCCATTTTTCAAACATCCAAAGCAGGGCCCTGGTTGAAAAAAAAGTTGTCACGTGACCCACAGAGCCCCCCCTGAGGTGCATTATTGCTATTATTAACCCATAGCACTAGAGAAAACTTGATGATAACCGAAGTGGAATGAGAAAAAAAAACGCAAGTGAGATGTTAGGGAATCTTTTGCTGCCCAGTCTGCTGCGGTGTTTAGTAAAAGCTTTCCGGAAGATCTTTGCCAACAATGCCATCAACTCTGCTATAGTCTGTGCCATCCATCCGTTGTTGTTCAAGTGCCCGAATCAAAGTGCCAGCATTTTTTTGTTTTAAAGCTCACAGTGAGAAGCAGAGTAAGAGGGCTGATTCACATTTCAGGCATGCACGCCACACACACACACAAGCTTTGGTTGTTTTTCAGGTAATGCTCGGCAAGGTTAATATTTAGTCTCACATTTAGGTAACTATGGCACTACGATGCGATTGGAAAATTTCAGCGCATAACCAGGGCCGAGAGACATTCTCAGAGGCACGTGTTTACTTGAAATTAAATATTATTGGGTTTATTTTTTTGTAGCTTTGGCACGCACTTTAGTAAAACAAATCTCTCACACACACACACGCGTGTGCAAATTGTGACTTTACCTTCGGGAAAGTGTGTTACTCCGAAAACATGTGACGTGTGTTTACATGGAAACATGTGAAGTGTATTTACATGGAAACAAAAGCATGCCTCTCATGAAAAAAAAAATTCTATGGGTCCTCGCCATCATCAGCGTATATCGATTTCACACTCGCATGCACTCCACACATCGGAAATTTGCTCCAGCTAACTAAATAAAAAGAGAAGGGATAAAAGCCGGCTATTTTACGTACTTCCCACGCGCGAATTTGAATCAATGAGTGGCACAAGTCTCCGTGAAACCGACATAACTGCAGGGCTGCTGGGTGCTGGGCACCCCTGCAGGGGACACAATGTGTAACCTCGAGTAATGAGACGACAGGCAGTGTCGCTCAGGCTTTGAGCTCACACTTCCGTGCGAGGAAAGCCGTCGATGCATTGCAGCTCTCTGCAGAGCGCGCGCGTGTGCGTCAACTTTGCAGCCAGTGGGGAGCGGTGGTGGAGCGATTGGGGCGCTGCGCTACGAAACCCAGCGACCCGAGTTCGATTCCCGTTCACAGCCAACAACAGTGACGATTATCTGAACTGGGCCTCCCCTAGGTCGAGTACCTGGTGCGGTGTGTAGTAAACATCGCCACTGGGGAGACAAAGGCGGTCGGGCGTGGTGCTGGCCACCCACCTGCTCGTGTACCGTGCCGGCCTTCATAGGTGCTCGCTAACAGCACTTGCCCCAACAGTCTGTTCAGGCTACACGGGGGATCTTTGTCTCTGAACTGCAGCCTGGTCTGAGTTCCTCATTCAAAAGTTGCAAAAGTGGTGCTTTAAAAAAAAAGGAATGTTGTGCCGATGATGTCACATGTTTACAGTTTCAGGAGGTGCCTTTGTGGCATTGACCAAGCTCCTCCGTGGATGCTAACGTTGCTCTCAGTAGTTACCGCCTTGGTAAAGGAATTCACGGTAATAAGCTATAATAAAATCAGGGAGCAGTGACGCAGTGGTTAGCACACTGAGCTGCGAACTGGCGACCAGAGTTTGATTCCCGGCTAACATCAGTGGCGACATCTGAACCGGTCTGGGGCACCCCCACCTCCACCCCACCTTTACCACGTAGAAATTATTTTTTCATGCCATCAAAACCTCACCATCCTCGTCCTACTTTCAATCACTTTTGGATCTCACATTTCCTTTCATGTTCATGTGCGATCGATCACTCTGCCTTTTCTGTGTGTGTGACGCGTTCTGCCAGCCTTGTCGTATATTCTTCGTGCTGGTTTTTTTTACCGTGTTAGATGGGCGGCCTTGGCACTTGGAACTTGACCGTGCACTGTTTTTTTTTAGTGTTGTTTTTTTTTGCTAGAGTATCCCAGATTGCTGTGGTGTAACCAGGTGCCCATTGAAAATGACCGTTTATTGCCAATTGGGTTCTACCTGCGCCTAAATAAATAAGCGTAACCACGCACTGACTGGCGTGGGGAAGTATGGTCAAACAGCCCTCACAACCAACTAGTTCGAGGAGGTCTTCGTCCAGCAGTAGATTGGCAAATGTTTGTAAATAATTATCAATTGTAATTTTGTATTTCATGAGTGTGTGATTTTATAATAGACTTAAACGTTGAATAATTCTCACAAAACGGCATGTGCTTTAGAGTCCATGGCAGTTGCAACAGCACACAAGGCCATATTGACAATAATGCAATCAAGTGTTCCCTTTGACGTCGTTGTGCTGTGCTCATGCACCACGGGTCTCCGTTGCAAACTAGCTGGGTAACTGGCTGCACGGGATTTCCCGTGTAACAAGCAAACCATTTAATTGACATCGAACTCGCTGTGGTAGTGATACAAATGGTGTGTGCACTTGCTAGATTTTTTACAACATGAGCTACAATGTAATCTTGTAATTTTCATTCAACATTTGCCATTTGTAGTCGTACTGTGTTGTTTACTGCCTGTATAAAATTTCCAGCGTTTAAAAAATGTCACCCAATATTAACGCATTAATGTGTTGAAACCAGTGTTTTTTTACTTTTATTGCAGCCTTGCACCCCATTTGGTTCTCAAGCGTAGAAAAAAATGTATAATGTTAATAAATACATAGGGTTTTATGACACAAAGTAGTGGCACTTACGTGCCCGTGCTTAATATGTTTCGATTATTGACCTTCTAAAAAATATCTGACCATGCCTCGCACCCCCAGAAAGGGCATCTCGCACCCCAGGCTAAGAACCATTTGTCGAAACGAATGGCAGATATGCAGACTTCTTTTTTTTACCCAGCTGATTGGCTCCCTCTGTCGAGCAGGTGTGGAATGAAGGCACAGAACAATGCATTCATTTGGAAGCCATCTGGCAGTAAAGTAACTAATAATGCAATAACACTTCTGCGCCCCAGAAATGCATGGCAGTGAAATTCCTTCCAATTGAAATTTGAAACGAAAATTGCTCCCAGGAATGTACTAACAGGGTGTTGCACCCAGTTTATCCTCACAAGAACTAATCTTCCTACAATGCACTGTGCCAGCAACATTTTAATAATCTTACTATTGATATAAATACTCTCAATTATTGAAGGATTTGTATGGAACTCAATAGTTGCTATTAGGCGTCAGAATACATTTTTTTAATGTAATCCCTAGCCGGCCTTATGGTATTAAATGTAGTCTCCAACCTTTATTAACTCTCTCACTCTTTATCTGGCCTCTCCGTTCATGTGCTATGGAAAAGGACCATTGCCTGAAACGTTTGCCGAGTATCTATATTTTCTCTTTCAAGGCGGTATTGTTGGCGAGTGCGTTGAATGTCTTGTTTAACTGCGAGCGTGCACCATTGCCAACGTAGCAGCCGCAGCAGCATCACCAACGAATTCGTATCATAACGTCTTGGGTGGTGTCATGTCCAAGCAGTTCCCACGTGTGCAGCTTGTTGCATATGTTTGCGGTCCAGTCCACCGGCGACCCTGGTTAATACTGTGGGTGTGTTAATAATGCATATGCACTGTCAGTAGATGTTAAAGATTACGTGATGTTATTTTAAAAAGAATAGACCAGGAAAAACATTAATAAACTTTACCCATTCTCGCAAGAATACAGGTGTTAACCCTTTCCCCGTTCTGAGACGACTATACATATATGCCTCTGCGTTTCTAACAAACACGGGGATGTGTTATATAATATTGTACAGACACAGCGGGCATATTTATTTCAAGGAGGAAGTCAGTCTTAGGCAATAACAATACTGTAAATTGCTAACGGAGCCTCGAGATTCGTATTAAGCATGATTCTGAACTGGGGTGTATGGCCAGCAACATTAACTTAGGGTTTGGCTTCGCGCGGGAGGAAACTGGGGCATCAGAAGGCAACCCACGCCTACGAGGGGGCATCACTCAGCACTGCCTCCCCCTGGCCACACCTCGCCGCTCCACGCCTACAACACCCGGCAAGCCCCGCAGGTCACACATCCAAGAACTTGCCAGTCTCACGCCGGCTTAGCCTCCGAGGTGTGACAAGAATCGGGTGCATTCAGTGTTAATATAATTGAAGAGGCAAATTCGTTGAACTTGATTTTTTTTTCCGTATGTGCAGGTGCTGTGAGAATGTTTGTTGTATAAAGGTAACACACTTTAATTAGTGCCAACAGTCTACCAAAAAAACACCCCACAATATATACCTTCACACGGATTCTTCTCTTGAACAAATGCAAAGCCCTGTACTAAGTGCCGTATCCATCATAGTAACAGCATTAAAAACAAATAAACGAACACATTTTGACTTAAAAGTTTCGTGACTGCAGGAATTCATATTCTTGGTTCTTTCGGTAAAGTCACGTAGATAGAAAACAACAAAATTATAAAAATAATAAATAAATATAAAATAAAAGCAATTCATTATTATAAAAAAATTGAATTTTAGTATTTTATTTATTATTATTTAATATCTACGAGACTTTACCGAAAAAAAACAAAAATAAAGGAACGTAACATGAATTTCCTTGCTTGGCACTTTGGCTCTGCTGAGGCTGTTGCCTAGATGGCAGTCTATGCCCACAATATATATATGAAATTTGCGCACGATTCTGAACACAGAAGCCCTTCAGCCAGTACCTGGTGCCAGCGTCAACATTTTGCCATTGCCACCATGGGTGCGAGCCGCCTTTAATGAAGAAACGCGCGTTGCAGAGTTCTGTTGAGCATGCATCACCAGTGCAGTTTCATTTATTAGGTATAGCCCTGTGAGCCATGCGGCTCTTGACTCGGGTGCAACCGCAACAAACAAAAACATGAACAAGAAACATCTTAAAATGACTACGCGCAACAGAAAAGTCCAGGAAAAAACAGCAAAGTCTTCCAGAAAAAAAACCACCGCATATCAACGCTGTGTGCAAAAATCCCATTGGGATGCAACACAGAGTCTGAATGGTCATTCAGACTGTCTCCTTGACAGACCTGTTCTTCACCTGAAGACCATTCAGACTCTGTCTCCTTGACAGACCTGTTCTTCACCTGAAGACGGCTGCTTGCGTTGTGGCCGAAATGTCGTGATAATTATTTTATTATGTTCTATTTTTATTATTTTATTATTTTCCTTCTACGTGACTTTACCGAAAGAACCAAGAAGATAATGCACACTTCTTTAACGATTTCAAGTTTGACACGGAGTTAGGGCATAAACGTAACTTGAACACAATTTATATATTGAATTGGGTGTCGAGAACTTGCCATTGAGCATAGCCAAAGTGCGGCGATAGCCCACTCCTTAGTATGCTCGGAACATATGGATCGACTCACTCCTCCAGAGCGCTGTGTTACAGGTGTGGCAACGGCACGTGGCTGTAATCCAGTGGCTTGGAGGAGGGAGTTGATGGATCGTGCAGATTTATTACACCGGCTGAGGTATGGGGTGGCCAGGATTTGGAAATATGTAAAAATGCATTCGTGAATTCACCTGTGTGGAACTTTGGGTGTTATCCTCTCATATGCGTGGGTTCGCTTCAGGTTTCATCCCACATGCAAACCACGTATACATGTATACAATTCGGAACTCTCCTTAAAAAAATGAGTCTTTAAGACTCAAGTGAAACTCTTCTAGACAAATAAAAGAAATTATTATTATTAAAGTGTCTTCATATATATGGTACAAAATAAGAAAATATGCCGGCCTAAACATCCCAGAGAGGAAGGATCCTCCTGCGAAGGAGTTCTGAGACTCAGTTAACCTCTATACTCGTTGGTTCTTTTAGTAAAGTCACGTAGGTATCAAATTAAATAAATCACGACGTTTCGGGCACAACACAAGTGCCCGTTATCAGGTGGGAAAGCATGGTCTGCTGCTGAGGCAGACTTTTAAAAGGTTTGAAATGGGTGTAGCCCAAGGGTCATAAAGAAGTGGTCAGAGCTAGTGATGTTTTAAAACAGTCTGCCTCAGCAGCAGGCCATGCTTTCCCACCTGATGACGGACGCTTGTGTTGCGCCCGAAACGTCGTGATTTATTTTATTTTATACCCACGTGACTTTAACGAAAGAACCAAAGAGTATGGATTCCTGCAGTCACGAAAGCTTCAAATCACGTATTGATGGTTTAGTTTAAACATATTAATCCAGGTCTCTCCTGAAATGGAGACTCGTTGAGGTTTTTCTGGATGAACTGCATTATTAAAAAAATTGTTATAACACAGTTGCCATGTCACAATCTGACTGAATCAAGGTAGAAGGTGGCCTTCCACACACCTTAAGGCATCTGACGGTAGACTCACGACGAATTGTTAACATCATCATTGCTGACAGAGGCAATTGTTGCGAATGAAGATTCACACCCGGGGTTTAATCATCGCTCGCAGACAAGCCTCGTGAGCGGGGATTTTATCCGGACTCCCCTGGCATGTTTAGCCTCGTACGTGTACTGTATCTTGAACTTCTTTCGCACCGCACGTATCCAACGTATGCTAATGGTAGGTGCGTGGGAAGGGCAACAAAATGTGATTCAAACACCTGTGCCAAATTATAGAGCTAACCGAATGCTATTGGCGTCCTTTAAAAGCCTTTGGACTAAATGCACTTCTCATTGAACATTCACGCACTGTTAGGCGTCTTACTTTCGTAAAAGTTGTTTGTGCGTAGGCCCAACTGACAACACGCTTACCACATTTCTAACGTACACCGCTCGTCTTCAGATCTGTAAATTACGAGAGAAACAAACCCCATCACAACAGAAGAATAGTGCCGACCGGAAAACCCGTATGTTTAAAACAACACATAGGAACGTGTACAAAAAAAAACCACTCAGCCTTTTGTGCATTGTGCAAAAAACAGTCATGAGCAGTTCCTGAAGAGGTGCATTGTGGTCTTGTTGTCTTAGGTCATGACAAACAAAAAGCAGTGTGACATTTGGAGCAGTTCCTCTTCTTCAGAGTAGAGGGGGAGAGAAAAAAAGTTGGAGTTCGCATTTCACACTGAGAGGCTTTGAGAAACCGGGGTCATTTTAATGAAAGCTTCCGTCTTCAGGTGGCACCGTCACAGCAAAATGACTGTATCAAGTGATACGTCGTGATTTAATTTATTTTTATTTTGTTTCTTCATCTTTCTTTTCTTTTTTACCTACGTGGCATTACCGAAAAAAACAAAGAGTATGGACCCTTGCAGTCACGAAAACTTCAAATCTATAATTAATTTTAATGAAGTTAACAAAATAACAGTTTAGGCTTGACATGCACACACGTCGTGGGCACTGGGTATATTATGTCACTGAGCGTTATGACGCCGAGTATTTTGATGGCTCGTGAATAAGCTGAGGTGGATTATAAGCGTGCATCTCCGAGCAACGGATGTGTGTGTACACTTCCCGTGACCCTGTGGTCAGAAGACCGCAGCGTTCGGGCGCGTTACGTGTGAGCCACTCCCGTCATTCTGAACGCTCAAACCGCAGGGTGACGCGCGGCTCGAGATGGGGCTCCCTTTCATCGCCACTCTCCCCAAAGCCTCTTATGTTGGATGCGTCAGTGGCAATTGATGCTCAAGGTCCACTCGTGTTGTGACTCACGGAGTGCACCTCGTGCCCATTTTCTGCTAATGTTTAAATCAGTGGTGAATATCTCGTAAAATTTTATTTTTTTTCCGGAAAAAAATGTATACGATTTAAGCGCAGATTTTTATTTTATTGTGATGAGGTTTTAATCTCTCTCATGTGTGTTTTTGAAGTTTTTCACTCATTTCATCTTCAGTACTCTTTTATATATGGAGGTCTCCCTTTTAAATGTATAGGGGGCACATTCCTAGATTCTCAAGTGGGGAAAAGGAAGAAATGCATCGATTGAACGGTTAATTCGTTTTTCAGATTACATATATGTATAGATTAAAAAGTAAATGACAAAAAACTCAATATATTATTTCAGAGGTTTTTTTTAAATTAATTATTTGTGCCTGTGTACCACTGCCAACACAGCATCAAACAATAATATGTTTCATTTGAAATATGAAGTGGTCACGTACTAACAAAAAAACGCTTCATGGTATAAAATGACCCGGGGAAGTGAAGATGCTGACCGCGTGATGGTTTGGCGAGGCGTTATGGTCACGAGGAGAGGAGCAGGTGGAGGCTCGGAAAAAGACAAACTGTGAACCATCACGGAAGTTTTAATAGCTGTAGATAATTGCGACTGATGTACATTCCATTGATATCCTCTAACGGATAAAGGGATTACATTTGCCACACATCCTTGAGCCTACTCTTATAAACCATAAAAAAAAAATTCTGAAAGTCTTTCGAATCTGTGCCCCCCAAGATGATGGCATGGAGGGTGATTGTTTTCACTCATAGGACATCTCATCCACGGATAACATCAGTCGCAAGTGAAATCTGAACTGGTTCCAGCCCCCTCCCACTGACCAGCATGGTTAATTAAGTTTGCTCAAATCACCACTAATGACATGGTGTGGGGAGGCATTGCTTCAACGGTGGATTGACAGAGGGATGTAAATGATTATTAGTTATTATTTTAATGAGTAACCACCAGCGATATTCACCTGCTTTGCATTTGTTTCAGTGTCACACTCCATGGGAGGCAATTACTTGGTTCACTGACGGTGACGGTGGTATATTTGCAAGTGTTTAGCACGAGACTTAAAGCATTACGGAACTTTTGGGTGACCCTAATATCGCAGGAAAGTCAGGCACGTGGTGAGCTGATGCCACCCCCCCCCAAGCTCTGCAGTCCTCTAGCTAGCAAAGTTTAATCGGCCAATTCATGTGAAAAGAAACCGGAGCATCTGGAGAAAAACCCACGCGTGCGAGGGGGCAACACTCGATCCCACACAGACGGAACAAGTGGATTCCACATCAGAATCAGAAAGGGTTTTATTCGCCATGAAAGTTCGCACAGACAAGGAATTTACTTTGGCCGGAAGGTGCATACATTCAACATTTAGGAATCTTAAATCTTAAATAAGTGGTTTACAAGTCTAACTATACTAAAGGTACAAGTCTAACTAATACTAAGGATTTAAAGCTTACGTGACTGCAGGGATTCATTTTCTTGGTTCTTTCGATAAAGTCACATGTCTCCCCGACAGACCTGGTCTTCACCTGATGACGGCTGCTTGCGTTGTGGCCGAAACGTCGTGATAATTATTTTATTATGTTTAATTTTATTATTTTTTATTGTTTCCATTCTACGTGACTTTACCGAAAGAACCAAGAAGATAATACTAAGGAGCTAAAATATGTAAAAATTTAATAAAATAAAATCTAAAATATACAATAGCTGTAATATACAATAGAAAATTACAAAATACAAATAGGGTAATTCTGACCTCACTGCCTTCCTTGTGTACGGCACCTTGATGCGCACGTGGAGGGCCCACGTGCCCTCGCACGGCTGGGCATTACCACCGTCGTCAGAATGCAAGACACGTTTTTTTGCCCGCTGAAGGCGGATCCGTAGGATTTTGAAGTCGGGACCCTCCACCCTCCCAGCATTCCCTCCCGTGGCTTTGGCTGCGGTTGCGGGCGAGGCGACATGTGGGCCACACCCCTCGGTGGTGAATCCTTTTGCATTGTCGACGGGCGCGTTACCAGCAGACCGGAGACGGGAGCAGGCAGGGTGGGCCCACGAGTGCAAGAAACATCACGGATGACTTGCGACTGTCACCACTGAAATGCATTTTCAAGTGAAATATGTGCGTGTTTATGGGCGGACGCTTGTTGACGGAAGCGCAATTTCTGAGTCATCCGCAAGTAAACCTATACGGACTGTGAGACGCGCAGCCATATTAGATGTTGCATGGCCTTCTAATTCATAGCTTGGATTGCAAGTTTACATGGCTTTTCATAATCAAAATTCCATCGCTAACATTGCTCCTTCTACTTCTAAATATATTCTCTTTGGTTCTCTCGGTAAAGTCACGTAGGTAGAACAATAATAGATCACAACGTTTCGATCGCAACACAAGCAACCGTCATCAGGTGTGACAACCACAGCAAGAAAAAACTGCTGAAGTAGACTTTACCGAAAGAACCAACGAGTATGGATTCCTGCAGTCACGAAAGCTTTAAATCAACATTCTAAATATGTTTTTGTTTTGTGAGACAGATAGGAGACCTATATTTAACTACATCGCATTTAGGACAATATCACTCGCTGAAGCTATATCGTTCCATCTTTCCCCAATGTTATTCCCGGTGCACTTTTGGCATGATGATGATGATGTGAGTAAAAAAACATCAATTTGTAAACTTTGCCGAAGACTGCGACCCCGATCGGACCAAGAGAATGGGTCACGCATGATATGTTTCACTTAATTTCTTCTCTATGTAAAAACACGCCTTCAAGTTGCCTTCATACCTTTTACAAACACAGAAGCAGCACTTTCCCACACGCTCCGCTATGCGATTGGCGTTTGTTCCACGTACATACGCTGACCTTCTTTCGCACCGTACGCAGCCAACCGTGCTCATGGGAGGTGAAGCACATTCCTCTCTGGTCGCTGCAGCCAGCCGGATCGTCGGGGCCGTCGCGATGGCGAGCTGGGGGATGGGAGGGTCTGGGAGGTTGGCTCACGTCTGAGCCGAGTCCCGCAATGCAGTCCGCCGTGCGTCTTCCACGGGCATTGCAAGTGAACGTTATCATTGTTGAGAAATGGGAATTTCCCCCTCCGCCCCCCTCCCCCTATTATTTTGTTGTTGTGTGAAAACAAACCCCCCCCCGCCCCTCTCCAGAATTTGACTCCCAACAGCGCGTTTTGTGCG
Source organism: Entosphenus tridentatus (assembly GCA_014621495.2). NCBI lineage: Eukaryota > Metazoa > Chordata > Hyperoartia > Petromyzontiformes > Petromyzontidae > Entosphenus > Entosphenus tridentatus. The sequence continues at coordinate 4,397,463 of CM025625.2, forward strand.
ATCGTTTTGTGACCCGAGCTAAGACGGTCGGAACTCGCTGCCTCTGGAGGGTCGGGATCAATGATTGACAGCTGGAACCCAGGTTTCACACTCGGAGGATACCCATCAGTGCGGGCTCAGTGCTGTCGCCTCTCAGCCACTCGGCCACCTCCATCCAGGTGTCTCTCCATGATACAGGGTTTTGGAGGGTTAGATCGCGTAAATATATGAATGTGTCGTTAAACCCACAACCACCCGACATGGCCAATGAGTAAGGTTTGTCACGTAAACAGAACGTGCCAATTTGTTACGAGTACAGCACTAGTGTGTAGTGTAGTGTATAGTGTAGTGTATAGTGTTGTATACTAGTACAGCACGCCGGTGTGTTGGAGAGCAATGCCACGACAATTACAATCTGAGTACGACGTTTCGCCAGTTACTTAGCCAGTTATTACAACTAGCTTCATCAGAAGTCTCTCTTTAACCTTCCGTTCACCGCGTTCACTTCAGCTAACTCGGGGTAGAGAGGGTCAGCAAACCATGCAACGGCAGGAAAGGGGCTTTTTTTTCGAATTCC